>JASEVX010000002.1:103402113-103439900 GCA_031761405.1 Serripes groenlandicus
AAACTTTAAAAATCTTCTTCTCCGAAAGTGTCCGGGCGATTTTCAAATAATTTTGTAGAAATGTTCTTTGGATGACCTACTTTCAGATTCCTTCAAGCCATGTTGATTGGTCAAAAAACATGGCCGCCAGTGGGCAGGGCTATTTTGCATTATATGGCTATAGTGAAAACTTAAAAAATCTTCTCCTCCAAAAGTGTCTGGCGGATTTTCAAAAAAAATTGTAGAAATGTTCCTAGGGTGGCCCTCTATCAGATTCCTTCTAGCCAAGTTGATTGGTCGGAAACTATGGCTGCCAGGGGGCGGGGCTTATATAGCTAAAGTGAAAAAGAATAAAATCAGGTGAGCGATTCCAGGGCCATCATGGCCCTCTTGTTTTTTGTAATTTTGTGTTATTCTATTTTAGGATATACCTATCATGATTATACAGATTTCTTTATGAGCAATGCTACAGAAAAAAACTAAACCATATAAAAGTATTTGTGGACAGTGAAGCCCAGATCACCCCGCACATCCTCACAATCTGATCTCGCTCTTCACTATTTTCCATCTACATGTACTTAGAGTAGCACTCAAGAAGCAAACCTTTGTCATATACATGTAGTTTACAATTTGACCAGCTATCAATGTTACTAAAGATTGGTTTTTCCTGGAGCACTGCTGATATTCTTATCTCGTTTTATTTCAGCAACCACCGAACACTAATCGTTTTGGCGTGATGAGTACGCGACTGTTACACACCAACCTGTCTGTCGTACACTATAGTGTATTCTTCCAAATGTGTCGTGCTCATGGAATTGGTTACGATATCAAGGTAAGAACTGCTTACGAATTATGTTAATGTCTTCCTTACTTCAACTAAAGCATTCTTGTTCAATATTATGTAGTTACAACTGTTAACCCTTTTAATCATGAAAATGAATTGTGACACATCTTCAGCAGATGACTTTCGAAAACATTGTGGCAAAAGGAGAAGTTGCTCATAAGCAGCAATTTCTTCTTTTGCCACAATGTTATCAGCTCTATTCAATATATTTTACATATAATCGCCGAAATGTTTGTTTAAGTCGTCTGCTGCAGATTTGACCATAATGAACCACAATGCATGTGCACATTTGAGTAAACTCATCTTGGTCTACATAGTTTGCTTCTTATTTAGCAAAGACTGATTCATAAATGAGCCTGTCCATTGAAAAATAGGTACAATCTGTCATTCTGAAGAGATTAGCTCAGATCAGCTTGTATATCTTCCCTGTCTTTTCAAACTCTAAATGAGTTTACCGAATCTCCCACAAGCTTATATTAGTAATATGTGAACAGTGTAGATCTTGTTCAGGCTAACAGGCTGATCTGGATTTAAACAGTTTTACAAAAGTCAACTTGTACCTTTTCCCATGGACAGGCTCATATTGATGGTTTCATGCAAAACTGTTGTAACTACATATTGAACAACCTTTTTGCATGAAGCCCTCGAAATTATGTACCGGGTATGTTTATTTGCTATATTGTTGGTTGATGAACTGTGCTGTTGACTTCAAATTATATTGTATCATGTTGAATTATATTTACAGGAGAAGCAGGGCACAGTTTTCACCTTAATTGATAGTTTTAATAGAGAAAAACTTGGAATGTTGTAAGTATCCCTAAAATTGTTCTGACATTGAGATCTCGATTTCAAATAGAAAGATTATTTTAACCCTTGCCCTCATGTACTGTAGATGCCTTCTGACGCATCTACAGCAGAACACTTTTGAAAATCATTTTAAAGACTTCTGCTGCAAATCTGTTTGATTTGGTAAAGGGTTAACCATTTATCTGATATGATAATTTAAAAGCTGAAAAATCTGAGAAAATTTGAAATATAAAAAGAGTTTTTGGAAAAGGACAATTTTCTCTTATTGAGTCAATTTGTAGGAAATAATTATGTATTGTTGAATTTCACATTGGTAAAGAACAGAATGTGTGCAAACAGATTTCACTCTGTTGATGTTTAAATATAACTTTGTGTGTGTCTGTATTACAATCATTATGAATGTTAACCCTCTCCCACATACAGACACTTTCTGACGTCTCTTCAGCAGATGACTTTTGAAAATATTGTGACAAAAGAAGAAATTGCTCATAATGAGCAATTTCTCCTTTGCCACAATGATTTAAACTTTATTAAAAAATTATTCTTTCATTGAAAAAGTTTTTCCTAACTTCTGCCAAAATGTTTACAAAGTCGTCTGCTGCAGATTTGTTGCATGTGGGAAAGGGATAAGCTTGTGTGTGTCAGTAATACAACCAGTATGAATGTCTACCTTTATGTATCTTTCCTTACAGGACCATTGGAGATAACTTGCAGGGTGCACTAGCATCATTTGCTCGTAACATGTCTGTGATCCACCAGGAGATATCAGCACCAAACATGCAGGGAGAGACGAATTTCAATGTAAGTTTGTGTATTTATTTCCAATTGCAGATGCATTGTCAGCAGATGAATTTTTTGTTCATGATGAGTAATTTCTCTTTTGTCACAAATGTTATCAACTCTTCAAAAATTTAAATTTCATTTTTATACGCCAGTTTTGAATAAACGGATTGTATTATAGTTTTATGTTGTCAGCGAAATAACTTTAGTCAATTCCAGTCAATCGAGAGTTATCGCCCTTTAATTATAGAAATTACCCATAATTGGTCTTGTCAGCTCAATAACTTTAGAAGCCTTTGTCCAATCATCACCAAATTTAGTCAGGATGTGTATTGGCATAATATCTTGAACAAGTTTGATAACTAGCCATATCACTTTAGTCAATCGAGAGTTATTGCCCTTTAATTATAGAAATTACCTAAAGTTGGTCTTGTCAGCTCAATAACTTCAGAAGCCTTTGTCCAATCATCACCAAATTTGGTCAGAATGTGTATTGCCATAATATCTCGAACAAGTTCGATAACTAGCCATATCGCTTTAGTCAATTGAGAGTTATTGCTCTTTAATTATAGAAATTACCTAAAATTGGTCTTGTCAGCACAATATCTTTAGAAGCCTTTATCCAATCATCACCAACTTTGGTCAGAATGTGTATTGGCGTAATATATCGGACAAGTTCGATAACAAGCCCTATTGCTCCAGTCAATAGAGAGTTATTGCCCTTTAATTATAGAAATTACCTAAAATTGGTCTCGTCAGCTAAATAACTTATGAAGCCTTTATCCGATCATCACCAAATTTAGACAATATGTTGATGGGCAGAATATCTTGGTCAGGTTTGATAACTTCAAACGTTATCTTAGTCACTACACAATTATGTCCCTCAAAATTGCCAATACTGTACTAACAGTGTCCGCTCTCTAAGTTTGGCTGATGTACAACCAATTATCACTATACTTGGTCTCAAAAAAATAGGACGGGCGTATTTTGTGACATTTGGTGCTCTTGTTTCTCATTGTTTTGCCTAGATGTTTTTTAAAGTCCTCTGCTGTATATTTGATGTACATCGGAAAAAATTATTCCATTATGTCTTTGATTTATGGCATACTGGTAGCTCAGTTTGTAGCGACGCAGCCTTTCAATTCAGGGGTTGAGAGTTTGAACCCTAGCTCAGCTAACATTCTTAAAGAAAAAGTCAATGATAGACATCATTCGTCTTTAATCAAGGGGCTTACAGTCTAAGTGGAAAAGCAGCCAGTTGCTTGGAAAGACTGTTGTGTGGAGTATTATTGTGAGAAAAACAGAAAACACTGCCAAGACATGACTGAAACATGTTGAAATGGCGTTAAACCCTAATCAACAACAACCAAATTAACTGTATACTTCAGTTGTCTACCATGATAACAGGTCTAAGAAATTTGTTGTAAAATCTGAATAATTTCTCTTTTTCAGAGTGCAATAAAAGACATTGAAGGTATTTTAGGAACAACAATACAGAATGCTGATGAGGCAGATGAGGAAAAGGAATAAAGCAAAGAAAGGATCTATAAATAGAAAACTTCCACTTGTGATATGGATATATTTTTATGTTTCTTTTGAAATTGCTTTGGCCAAATTTTATAAGTGAGCATGCATGCTTTACATAGGGAATCTATTTTTGAGGATTTTTAACATGTGATGTCGGATATTCAGTTTTGCAAGAAATTAAAAAAGAAAAAGTGTAAACGTTAAAAAACTTTGATGAGTGGTAGTACAAAGTACATGTGGTTTTAATTATTTAAACAATGTCACCAACATATTTTAATCATGCATTTATACATCATCATACTTTTGAAGTCAAGAAACCAATTGACCTTTTCCTGATACAGATTTTGTAAGCCTCAGTGGTACAAGATTCTTGAAAACATTGAAGGAAAAGAACGAATTGCAAATAATTCCAATTTTCCAGATGTTATATTCTTTTCTTTATATCTCTTTTATTTACAGAGATTTTTCACATGTAAGCCAAGATGTTTTCAAAGTAGTCTGCTGCAGATTTATTGCATGTGGGGAAGTGTTAAGACTGGTTTTTTGCAGAGATGGCAATTTGAAGATTGTGCTTGACATCACATTTTTCTGTGTCTTGTATTGTGAGCTCAAATTAAGATTTTTTTTTTATTGGATCCTTCAGGGACATATAGTGTCCCTGGATCCTTGGAAGAATTATCTGAGCCAAAAAAATGAAACTTTACTTTATTATATCATCTTGATAGCTTTAACTTTTCCCCATATACAGACGCTTTCTGACGCCTTTGTAGCAGACATCTTTTGAAAACATTTTGGTAAAAGGAGAAATTGCTGATTATGAGCAATTTTCTTTTGCTACAATATTTTCAACTGTTTATATAATAAAACACTCATATAGGAAGATTTTCCTTTTTTTTGGCCACAATATTTTCAAAGTTGTCTGCTGCAGAGATGTTGTAAGTGGGAAAGGGTAAAAGTCAAGGTCACAAATCAAGGTCAAAGTTAAATAAATGAGGATATATCTGCCCCGTAAATAGAAGGGGAGACCTGTGATGTATGTGACAATTTGTACTTGCCTTTGTGAGTACTTGGAGTATTGAATTGAATATTTTACGCAAGTCTTTCAGGTTAGTAAATCAGCTGAAAGACCAAGTCCAGTAACTCTGTCACACAAATAAGTAAAAATCATACCCCTGTGCGGCTGAATACTTCAGTGATATTCAGTTTCTATTATTGCACTAAAAACCTTGTCAATAAGGACAAAAATCTCATTTTTTTTTAATTAACTAAATTCAAATAGGTTATCGTAGCTGTCACACAAGACAGCTTTGTTTGCAGTATATAAAGTGTAATCCCTTTCTCTTATATATGACAAAATGCATCTGCAGGTGGGAAAGGGTTAGAGATGCTGGTATGAATTAGACATATCACAGAGCAAAAGAAGATTGAATCATCAGTAACTTTAATCCATTTTAGTTTGTCTGTTGGGCTATTGTGATACCCTTGGCGTTGTCATCTGCATCATTGTAACCAAATTTCAACATTACCTCATAACTCAAAAACAAAAAAACATTCAACAATTTTTTATGAAACTTGGTACACATGTTCCTAGGAACAATATGCATGTCTATACAAAATCACATAACTCTGGTTCTAATTATTATTCAGTTATGCCCCTTTTTAAAAAAAAAAACGGACGAGCTTTGGCGTTCTCTTGTTTCGAAATAGATAACCACTGCATTTGACAACTTTTGAAACCATTGAGAGAGAATGAGCAATATTCCTTTTATCACATTGTTTTCATAAGTTGTCTGCTACAGATTCATCAAAATGTGTCTGCAAGAAAGAAGGATTAAGAGTTGTAAATACATGTTAACCCATTACTTCACATGACATTTCCAAAGGTCGTCTGCTTTACAATCATCAGACAAACAATTTCACCAATCTAGAAAACTGAAATAATTATAATGATAAAGAGTTGAAAATATTGCAATTAAAGATGAAATTTCTCAAAACGAGCAATTTCACCTTTTATTGCAATGTTTTCAAAAGTCGTCTGCAACAGCAGGCGTCAAATGTTGTATGTGTGAAGTAATGGGTTAATAAAAACTTGATTCACAATTGATGTAAAATTAATTAGCTTAACACTTTCCCACATCTGCAGCTTTGAGCTCATGGTCTTGTTTGTAAAACTATAGGATATCTTAATAAATAAAAGTGAAATTATATAATAGAGTTCAATACATTATGGCAAAATTCATCTGCTGCAGAAGTTTCAACATGTGTCTGCATATGGGAAAGGGTTATCTTTCAGGAAGCATACAATTGGTTTTATTAACATAGGTTGTAAGAACATTCACAACAGAGTAAAATAAATTTCAAACAAATAAAGCATCAAGACAGTTAATTATGAATGCATATTCACCAACTATTTGAAATCTCAATATATTTCAGTTACAAGTTACATAATTTCTGATTGGCTGATTAACCCTTTCACACATACAACAGATATACAGCAGAAGACGTTAACATTAAGTCAAAACTAGGGAAACTCTTTATCAATGAAAGAAAACTTTTTGAATATAATCTAAAACATTGTGACAAATGGAAAAATTTCTTATTATGAGCCATTTCTCCTTTTGCCGCAATGTTTTCAAAAGTTGTCATCTGCAGAGGCATCAGAAAACGTCTGTATGTGAGAAAAGATTAATGTCTTCGACCTGTAGTCGGGGTTACTTCCTTGATTTAGAATGATAATTCATACTAAATATTAAAGTAACATAATTTCTATTTGGCTAAAGCATGCTTGGCTTAAAGCTCTGATCCAAAATTGTTTTACCTTATGATATTAGAATTAGAATCATATAGGGAATCGATCATGGATATGTACCATAGCATTATTTTGAGCACTTATACTTTGACCTGATGCAAATGACATTTGTTAACATTGTAAAAAAGAGAAATTGCTTAAATTGTTTTTGCTCAGTTTCTTTCCCACAGAAAACCTATAGGAGAAGTTGCTCATTATGAGCATTTTTTCCTTTTTAAAACGTCTTCTGTTGCACTTAGGAGGACATCAAGTAAGACAGTTATGGATAGCAAATACAATGCAGATGAATGGACAGAGAAAACCAACATTGTAGAGTGTGGACTAAGCGTAAATTATTGACCCGGATCAGCCTAAGCATGCCTCGCAGGCTAACCCGGACACACACTTTTTTCCCTGTGGATTTTCTGTTTAAGGAATCATTACTCTAAACCTCTATCCCCCGAGACGAAATGTGTCGGACCGAATTAGCCTGCGCGGATTATGGGTCGATACATAACGATGAGGCCATATTTTTGGTTTTCTCGTCGAACCGCTCATTTTTGTTTTGTTCTGATTTATAATGAATGTATATGAAGTAAAGAATAATGGTTTAATAACTGATTGTGTAATATTTATTTTCTGTTAATGTTATTCATTTTCATTATGTTTATTGTGTATCAATTAGGAAATATGTGATTTATAATAAAGGCAATGTTAAAGGTTGACTATCTTGCTTTTTCACATGCTCCTACAAGCCCCTGGTAACTCCACACATGAGGAATCTGCAACAGATGACTTTGAAAACACATAGGCAAAAATATGGGGGGAATACAACAATTAAAAAAGAGATAAAATCGTTTTTGAAAAACACGAAAATGATCATTGTGTTAGCTACATATGGTTAAAGAGGGTCTGTATGCGGAAAACGATTGACCATCCACTACAACTAGGTACATGTACTTGAATAGCAGTCGCTTGGAACGTTTAGCCCCTTGGCATTTGGCGGTTGCTGCACATGCTTTGAACATCCGGCCCAAATTTTGGGGCCAGTAGTTTATTAAATTTTCATATCGCTTGAAATATGTAGCATTCATATGCACCAGATAACTACTTTGATTGGTCATTGTAACGAACACCCCTCAAATACTAGAAATTCACTTATTATCAAGTCCAAAATATAGAAAACCTCTATTAATGATAGTATGATTATTGAAAGTAGTTGAAATCATTGTGACAAAGAGAAATTGCTCATTATTAGCAATTTCTCCATTTGCCACTACGATTTCAAAAGGCGTCTACTTCAGAGGCTTCAGAAAGCGTCTACATGATGGAAAGGGTTAAAACCTATAACATTGTTCAGCCCCCAATTAAGAGCCCCTCTGTCTAAAACAGAAATGCACTTAATTCTTAAAGAATTACATTTTTTTTTCAATTGTGGCTCTTTGAGATCAAATGTATCACTTTTAAGTGAAAATGCCTTATATAGGATATATGGAATATATAGCTTGTTTGCTTTTTGCCATTGCCGCTCGACATTTGGACATCCAGAACATTAAATGTGGACCTGCAATTCTTTTTGCTCAAAATCTGTAACATTTATCTTTTATGATTGTGCGTTGTGGTGAACATCCCTCAAAGACAAGACATGCAATTAAAACCTGTAAAATTGCATTTTTTTTATATTTAATTTTAGTTTAAAATAAAGCCAGTTGGCTGTTACGGCAAAACTTTGGACATCCGGCACACATTTGGAAGCTCGGCTTACTTCATTTTGAAAGGATACAATTGACTTCATAAAGCATAATTATCTGTGGTACTTTATAATATGGGATGATGCATGCAAAGCTGTGTAATAATTCTATGTATGTACTTCAAAGGGAGTTGGTGGTGTGCAACTCCATACATGAGGGGACTTTAGGCTAATATCGATGTAGGCATAACGTATAGTTTATAATTATCTATCTTGGAACCACATTTTGACAACAAGTACGCCATAGGTCCCATTGGTCTTTGTAACTCGGTGATTTGCATAGTTCAATACGGATTCATTAGCATTATTGAAGGCATTTTTTCTCATTAATAAGTAAATAATCTTGCATAAGAAGAATACATAATGTATTGCACAGACTGGGTGCAAAACCAGCGAAACAGACAAGACAAAACAAAATAGCTCTGCAATGTTCGTTCTCCAATCAGTCATATAAGATGCCAACAATTTCTGTAAACCAGTATCCATGATGATCCTTTACCGTGGGAGCGCAACCATTCGTTTTACCACACGTGTTATAATTACGCTACGGTTGGTTTTTAAAGAGCATCTCTTTTATGAACAGTTCATATTCCTGATACGAATCTTCTGTGTACACTACAGCATTAGGTTTAATTGAGTTTTAAGGGATATAACGCGATACAAAGACTTGTTTAGACTTCAGGTGTCCACTCTTAGAAGTGCAAACTCATTTTCATACAAGCCAACAACAATTACGCCATCACTATGCCTATATGAGACACACACGGCGTCTTTAATCATCCCTCTTCCATCCAAAAAGTCCTGCTTTTTCCCGTCTACACCGACACAATATATTTTCTCATCACTACAGACTAACAGATTATCTGTACTATCCACATACATCCCCACCGGTAACTTCAGGCGACTATCAGAAAACTCAAATTGTATGTTTCCGTGTAGGTCAAGGCATGTCACTTTGTTCTGCTGCTCATCCGATACAAACAGCCTATCACCGGTAGTGTTTACTTTAACTCTCCCGGGAAGCAAGAGCACGCCTCTATCTAATGCTATTTTTCGAACCAGGTGTCCGTCCATGTCTATGACATGTATTTCTCCATCACCAGGATCATTGTGGCATGTGACAAAGATGTTGTTGGCATGGTAATCTATACCAAAGCAATATCTGCGAGTTTTCAACGTTCTTTTCTCTGCCATGTCTGGTAGGACTTGTATATGATGGAGCTGTTTGTGTCCACCTCTTTTCCCCCTTGTGACAATCACATCCGTGTCATTGATGGCTACAACATCTACGGCCGATATACCAAGAGTTGACTTTAATTGAAAGTTTCTGTCCATTAGTTTTACTGTATTATCCGAGCAAGTCAATACAAGATAGCCGTCTGACATGAAGGTACAGCCTTTCACTGAGCGAGATCCAACATCGATAGGCATACAGTCGACGAAATGTACATCGAGAAGGGAGTCGCAGGTCCGGGGCTTCGTTGTAATGGTTCCCAATAAGTGCAAACCTTGAAGCATCTTTTCAACAGCAATGTTTGGTGTAAACTCAATGTCCATCTCTATATCTGCCTCAATATTTGATAGAATCTGTTCATACTTGGTAAGATGTTGACTCACTTTCTTTAATCCAACATAAAGCGCATTTTTATTGGATGTTCTTTGACATTTTGCTGTTAAATCCGCATTCGTTTGTATCTGACAAAGTGCGTCGTCTATGATAATCATGTGTTCATCTATTTCTTTGGTTATTGTTTGCTCAACTTCTTGAACTTTGCCAGACATTTTATGTTCGAGTACATCGAAATGGTCATTTACATCTTTTCGTAGATCCCGTATATCCTTAAGACAATTGTTGCTGTGCATCTTCGACACCGACTTATCCTCGTGTCTCTGTTTGTTAAGATTTTCATATCGAACTCTAAGCTGTATCAATCGGTCGGACATTTTTATAAAATCTGACTCTGCTTCCATTAGATCAGCTTGGTTTTTAACATCTACTGTATTGCATGTGTTATGGTCAGTGATTTTACATGAGCTGCATACCACGACGTCATGTGTTTTACAGTAGGCGTCGAGTACCATTGTGGAATGATTCTCACAATACAGTATTAAAGGTGCTTGGTTTATCTGTGAGGGTGCAAGTCGAACTTGGTTTCCTGAAAGCAATTCGTGGTTTCGAGTTGCCTTCAGGCCTCTGTGAGCCATATCGCAAGGCGCACACAAGTATTCAGAGCAATCCGTGCAGTATGAGATGGCATCTAGGGATTTATTCTGGAACTTGCACGCGTCACATTCAATGTTTGGTAGACCATTGGAGTCTGTACCAATAGATTCCGACCCACTATCCATGTTCGTATAGGATCTTGTGACTGACCTAAAAAGAATCACAGACTGTACATATGTCTCAAGATAATAGTTGTATTAGCCCTTTTTAGTTGCTTTTACGTTAAACATGTATTAGCATTCCGCTTTAGGAAACGTGTTCGTTTTGAGTAATGTCTCATTTTTCCACAATGTTTTCAATTGTGTGTCAGAATTATATTTGCGATGTTCAAGATGCTATAAATAGTCATTTTCCCCTATATTTTCAAGCGTTCGACTTAAAAGGCGTATCAAGTAAATGGGTACATTGCGGTCATTGTTCGAGAAAAAATTCTTTATTTAGAATTGATCTCTTAACCTGTGAAATCATTCTTTTGAGTACCGACAAAAAAGGATTATATTAGTATCAAGAGATATTTATTGGGACAAAGACCGATTTACACTTCCATGAACTGGTATCGAAAACGAAAGTAGAAAATAACTGACAGTTATAATTAAATTCCCGAAAGGCTACAATCGATATTGCCAACACTCAGAATACAAAAACGTGTAAACAATATGACATACAAATGAAAGTAACGACTTATCGCAACTTACGCTGTCATTTGAACGAGAACGGGGTTTTCCTTATTTCGGTTCGTCGTTCTCTTTTTCACTTCTGGTTTAAGAAAAGGGGGAAGTCAACTGTTATCTCAACTAATCAATCGGAAATTCTCGGCTGAATCCGTACACTCGAGTTTTGCTATAATCTTGCCTCCGTGTAAATTGAACTGTCGCACTCTTGCAACCATCGATAGGTCAATAAGCACTATATATAGTTATATATGTAAACTAACCTTGTTACATGCGACGATTCAATTTACGCGAAGTATACTCGTGGTAAGTTTTCAACTGATTTAGACTATGTTAAGTAAATACTTTTTTTGTCTCCTTTTTTTCCGGGACTGGTTTCAAAAGTCCTCAGGAAGCAGACATTCGAGCAAGATTAACATAGGCTGAAAGCTTTTTTGCGTTGATGTAAAATACATGAGTTTAAAAGAAACATAGTAGAAACTGTAGTCGAGTTAGGTTTAATTTGGGGTTAAATTTTGATTAATGTAGACTCGGCGAACTTGTATAATTATGGTATAAAATGATATTTTTTATACAAAGGCTAAAGTTACGTCTTTAACTTTGAGATGATATTTTAGCATCGTCTGATTTGAAAACATTCGATGTAGAAACGGGTAAAGTTTAGTTGTATTAACGGTTGAAATGTAGATGCAGTTGAAATTACGAATTTCCCACCATTCTATGAAGATTGACAACGGTAATACAGCAAGGCAAACTATTTTTGAAAAGGGGAAACTTCTCAATGTTTGTCGAATAAATATCAAAAGCCGTGGCAAATAAAGTTGGAAAAAAAATCAAAAGCCGTCTTTATCAGAAAATGTGTTATTTTCCAGTGTAAGAGAGCAACATAATTGGTCTTCTTGAAAGACTTCGGATATTTATTTAGCTACGTAGTTTTCCTTTTTTTTTCTTCAAAACATAAAACCACCTCTGTGGTGTAGCGGTAGAAAGTCCGCCTCATGAGTATTGGGTAAGGATAACGACTGAATCGCCGATGTCAGGATAAATAGTATTTCTGGTAACTTACACAGGATACGCTGTGATATAACTGAACATTGTTGAAAGCGGCGTAAAACACCAAACAATCAATCACATTTTTTTGAAGTTCGGGAATAACATGAACCAAAAATTGTGTTTTATATAGCTTTCTTTTTGGTGCAACAGTAAAAACAGAAAACCTAACAAAAAACGCAACGAGGATTGTCAAATTTGCCCAGAACTTCCTTGTTGGTGGACCTAAAATCAAATTGGAAACCTCAGAAGAACAGCAATGATAGCTATTGACGTCGACGTTCCTGGTTATGATGATTATGAAAGTCTACGTTCCTGGTTATGACAGTAATGAAAGTCTACGTTCCTGGTTATGACAGTAATGAAAGTATACGTTCCTGGTTATGACAGTTATGAACGTCTACGATCCTATGTATGATAGTAATGAACGTCGAAGTTCCTGGTTATGGCAGTTATAAACGTCTACGTTCCTGATTATGATAGTAATGAACGTCTACGTTCCTGGTTATGACAGTTATAAATGTATAAGTTCCTGGTTATGACAGTTACGAACGTCTCCGGTCCTGGTTATGATAGTTATGAACGTCTACGTTCCAGGTATGACAGCTATGAACGTCTTCGTTCCTGGTTATATAGTTACGAACGTCTTCGCTCCAGATTATGACCGTCAACGTTCTTTGTTATGATATAACTGAACGTCCATATTCCTGCTTATGACCGTTATGAACGTCTCCATTCCTGGCTATGACCGTCTACGTACCCGGTTATGATAGTTACGAACGTCTTCGTTCCTGGTTATGCCAGTTGTGAGCGTCTACGTTCCTGGTTATGACAGTTATGAACGTCTACGTTCCGGATTATGATAGTAATGAGCGTCTTCATTCCTGGTTATGTTATGAACGTCTACGTTCCTAGTTATGACAGTTGTCTTGTACGTTCCTGGTTTTGATTTTCATGGAAGTTTTGTTCCTGGTAATGATAATAACGAGCGTCTGCACTATGACGGTTATGAGCGTCTACTTTCCCGATTATGGCAGTAATTAACGTCTACGTTCCTGGCTTTGATTTTTATAAACGTTTTCGTTCCTGGTAATGGTAGAAATGAACGTTTACGTTCCTGGTTATGACAGTTATGAACAGCTACGTTCCTGGTTATGACAGTTATACATGATTACGTTTCTGGTTATGACAGTACGTTACTGGTTATGAACGTTTTGATAGTTAGGATGAATATGAACGTCGGAGTTCCAGGTTATGACAGTTATAAACGTCAAAGTTCCTGGTTATGATAAATATGAGCGTATACGTTCCTGGTTATGATAGTTATGAACGTCTTCATTTCCGGTTATGATAGTTACGAATGTCTTCGTTTCTGGTTACGAAAGTTGTGAACGTGTACTTTCCTGGTAAAATAATTATGACGGTTGTGAACGTCTACGTTCCTGGTTATAACAGTCTACGTTCCTTCCAGGTTATGAACGTATATGCTCTTGGTAATGAACGTTTTAGTAGTAAATATGAACGTCGGAGTTTCAGGTTATGCCAGTTATAAACGTCGAAGTTCCTGGTTATGACAGTTATGAACGTCTAAGTTCCTGGTTATGAAAGTTATAAAAGTCTACGTTCCTGGTCATGACAGTTGTGAAAGTCTACGTTCCTGGTTATGACAGTTCTTATCGTCTACGTTCCTGGTTATGACAGTTATACACGTATATGTTCCTGGTTATGATATCACTTTATTTTGAACGTCGACGTTAATATATTTTTGAACGTCTACTTTCCCGATCATGGTAGTTATGAACGTCTACGGTCCTGGTTATGATAGTTGTGAACGTCTACGTTCCTGGTAAAATAATTATGACAGTTGTGAACGTCTACGTACGTTGCTGGTTATAACAGTTGTAAAAGTCTACGTTCCTGGTTAAGATAGTTGTGAACGTCCGCGTTCCTTGTTATGACATGTGTGAACGTCTACGTTCCTTCCTGGTTATGAACGTCTAAGTTCCTGGTTATGAACGACTAAGTTCCTGGTTATGAACGTGTTGATAGTTATGAACGTAGATACGTTACTGGTTGTGACAGTTATGAACGTATATACGTTTCTGGTTATGACAGTTATTAATGTTAACGTTCCTGGTTATGACAGTTATGGGCGTATACGTTCCTGATTAAGATAGTTATGAATGTTAAGTGGAATAATAGTATCAAAAACACCATGTTATTGCATTAGATATTTTCATATATTTATATAGACAAAGAATGTGTGGATTTTTTTAATTTAAAAAACGTATATACAAGTATTGTAACCAATGGCAGATGAATATTAGGACATCATTTTAAAATTCTTAAAGGTTTTTCTAGAGTTTCGAAGCAGCCTTAAGTGTCCGTATCTGGTCTGTCTGTATCCTATGTTATGAATTAAATGGTACAACAAATATTATAAACAAACACTTAATATCAACATATATGTCTACTGTCTGATAATAGGTTTTATTTGAATATATCTTTCCTTATAAAAAAAAAAGAATGTTGCTAAATTAGATCAAAAGAGTTGTGCAGAAGGTCAGACTTTCTAAACCAAATATATGGACGATAACGATATATTGCTCACGTCGCAAGCTGATTTTATACACTACCCTAAGAATTAAAATAAAAAAATAAACGTGCATGGAAAAATCAAAATAACATATAGTATTCACGCGTAAGTTTGCTTTCCTTCAAAGTGCCATGCGATAACATGCACTCTGTGTTAACTCTTCCTATGTTTTTATGAAGGTAACGTATTGCTCTTTGCAGTGCATCGAAGAGGAAAACGGATATGCCGGTTGCGACTGCTGCACAGTGCACGCCATTTTTTTGTCTTCCCTTCGATCCTTTTGTTTTCCATGCATTCCCGAGAATTAGTTTATATAAACAGCTCATTGTTTTTAGAAACCTATTAAGAAGAACCCAAATTAGGATGTAATGAACAAATAAATATTCATGCCTCGAAGCAACGTCTTTTATAGACGCCGTTTTCGTACCCTGTTATGTTCGACACTGGATGAGTTTTTCTTGAGCGTTGTTACCGGTTGCAAATGGATTAGACATTTCAGTTAAAACATACTAATCCATCTAGAAAATTCAAAACTGATTTCTTTTTGAATTTTTAAGCAATTTTCCCTTTTCAGACAATGTTTGATTTAATATTGCAAATTGAAACCTAATTTATTAATTATACATCCAATTTCCTAATGTTATTGTTGTTTAAATGGCTTCATAGCAGAACAAGTTTGCTTAACCATTTGGCATTCTCACATGCCAATGACACAAGGAGAGAAAAACATGCAGCCAGTCTTGGGCACAAACTTCGAACCTCTTGCTTTCAGGGAGAATACAGTCCAGTTACCCTTAACATATCGGTATTGAGACAACGTAGTGCATAAAAGAAACGGTCAATGTTTTGGAACTTTTTTGTTTATAGTCCACAAGTAAAATCATTTTCCTTTTAATTGACAAAAACTTTTTCAGTTTTAGTGCAGAAACAGCTGTACAGACCGTTGTTTACAAGTTTTGAGTTATTGATGCATTAACGGATCAATTGTAGTAATAGGGGATCACGTGACTTTCTGATATCAGGGGGGTCATCTCAAGCAACATTTTAGCTGTCAAAACTTATGCTGTTATTGTACAAGTTATATGTTATCTAACTGCAGATTTGTATTGATAGATTTTCGATTTAATCACTAGCATCTTTGGGAATGGCTATAAATTGTGGAAAATAAAATTTTGAGAAAACCCCTCAGACTCAGTCATGGAAGCAAAATGTCGATCCGCTAATGGTAACTACCTAGCTATTATATTGTCGGTTCAGTGTAAACATGCAAAGACAAATGAGAATGATTGGTTACATTTCGATAGGTGTATGTATTTGTCTTTCATAAAATGTCAAAATAAATAACTAACATAATTAAGATCGCTAGCTCAGTAGCTGTTGCTGCGAAAAACACAATGTTCTCTTCAAAACATGGTAGAAATAACTGGGTCACGTAAACACTTGCATCAAGCGTTCAGATGATACGGATGAATTTGAAGTCCGACAAGCATCATTCAGTGCTTGCACTAACTTTTTGAAACAGGAAGTCCTGACTTCCTGGGTCTGAATTTTGGAAGTCCTGCTCTAATTCTTGGAAGTCCCAGGTGATACGCGCTGGCTTTTTTCGCATCTTTCACATTCTATTGTGTTTCCCTTTGTTTTATTTTTAAATACATTATTGGAAAAGAAGCTAATTAATACAGAAAGTGGATATTGCTCCTTTGTCAACAATGTTATTGTTGGTTCTATAATAACACTTTTAAACCAGTAGGTTTTTATGTGATATAGAATGCTTTTTTCCAGTCATGTGTCAAAAGCTATCCAGCATAAAATTCATCAAAAGATTGGCATGGCCATGATTCATTACATTCACATTAAACATGAATTATGTTCTTAAATCACATTCAGTATGGCAAAAGGAATGGATTTCTGTTAATGAGTTATTGATTTTATTTTATACACCAGTAAATAAAGTGTTCTGCAGTGAGACATATTACAAACACACTTTAAGGGCACTAAACTTTCATAATAGTCAACTTTAAAACAAATAAGAATGAGTGTGAGTAATACTTTCTTGAATGACATTTCCGATTTCCAAAATGCAGAAAATGCACGAAAACCCATTACAACATTTACAATATGTATTTTCACCTCAAGACTTCAGTTTCTTTTATATTTTAAAAATATTATGAACTAAAATGGGCTTATATGCAATTAATTTCATAGGCAAGTCCTTTTTGACAGCTGGCTGTGATTTTGATAGATCTTCATGTCAACTTTGTTTTTAAAAAATCGGCAATTAAAAAGTGTTTCCTATGGATTCAGGCGAACAAAATAATAATCTTTAAACAGTTAAATTAATATAGGGACATTCTTTTATCATATCCTAGTATGTTTTTACATGGGTTATTGAAATTAATTACCCCTACGCTGTTTATAATGAAAAATAGAATTGATTGGTGTGAAGTCGTTTTCAAGTGTCAAATCAGGGGGTGGGTGGGGTACGCATTCTCGATCGTGATTGGCTTAAATCTACCAATTGATAACTCCCACTGTCCATAATTGACACTTCATAAAACACAATACACAGTGTCTTTAGGTAATTACACACAATTTCTAGTGGACATATATACGTCCTGTGTTTTGATTGTCGGCGTATACCCTTAATTCCTGGACGTACTTGGACGTCTCCCTTGTCAATTTTGGGCGTACGGGATCAATTTTCGGGCGTAAAAACGCCCAATACGTCCATTAACGTGAGCGCTGATCATTGTTATTGTGTATTTAAATAATACCATAAAGCAGTTACCTGCCAATTTATACACAACAGTTTTGTCTAATAAATTAGTTAGCGTGTCTTGAACATTGGAGTGATCCGCTAAGGGTTACTTGACTGTACTCTTCCAACTGAGCTTACCGGGCTGCTAACATGTTACCTCTCCACTTATGTACAAGTCCAGACTGCAACAATTGCAAGGAAAAGACCAAATTACTGCCTTTTATCTTAGAAGCCTCTTGGTTTTATTTCTTTTAGATTTAGAGTAAAACAAAATGGATGAACTAACAGCAGCCTTGGCTACAAATTTCTCGGTCACGAGTGACCCTAATAATACAAGTGCACCTCATCCCCGTTATGCTGAATACAAGAAGAAAAATAGTGGATCAGATCAAGATTCTCGAAGGAAGAATATATTGGATGATCAGAAAAGGTAGGTTTTAATTATCCCCTTGCTATGAGGTCGTGAAGGGGATGAATGGCAGAGCTACAGATAAGGCGCGTGAACGCGTGATCATGCATTGAAAATCAGGAGAAATAATTGAAAATATATCATTTGTGCGTCGCATAATGAAAATCTAGAATAACAAATAGAAAACATGGGGTTACTCTTAAAGCTGAATAATACCGGATAATACCAGATACTTAGAAAAACTTCAGAATAATACATTTACTTTTCAAATAATATTCATAGATGTATTACTTAAAGGTGAAATATTTATGAGTTTGGTGTAAAAAACCTGTTATTAGCATTATGTTAATCTAAAAATGTTTTTCGTATATTTTAGAGTGACCTCCCTTGAGAATGTATGAAATTAATTCCATTGGTTTATTTCAGATACAAAGTGTAATAAAATGCTTTCGAAAATGAATCTGGTTTGATTTAGATTTTTATTCCATGATTATTAACCAATTCCATCATAGAGTAGCTTTATGACGCCTCTGCAGCAGACCACAATGTGTTTTTTTTTTTTTACTTGATTCAATATTTTTTCTTTCATTTAGGGATCTGGTTTCAAGCTTACGCTCAAAGTAAATCTTTTTGATATGATGACAAATCTTTTCTTTTTTCTTTCTATATGATGTTGATATAACAAATAATTCATCAGTAGGCTGAAAAACGTGTATATACTTTGCATTATGATTATTTCTTGTAAATTAAATGTATTATTCTGTAGTTTTTAGCTCACCAGAGCATGTAGTGCTCAAGGCGAGTTATTGTGATCGCCTTTTGTCCGTCGTTCGTCGTCAACATTTGCTTGTTACTACTCTAGAGGCAACATTTTGCATCCAATCTTTATGAAAGTTTATCAAAACATATATCTCCATCAACTCTAGGCTAAGTTCGAAACTGGGTCATGTGGGGTCGAAACCTAGGTCACTAGGTCAAATTTAAGGAAAATCTTGTTAACACTCCTGAAGCCGCATTTTTGGCTTGAGCATGTTGAAACTTTGTCAAAATGTTTGTCTTAGTGATATCTAGGCCAAGTTCGAATATAGGTCATGTCAGGTCAAAAACTAGGTCACTAGGCCAAATAAAAAATATCTTGTTAACACTCTAGAAGCTGCATTTTTGGCTTGAGCATGTTGAAACTTCTGTCAGAATGTTTGTGTTAGTGATATCTAGGCCAAGTTTGAATATAGGTCATGTCGGGTCAAAAACTAGGTCACTAGGCCCCAAATTGAAGGAAAATCTTGTTAACACTCTAGAATCCACATTTCTAACTTGAGCATGTTGAAACTATGTCGGAAAATTTGACTTATTGATATCTAGGTCAAGTTCGAATATGGGTCATGTCGGGTCAAAAACTAGGTCACAATGCCAAATTTAAGGAAAATCTTGTTAACACTTGGGAAGCCACATTTTTGGCTTGAGCATGTTGAAACTTTGTCAGAATATTTGTCTAAGTAATAGCTAGGCCAAGTTCGAATATGAGACATGCAGGTCACTAGGCTAAATTTAAGGAAAATCTCGTTAACACTCTTGAAGCCACATTTTAAACTTGAGCATGTTGAAACTTAATCAGAAAGTTTGTCCTGATGATATCTAGGCCAAGTTCGAATATGGGTCATGTCATGTCAAAAAGTAGGTCACTAGACCAAATTTAAGGGAAATCTTGTTAACACTCTGGAAACCACGTGTTTGGCTTGAGCATGAGAGAGTTATGTCTTAAAAAGGCTTAAAGCCCATTCTCAGGTGAGCGATTCCAGGGCCTCATGGCCTTCTTGTTCAATTATCCAGTGTTATTTGGTATTATTCGGCTTTAAGAGTAAGAGGAAAACATGTTCTGTGCGTCGTAATACGATTTGTGTTGCATGTTCAAGTAAGAATCGATTTGTAAAGTAATTTATACATTAAAATATTCAAAACAGTCTTACATCTGGAATTTCCATCACAAATGTATTTCCAATATTTTCTGCTCGCCAAATGGCATTAATGCCGAGCGCGAGGGTAAACAATGCCAAACAACAACAACAAATGTATTCTATTTATAGATTGTAATTTGTAAAGCTAACATTGAAAAGCTAGCATTTTGTATTTTGTTTCGAATTTTTTAAGAAAAATAATTTTATTAAAATTATACAACATTCCATTTGGAATAGACTTCAAAACAAATCCTAATATTTCACACTGAGGCAT
Source organism: Serripes groenlandicus (assembly GCA_031761405.1). Lineage (NCBI taxonomy): Eukaryota > Metazoa > Mollusca > Bivalvia > Cardiida > Cardiidae > Serripes > Serripes groenlandicus. The sequence continues at coordinate 103,422,526 of JASEVX010000002.1, forward strand.
TACAATATGAGCCTTTTGATGCACTTACATAAATAAAATCCATTATAAAGTGTTTTGGGTTTATTTCGTCATGAGGTGTATTTACTATTATCATATCATAATTAGTTAAAGTACTTAAACAAGAAACATTTATTGAAGAAATTTGTTAATGAAGATAACTGAAATGATTTCAGGAGAAGGAGTAAATGCTTATCATGATCAACTTGTTTCTTTGCAACAATGTGTCCTGCTGCAGATCAATCATTATTTGTCTGCCTCATGCTTGGATCCTGAACTTGTTGATGCTTTCCTGAAAAAAATATAGTAGACAGGATAAATCTAATGTCAATCTCAAAACTCTTGCGAGTCTTGTCACCCTGTGTACGGTTTCTCAATATGGCTGCTTTCTAAATTCTTTTTTTTAAGAATTCTGCATGAACCATAATTGTGTAAACATTATTTTACTTCTTTTCACTGAAATGCTCATGCAGCAGTCTATCTGATTTTGGCCCAGGCTTGTACATTTTTCCAATTTTCGGGAACCTGACTCAAATATTATAATTGTCCTATGCTGTGCATGTCTTGTTGATTCTTAAAGAAGAATTATGCGTATATTTGGGAAATAAAATCTAATTCGGTTTGAGGGCAAAGTGAATTGTGGAAACACATAAATTTTAATTATACCCCCAAAAAACAAAGTTTTTTGGGGGGGGAGTATATAGGAGTCACTGTGTCGGTCGGTCGGTCGGAAGCCATATTTTGTCCGGCCTATTTCTTACAAACCACTGGGTGGAATTCAATAAAATTTTACATGAAGCTTCTATACCAAGAGGAGATGTGCATATCATAAAGATTTTACAATTGTATGGCCCTTTTGTTGGTCAGTCTGAAGCCATATTTTGAGTCAAAGTGCTGTTTTGGGTTATGACTGTGTAGTTGGGGTCTTGTATAAAATGCCTGCCAACCCACTCCCATGCTTGTATTTCTGCCTTTATCATTAGTTTGTTAATTTGTTAACCCTTTCCCTCATACGACAATTCTGCAGCAGACGACTTTGAACGCATTTTGTCAAAACATAGAAAATCTCCATAATTGAATGGATAACCTATGACAAAAAGTGGAAAACATTGTGGCAAAAGGAGAAATTGCACGTTCTGTGCAATTTCTTCTTTTGTCACTATGTTTTCAAAAAGCCGTCTGCTGCAGAGGCGTCAGAAAGCGTCTATATGAGGGAAAGGGTTAAATCATTCTTGTATTAAATTTACATACCAATTATGGCAATAGCTAAACCAGATTCAATTTATGCCATGTATCTATCAGAAAAGGTGACCTTTTGGTTTTCTTTCTCATGGGATAAATTGGCGTTTGATATTTTCAGTAAGCAATAATGAGATACTTTTATTGAGTTGTATATTATTACACATGATGTCTGTATTTTCAGTCGTAGGTTTGATTATCTGAACTACCTACGGTGTGTAGTGGATGATGACTGGGAGAATTCTGATGATTTAGACGATGATGAAGGAGAGGGAATGGAGATGGAGGAGGGCACAGATAAAGTCAAGAAAGCCTACAAACCTGGAAGATACTACAGAAATCAGGTAACCTATAGACACCTTGATGAAGTGGTGTCAGCAGAGCCGCTTCTGTTAGTCTTCAAATGCGAATAATTATCAAACAACCACGTTTTTCATTAACATATGGGTTTTCCATCATGCATGTATAACAGAAAAAATACAATACATGTAACTCAAATACATTGTGGGGAGTTATGAAAGGTAACAAAAGAAATTTAAAAAAATAAGATCTTAACAAAGAATAAGACAAATATTTGAAAGAGAACCATTATCATTAAGAAACATAGTGTAAGAAGACTAAATGCTTTAAAATGAGGACTTGGCTATATCAGGAGTGTAGGTCTATCATAAGAGCACAGGCGTATCTTATTGAATACAACAAATTAAATAACCTAAATTTGTCTGATAAGGAAATACATATACACTGATATTTCATTAACCTATTTGAATAATTAAAAAAAGCAACCTAAAAAACACAAAAGTTACAAAAAATATGTTTTCTCTTGGCACATAAACAAATAAAATGGATAATAGTAATCTGAAAGCAACTATATTTAAAATGAAATACACAATTCAACTACCATTAAGTATTAACAAATAGAACAAGAATTCTCTTTCTAGGAATTAATGTTTGTTAGTTATATTGTTACATACTTTACGTTTATAATGTAATCAACAAATCAAGACAATTTTGTTTGTTTTATCCTTGTTTTTTACCCGGAAATGATCACACTTTCATGGAAAATGTAAGGAGTTAGTGCCAGCTTTGTAAATGCTGCTACTAACTGATAAATAGGAGCGATAAGTAATAATCTAAAATAAAAGTCAAAATGATTGATTGATTACCTATCTGTTTGAAAAATGAGTTTAAACCTTTCCATCATACAGTTTTGTATTCCTCCATAACCCTCTGAAAACCATAAATGAGCAAGTGCATGAGAAAAGGTAAAAGTTGGCATTTCTGAACAGTGTAGGTTCAGATCAGCTTGTCCACCTGTTCAGTCTTATCAGATCTTACAAAAGGTGACGGAATCTTCTAACGAGCTTGTGTAAGTAATATGTGAAAAATAACAATTCTGTAACATTACAGTTGATGTTATCCGAGTGGATGGTGGAAGTTCCTGAGGATTTAGAAGAGAATTGGTTAATGGTGTGTTGTCCATGGGGTAAAAGGTGCCTTATTGTAGCCTCAAGGGTAAGTAGATCTATCATTAGAAGAACTCTAGATGAGGGGCGAATTTCAAGGACTGAAATCATTGTATGTATATTGGCTGTGTTGTGGTGAGCCCCGGTAGCTCAGTTGGTAGCGAAGCGGACTGTCAAAAATATCAAGGGGTTGTGAGTTAGAACCCTAGCTTGGCCAACATTCTTTCTGATGTTTGAGAAAAAATCACTGTGACAAGGGTCATTCGTCTACCAACAATTGGCTAACAGTCTATGTGGAAATGCAGCGAGTTGCTTGGAAATACTGGTGTGAGATAGCCAGGAAACATATGAGTAGGTGAACTGGCTGCGTGATATAACTGAAAAATAGTTGAAAACAGCTTTATACCCCAATCAATCAATTGTGTTGTTGAACTTAAAGAAAAGTTCTAACAGGACGCTTCTTTTGAGCATTCGAAACAAGAGAGATAATTATGAGGGGTAAATACTTGCTTCGTTTAAACTTATTTATGTTTCATTGATTGCAAAACAAACTTGCAGCTTCTATAAATCATGCTCAATAACTACTTCCTGGGGACTTGACCAGTTCTTGCACTGTTTGTGTGGCAAATACCCAAAAGGCAGAACCTGCTCATCAGGGAATCAAACCTTGGACCTTTTTTTCTTTGAGGTTATTAAATTCCAGAGTCAGGACCCACTCAACAGGGGATCGAACCTTGGGACGTTTTCTTTCAGGTTATTAAATTCCAGAGTCAGAACCCACTTAACAGGGGATCGATCGAACCTTGGGTCGTTTTCTTTGCGATTCTTGCTTACTCCTCCTTATCAAAAGTTCTTCATAAGTTTCTGTTTTTGCGCTGCCTCTTTTGGAATCATTTATTATTTGTCTGTACCCCATTCTTTGATGTGGTTATAGTTACAACGTACTGGTCATTAGCATGTACAGTCAGGCCACGTTAATCCGGACACTTTGGTTACCCGAGATTATTCCGAAGTAACAATTTTGGACAGAAATTGACAGGTGCAAAAAATGCAGCCGATTTTGAAAAAATTGGATTTAGATGAAGGTAGAAATGTAGGAACAACCTGCAGGAATGAAATTGGCAGCAGATGACTTTGAAAACACTTTGGCAAACTATGGAAAATCTCTTGGAATGGAAGTATAATGATTGATTCAAGTTGAATTTCTCGGTTTGCTATAATGTTTTCAGCTTAATATCTGTAGCAGACAACTTTGAAAACAATTAGTAAAAAACATGATAGAACAATAATTGAATAAAGTTAATTACATTGTAGCAAAAGGAGGAATTACACATTATGAGCAGTTTCTCCTTTTGCCACAATGTTTTTAAACATCGTCGGCTGCAGAAAGCTTCTATATGTAGGAAAGGATTAAATTTATTTTTATTACAGGGTACAACCACAGCATATGGCCGCAATGGTTATAGAGTCAACTCTTTCCCCTCACTGTTGCCAGGAGGAAATAGAAAAATGGGCGGAAAAGGTAAATAAGTCTATTTGGATATTGTGATACCCTTGGCGTCTTCACAAAAATTTAACCTTACCTCATATCTCAAATAGCATTCAACATTTTCAAATGAAACTTGGTACGCGTCTTCATAGGAACAGTACACATGTCTATACCAAGTCACATAACTTAGGCATTAAAAAACATTATTCAGTAATGCCCTTTTTTTGACTTAGAAAAAACAGACAAGGGTTCCCCCTGCGGCACTCTTTTTTTAGTAGCACCCACAACATGGGGTTTTATTGAGTAATAAGAGAGATATTGTGGGACAGAGACCTGTTTACTCCTGATGTAGTCACCTATGTTGTTTGGTTTCTTGCCTTAGCGGGTAGACACAGGAATCATTTCTCTGTCACCTGTCTGTTTACGCTTTCATTTACTTATTGTTAGGTGACATATGTTTTTCTTCAAATTGTGTAATTAGTTATAATTGTGATAAAAAAAACCACTGCATTAGATGAACTGTTTACCCTTTCCAACATATAGAATACATTTGATGCATTTGCTGGTGACAAACTTGGAAAATAGTGTGGCAAAAGAAGAAATTGCTGCACATTTGCTGTATGTGGGAAAGTGTTTATGGGTCTGTCGTTAATTTTATGATAGACATATATTTACTTGAGCAATTAATTGTTCCCAAAATATTTTCAGACGTGTCAAAAGTAATCCATATGAGGTTACAGGTTCAGTAAATATAAAAGATTAATTGTTTTACGTCAAAGTGATTAATTGTAAGAATGAATGGAACTCATTTTGTGTTATTTCAGAGAATGCTATTTTAGACTGTATATATCACGAGGTGGAGAAGACTTACTATGTGTTAGATGTGATGAACTGGAAAAACCACCCTGTCTATGACAGCGAGGTAAATCTCTTCATGTACAACCTTTTCCTCTTTGAACAAAGAACTTGATTGATTGATTAATACAGTGTTACGCCATTTTTAATGGTGTTTCAGTTATATCACAGCGGCCAGATCACCTGGCTTTCTTGTTATGTAGCTGTAGAGACCAATTGCTCTGACTAAGCAAAAGTGTTTTAGCTTCTATAGGCCCATTTGTAAGTGTACACTATAGCATGTACAAGCATCTCACAGGTGTAGATTATTTCAAGAGACAAGAGCTAGATATCAATAACCTAGCTCTTTCCTAAAGGACTCCTTTGTATCCATGCAAGGCCTTTTTTATGCCCCCGGAATCACCGATTCGGTGGGCATCTAGTTTTTGGCCTGTCTGTCTCTTTGTCTGTCTGTCGAAAAAAACTTTAACCTTGACCACTACTTTTGAACCATAACAGGTACGGCTACAATATTTCACATGTGTATTCCTTGTGACATGACCTTTCTGTCAGTACCAAAATTTTTGCCCTTGCGACCTTTGACCTAGATGTTGCCATTCGGGGGCATCAGTGTTTCACAAACACATCTTGTTCCTGGAAAGAACCAGTACTTGACCTCAAGTTGAGTGGGAAAAAAACCCTTATCAGAAGTTGCAGAACTTGGATCTCTGGATTGACAGTTCAGTGTGTTGTTAGCCAATAGACCAATTGGCTACTTGTGACACAAATGGGTACCCGTTGTATATTAATCAGTCCTTCGTTTTGAGGTTATTTTTCTACCTTTTATAACTACTGAATATATTGTTTAAGAACAAATCAAATAAAGTACAAATACAAAACTACACCAGATCTACTTCGCTTCTCACGTCCCTCGATGACTTTCAGACTAACAACAAAAAGCCTGTCCCACTCCACTCTGAATTGTATCTGCTATACTTGCATGTCTGCCTGCCTTCTCTTAGTGTCCATTCCAGTAGACACAGTCCACCTCCTTTGAAACAGGCTGCTCAATTAGCAGTCTTCCCCAAAACTCTCCGCTGTCTACCTAGCTCCCTTACTTTAAACAGGCAGGGTCACCTCGGTAACAGTGTGACTTAAGTACTTAGGTGTATAGATGCTGGTTCATGGCATCTGCTTAGCTTAACTATATTATGTTACACACTCTTGCACCAAGTGACCAGTACTAAACACATCATTCTTCCAGGGCAACCGGCTCCTTTCCCACAGAGACTTTCACCCATTGGTGGTAGACAAATGAACTTATATTATGTGCATTACCAACCCAGATTCATTCTTTTTAGCGCACCTGTCATGTAGTGATATGTAGTGACAAGGTGAGCTTTTGTGATCGCCCTTTGTCTGTCGTCCGTCCACAATTTCTTGTGAACACGATAAATTCTTCATTTATTATCTGATGTTTACCAAACCTATTTAGTAGCTAGATATACATTGGAGCTCGGTTCCTTTCGAAAACCAGCCAGATCCATCCATGCATGACGGGAATATGGCCCTTTAAAATTGGCAAAATTGCTATAATTGACCTTGTGAACAAGTTAGTGTCATCATTTATTATCCGATGTTTACCAAACGTATACAGTAGCTAGATATTCATGAAAGTTTGGTTCTTTTCGAAAACCAGCCAGATCCATTCATGCATGACTTGATTATGGCCCTTTAAAATTGACAAAATTGCTATAATTTACCTTGTGAACACGATAATAACTTCATTTATTATCCGATGTTTACCAAACTTATTTAGTAGCTAGATATCCATGAGAGCTTGGTTTCTTTTGAAAACCAGATCCCTCCATGCATGACTGAATTATGGCCCTTTAAAATTGGCAAAATTGTTATCTATTTTTGTAGAGCAATTAAATTAGGACCCTAAAACACTTACTCAGGTGAGCAATATAGGGCCATCATGGCAAAAAATTTAACCCATCTGGCATGTTATGATAACTCGCACTCAAACTAAAAATTCCTCTAAAGATCACAGCTGAGGTGGTCAATTTCTATCTAGAGATGAAAACATTGGGTTGTTGTATGTGAGAAGGTTGAATTATAAATGATGATATAAATGTGTATTAAATCTTCTTTCAGACTGATTTCCGTTTTTTCTGGATGGTCAGTAAACTCCAAGAGACTCCAGAGCTTTCAGAGAAGTCCAATTTAAATCCAGTAAGTTTTTTTTTTATACTTTACTTAAATTCATTTTATTGTATCCCTGCAAACAAAGTTTGTTGAAGCTATTCAGGATTTATCACCACAAGTGCTTGAACTTTGACTCTTTTTTGTGTACTGTTTGCGGGGGGGATTAAGTCAGCTTTAGTGACAGTGATATGTATTTGTCAAGTTAAAACTACTACACTGACTTTTTCCTTCCAAGCTGTAGCCATTTATATGTGACATGAATGTTATTCTTCTGATTTATTATGGGAACTATCCCATGCCAAATTAAGCAGAAAAGTGCCACGACTTACCGGTTAGTATTTGTCTTAAGGACTGAGTGTCCCCTATTTGATTCCCACACATGTATGCCATGCAAAAGTGCAGTATGGCAATGCACATTTTCTAGCCTTGTACTGGTTTTTCTCCAAGATATGATGGATTAGTGTTCTATTGCTGTTGTATAACTGAAATATTGTTGAAAATGGCATAAATCCTCTATGATAAAACTGAAGAAGAACTCCAATTCTGTATTTATATTTTCATTTCAGTTCAAGTTTGTACCATTGCAATATCATGAATGTAAGGCAGAAACATTAACAGAGGTCTTTGCTAAGACGACAGAAAAGGTAATCCAAATGACTGCCTACCTTACAAACATTGTAAATGCCCACTCCATGAAATATTTACTGCTAGAACTGTATTTGTAATAGTAGAAAGCAACAACTATATTGTTTAACCCTTTCCCTCATATAGACGCTTTCTGACGCCTCTGCAGCAGACGGCTTTTTGAAAACATGGCGAAATAAGTAGAAATTACTCAAAACGAGCAATTTCTCCTTTTGTCACCATGTTTTCAACTCTATTCAATTATTGTTCTTTCAATTAAAGGTAGTTTCCAAACATTTTGGATATGTTTTCAAAGTTGTCTGCTGCAGAGTTGTTGTATGTGGGAAAGGGTTAAATCAATGTTGGAGAACAGCAGATTGCTCATCAACAAATGTTATTCTTCCTGAAATATATATATGGGTAGCATATAGCTGCCACTTTGTCTGTTTGTCTGTGCTTGTGTCCCTTCTATTTTTGGATGTCAGTGCTGTTTCTGAGACACTGCTTGCTTGAATTCACTGCAATTGTATGGGTATACTCACTATTTAGAGGATATCCTCATATTATAATTTTCTGAGCTCACCTGAGCCTGAAGTCCTAAAGGTGAGTTATTGTGATCACCCTCTGTCTGGGTCCCTCATCCCTCTGTTGACATCTTCTCTTCTGTAACCAGTCAGTCAATTGGAATTAAACTTAACAGTAAGCATCCTCTCTCAATGTCCTCTCCAACATTCCTTCAATGTTGTTGGATACATGCAAAATTCTGTCTGATTTTCAAATAGTTTTGTAGAAATGTTGATTGGTAAAAATTAAACATGACTGTTGGGGAGCCGTTTTGACTAATATTATATGGCTATTGTGAAAACATATAAAAAATCTTAAAATCATTTTGTAGAAATTTGCTTTGGGTGACCTGATTCCGTCTAGTCATGTTTATTCTTTAAAAACAACTTGGCTGGCAAGGGCTCTTTTTAGATCACCTAGAGCCAAAGGCTCAAGGTGAGCTATTCTGATCACTCTGTGTCCGTCGTCCGTCGTTAACTTTTAGCTTTAAACATCATCTCCTCCTGAACCGCAAGAACAATTTCCACCAAACATCACAGGAATGTTCCTTTGGTGGTCCTCTTTCAAAATTGTTCAAAGATTTAAATTCCATTGAGAACTTTGGTTGCTGCGGCATCAGAAAGGGGACAAAATGTCCAAACTTTAAAAATCTTCTCCGAATCTGCCTGTCAGATTCAAATATAATTTGGTAGAAATGTTCCTTGGGTGACCCTCTATAAAAATTGTTCAAGCCATACTGATTGGTCGAAAAACATGGCAGTCAGGCGGCATCAAAAAAGGGGCAAAATGACAATACTTTAATAAAGCATCCTTATAAAAGTGCTTGTCTGATTTAAAGATAGTTTTGTAGAAATGTTCTTTCATTGATGACATACTTTGTTCTACATACTTTGTCAAGCCATATTGATTTGTTGAAAGGCATAGCAACCAAGCAGCATCAGAAAAGGAGTAATTAAACTTTTTGCTTCAAATGACATCTAATCTTATGGTCTAAGGGAGGTAACACTTGGCAGAGTATTATGCAAGGGTTGTCTTCAACAGGAAGTGGAAAGTTAAAATCGCAACCTTTCTGGTCTCAACAGCAGATGGAAATAAAAGTTTGTTATTGAAAGTGAACAAGCAATTATGACATGATTTGTCATGGACATGAATGTTCTTTTGTTGATCCTCTTTCAAAATTGTGCAAAGACTTGCATTCTATGTAAAACTTTGGTTGCTGCAGCATCAGAACATGAGTAAAACGACCAAACTTTAAAATCCTTTTCCTCCATAATCTGCTTGTCAGACTCCAAGATAATTCAGTAGAAAGAATCCTTAAGTGACCCTCTAAAAAAACTGTTCAAGCCATATTGGTTTATATTAAAAACAGATCAAGAAAGGTGCAAAATGACAAAAACTTAATAATTCAATTCTAATTGAAGTTCTTGTTAGATTTCAAGATATAAATGACCTTTACTTATAAGCTGTTTCTTGAGAAGTGTTCACTCCTTGAAGTTCTAATTGCACTCCTTGATCTTTTTCCCAGATATTTCTACTAATTTACTATCAATCAGGTGATCGATTTAGGGTCATCTTGGCCCTCTTGTTCTTTTTATACGCCCGTTTTGAAAAAATGGATCGTATTATAGTTTTACCTGCGGCGTACGGGCGGGCTGGCGGGCGGCCGGCCGGCGTCCCGTATGTTGTCAGCTCAATAACTTTAGAAGCCTTTGTCCAATCATCACCAAATTTGGTCAGAATGTGTATTGGGATAATATCTCGGACAAGTTTGATAACTAGCCATATCGCTTTAGTCAATCAAGAGTTATCGCCCTTTAATTATAGAAATTACCCAAAATTGGTCTTGTCAGCTCAATAACTTTAGAAGTCTTAGTCCAATCATCCCCAAATTTGGTCAAAATGTGTATTTGGATAATATCTCGGACAAGTTCGATAACTAGCCATATCGCTTTAGTCAATCAAGAGTTATTACCCTTTAATTATAGAAATTACCCAAAATTGGTCTTGTCAGCTCAATAACTTTAGAAGCCTTTGTCCAATCATCATCAAATTTAGTCAGAATGGTCATTGGTATAATATCTCGGTCAAGTTTGATAACTAGCCATATCGCTATAGTCAATCAAGAGTTATCGCCCTTTAATTATAGAAACTACCTTAAATTAGTCTTGTCAGCTCAATAACTTTTAGAAGTCTTTGTCCAATCATCACCAAATTTGGTCAGAATGTGTATTGGCATAATATCTCAGACAAGTCTGATAGCTAGCCATATCGCTTTAGTCAATCGAGAGTTATTGCCCTTTAATTATCGAAACTACCTAAATTAGTCTTGTCAGCTCAATAACTTTAAAAGCCTTTGTCCAATCATTACCAAATTTAGTCAGAATGTGTATTGGCATAATATCTTGGACAAGTTCCATAACTAGCCATATCGCTTTAGTCAATCAAGAGTTATCTCCCTTTAATTATAGAAATTACCTTTGATAACTTACAACGTTATCTTAGTCACTACACAATTATGTCCCTCGAAATGGCCAAAACTGTACTAACAGTGTCTGCTCTCTAAGTTTGGCTGATGTACAACAAATTATCACTATACTTGGTCTCAAAAAAACAGGACGGGCGTATTTTGTGACATTTGGCGCTCTTGTTTGGCTATTGAGAAAACTTTAAAAAAAAAATCTCTTCCTAAATAATATGGGTAAATTTCAAATGATCTTGTAGAAATGTTTTTTTGGAGACTATAAGATTCTTGTAAGCCATGTTGTTTGGTCAAAAATCATTTCTGCCAGGTGGTAGGGCTGATTTCCCTAGTATATGGCTATAGTGAAACTTTTAGATTCTTCTCTTCAAAGCATCTGCCAGGTTTTCAAATAATTTTGTTGAAATGTTTCTTCAGTGACTCTTAGAGATGGTTCAAGCCATGTTGATTGGTTGTCAAAAGTGGTTGCTTTGGGCTGGGGCTGCTTTTCCTTGTACAGCTGTAGTGAAAACTTCAAATATTTTCTCCTCATGAAATATTGAGCCCTTTTTCTAATTATTTTGTAGAAATGTACCTTTGGGGACTCTCTATGAGATTCCTTCAAGTCATATTGATTGGTCTAAAGAAGAATAAGGTTTAAAATTCTTCTGGTACAAAAGTACTGGTATGATTTGAAAATAATTTGGCACAAAGATTGTTTTTTGGAGCATCCATCAGTCTTACAGAATATCTTGTTTCTTTGATAAAACCTTATGTTTGTCTGAATGAAATGCTGCTTTAAAGTCAAGATATTTAACATGTCGGTCTGCCATGATTACTTTTTTTTTTTATCCATATCATTCTGTCACTTATTATTTGAACAAGTTATTAGCAGACAGTTCGTAATTATGTTCTTTCAAACACATTACTCTCCTCTGAAGTAAGAGTTACATGTATATCAATTAATGAGTCATAAATAATTAGGATGATGCGTCTCCAAAAGGAGAAATTGATCCTAATGAGCAATATTTCAGTTTGCCGTATTGTTTTTACCTCTTTTCAATAATTGTACTTTCATTCATAGAAAATTATATATATTTTCCCAGATGTTTTCAAGGTTTTCTGCTGCAGCTTTGTTGTATGGAAGAAAGGAAAACAAAAAAATGCTTTCATTGAAATGATTCTTTTGAGTACCCACAACATGGACTTTTGGTCAAATAAGAACTTTAGAACATGAAATACATGTACAACCCTTATCTCAAGTTGTAGCATGTAGTAAGTTGCTTTCTGTATTTATTTCAGTTTGATGGGTGTCTATTTTATCACAAGAAAGCTCACTATACATTCGGAGCCTCTCCACTGGTTGTATGGCTGAAACCTTACATGATCAAAGAAATGATGCATGTTGAGGTCCCAGAGATAATGATGAGTGAGAAACCAGCCAACTATACTACCTATTCTGAACACTTCCAACATGTCAAGGATACAAAGGAAAAAATGGAGAAAGAAAAGCAGCAGAGAATTGCTAACAGAAAGTCGAAGCGCGGACCTGATCGATCGAGAAAGTTCAAGATGGATGTAAGTGTCGAGAGCTTTTCCAAATTTGGTTCTCAAACTCCGGAAAAGGGCAATACTGAATTGACAGAGGAAACGATGGAAGATCAAGCTGTCAATCCGTCTTAACCTGTTTCCCACATACAGAGGCTTTTTGATGACTCTACAGCAGACAACCTTTGAAAACAGAAGCAATTTCTCATTTTGCCATAATGTTTTCAACTTTATTCAATAATTGTTCATTCATTAATAGAGAATTTCCTTTTTTTTGCCTAGATGTTTTTGAAGTCGTTTGCTGCAGAATTGTTGTATATGGGAAACAGTTACTACGGGAGCTAAAACTGCTTCCAAGCACATATTGCCATGGAAGGTTTGAACACGCCTGTCAAAACCTTCACTATTTGCATTAATGCAGCCTGGATTCAACTTCTTATATTTGCAACCTCCGAGTGTGTAAATCGCATGTTGAATATCTCATGGTACATCTGTATAAGTGAGATTTACCTGTCAATGTATCCTTTGACCAAAGTTTAAATCTGGTGTTTGTGTCTAAATCTCCTGTTTGAGCAAGTAGTATCATATAATGACCAACAAATTAGTTATCTGTCCATCCCATATTTGTCTGCTCAGCTGGGATGTCTCAGTCTGCAATGACGAGAGCTATCACTTCAGGGCTCGTGTGTTTGAATCTTGGCTCGGCCAGCCATTCTTTCAGATGATTGGGTCATTCATCATCCACCAATGGGCTGAAGTCTCTTTCGGAAGGTGGCCAGTTTGCCGGGAAAGAATGTTGTATGAACTTGGATGTACCTGAGCGAGATTCCAGGAAAAACATGGATTGGTCAACTGATCCCTTAATAAACTGCAATTTTCAAACAGGTTACAAAAGTGGGAACTTTCAGTTGCCTCTCTTTTCAAAAATAAATATGTGATTTTCACACTCCTGGGCCTACATTGTTGCTGTGTATATCCACATCCACCTTATGGAAAGGGCATGATAAATGCATTTTACTTCTGTGTTATTAACTAAACATTGAAAAATTAACTACATTGAATGTAATAATGAATAAACACAAACATTGATTATACTATTAAATTTCAAGAGAAAGTATTGGTAAATGGTATATCAACTTCACAAGTTATTCAACAGTTGATACATTTAAAATGGCAGATAGAATTTTTTGCATTTCAAATTTCCTGGAATACTGAAAACAAAAATGTAAAATGGTCAGTTTTCCAAATTCCAGGTATCAGAAACTTAAATATGCAAACCTTCGCAGGTATTGAAAAAGTTAATATTCATTTTCTTTCTATTTGAGATGTGGAAAAAACACACTGTCAATTTTTGATAGGGTTTTTAATTTCTTTTTTAGAAAACTGTTTACACTATAAGATTGTGATTACATTAAACTGTTAAATGCTATTTCAAACAAGATCAGTGTTTGTGTTTATTCTTAATAGCCATAGCTTTCTTAAAGGTCTAGATTAGATGAATGTTTCACGTTCTAAAATCCCCATATAAGGAGCCATCCCGCGAGAAAACCAACATTTTGGACTCTGCATAAAATATCGACCCAGATCAGTCTAAGCATGCCGTGCAGGCTTACCCGAATAGACACTGTTCGCCTCCTGTGGATTTTCTGTTTCAGGAATCATTACTCTATCCCCCTGAGACCGAATGTGTCTGCCCGGATCAGTCTGCGCGGACTGTACAGGCTGATCTTGGTCGATACATTAAGCAGAGGCCATAATGTTGGTTTTCTCACATTCTCTTTGGTGTTGGTACTCAAAAAAGTTGTCTCACTTTTGAGTACTCACAGCAAAGGGTTTTCTTAGTTGATAAAGAAGAATATTGGAAGAGAAGAAGCTACGGATATTTCCACTTTTCTAAGCCTCTGATTTTTAGCTCAAATGAGCACAAGGTGAGCTCTTGTGATTGCCCTTTTCCCCTCATCTGTCCATTGTCAACAATTTGCTTGTAGATATTGGATATCTAGGTCTATTCTGAATATGGGTCATGTGGGGTCCAAAACAAGGGTCACTTGGCCAAATTAACAACACATCTTGATGACCCTATATAGGCTAAATGATGAAACTTTGTCAGAAGGTTTGTCTTAACCCTTTCCCTAATACGACAATTCTGCAGGAGACGACTGAACGTATTTTGTCAAAAAATAGACAATCTCTGATTGAATTGTTAACCTATGACTAAAAGTGGAATGGATTGTGGCAAAAGAAGAAATTGCTCGTTTTGAGCAATTTCTTCTTTTGTCACTATGTTTTCAAAAAGCTGTCTGCTGCTGCAGAGCCGTCAGCAAGCGTCCTCCAGAATGTTTGTCTTAATGATATCTAGGGTCAGTTTTAATATGGGTCATATCTGGTGAAAAAATACGTTGTAATGTCAAATTTAAGAGAAAAAATGTGGGCTCTCTAGATGCTGCATTTTTGACTCATAAATAATGAATCTTTGTTAGAATGTTTGTCATAAAATCTAGGCTAAGATTGATTATGGGTCATGTCTAGTCAAATTAATGTAAAATCTTGTGGACACAAGAAGCTGCAAATTTTACTTAAGCATGTTGTAACTTTGTCAGAATGTTTCTTTCAATGGAATCTAGACTGTTCAAATATTGGTAATAAACTAGGTCACTAGGCCCAATTTAAGAAAAAATCTTGAGGACACCGAGTCATATACCTACATTAAAGTGGATACTCTAGAGGCTGTATTCTTTACTTGAGCTTTTTGAAACATTCTAAAAATGTTTGTCTAGATGATATCTAGACGTAGTTCACTAGGCCAAATTTAAGAATAGTCTTGTGGACACTAGAGGTCTCATTTTGCACTTGTATATCAAATTACTTCTTTAAACATTATTAAAGAATCCTTATGATTCAGAGCCATGTACTCAGGTGAGCAATACATCTTTCTGACTGCAGAGTGATTAACACTTTCACATATAGAACAAATCTTCAGCTGACAACATTGAAAACATCTAGACATAAATATGGAAAATCTCTATAATGGTAAGAGCAATTATTGAACAAAGTTTAAAACATTGTAGCAAAAGGAGAAATTGGTCATTGGGCTAAAAAAAATAATATGTGTGGTTCAGGTAACATTGGTCAAAGAAAAAGGGTAGGTAGGTAGGCTTTCCTTCTTTTTTTTTTTTTTTTTTCTTCAGAAGCAAGTTGTCTGTTGCAAGTTGTTACAGACGTAAGTGGTTACAAATGTGTGCTATATGCACATTCAAGACATCTCATCAATATATGCAATAATTCTTGCAAAAACTTCCCCGACGGTAGATGAGTTGATGACTGCCTTCATAATTCGTTTTGAAGGGCCATGGAGGTGTTTTCTACCGTCACGGCGAACACTGTGGCCGCCGCCATGTTTGTTTTATTACGATCGATAAACGCTTTCCAAGCGTTTTAGTTTCGTACTCAATTATTTTAGTTTCCAAAATCGATAAAAAGTTCTAGGGTCGGCCCCAAAAAATAGGGAAGGTAGGGTTACCTGAACCACACATATTGTTTTTTTTTAGCCTTATAAGCATTTCTCCCATTGGCCACAATGTTTTCAAAAGTCATCTGCTGCAGAGGTGCCAGAAAGCATTTATATGTTGGAAGGGGTCATTTCCTTATATTGATTGTGAACATTTTGCAAGACTAGCTTCAGTCACAATAATGCATTGCTTTTAATGTTCATTATTCCGCCATGTTTGTTTTATTACGATCGATAAACGCTTTCCAAGCGTTCTAGTTTCGTACTCAATTATTTTAGTTCCCAAAATCGATAAAAAGTTCTAGGGTCGGCCCCAAAAAATAGGGAAGGTAGGGTTACCTGAACCACACATATTGTTTTTTTTAGCCTTATAAGCATTTCCCCCATTTGCCACAATGTTTTCAAAAGTCAACTGCTGCAGAGGTGCCAGAAAGCATCTATATGTTGGAAGGGGTCATTTCCTTATATTGATTGTGAACATTTTGCAAGACTTGCTTCAGTCACAATAATGCATTGCTATTAATGTTCATTATTCCCCCCCCCCCCCCCCCCCCCCCCCCTTTTTGCTTGAAGGTCAAGGTCACTTTTCAAGGTCAATGAAGGTAAATTGTGGATTCTGCCTCCTTATTTGTTAAACCCTTTTCTACACGCGACGTTGAAAACATCTAGGTAAAGATTTGGACGATCTCTCTAAATGAAAGTAAACTTGTTGAAAAGAGATGAAAATATTTAGACAAGAGGAGAAATTGCTCTTTTTCCACTTTTGCCTCGATGTGTTCATAAGTCTGCTGCTGCAAACACATCAAAATGCGTATGTCAGTGGGAGAGGGTTTAGCATTCTACAATGCCTGGAATCCTTTTGCAACTGGTTTGTTCAGATTTTCCTTTCGTTATACATAACTTCAAACCATTTTTGGAAGATTCTTTTTTTTTTTTTCTGAAAAAGATGAAAGAATCAATGTAATGCAAAGATGTAAACATTGTGGGGGAAAGGAAAATGCTGCTAAAGCATCAAACAATATTTGCAGTGGCTATTGTTTGAATGTTGACCTTTTCCCTTTATATCAATTGCTGAGCTGTTGAGAAAATGCACATGCTCAAGTTCCTTGTTTGACTCCTAAACTGTATGTTGAAACATTGAGTAATACAGAGATATCATGGACCAAAAACCATTTCATGCCTTCTAATCCAGGCATCTGATGCACATCAGTCCCCGGTTTCTGTTTTAAGTGTAAGCCTTTCCTACTTTTAGAACCCTAGCCTGCACATACTGCACAGGCTGATCTGGGTCAAAACATTACGCATAGATCATAATGTTGGTTTTCTAATGGAACGGCTCATATATATGATTGATATTGAATACATTCAAGTCTGTTATTTTAGGAGAGATTGGAAATGCTGATTAATTTCTCCTTTCTCTTGGATCGCTTTCATCTA
>JASEVX010000002.1:103440100-103558994 GCA_031761405.1 Serripes groenlandicus
TTTCTTCAAATTGTGTAATTAGTTATAATTGAGATAAAAAAAACCACTGCATTAGATGAACTGTTTACCCTTTCCAAACATATAGAATACATTTGATGCATTTGCTGGTGACAAACTTCTTGGAAAATAGTGTAGCAAAAAGAAGGAAATTGCTGCACATTTGCTGTATGTGGGAAAGTCGTTTATGGGTCTGTCGTTTAATTTAGGATCGAGACATATATTTACTTGAGCAATTCATTTTGTCCCTAATATTTTCAGACGTGTCAAAAGTAATCCATATGAGGTTACAGGTT
The DNA here is from genome assembly GCA_031761405.1 of Serripes groenlandicus. NCBI lineage: Eukaryota > Metazoa > Mollusca > Bivalvia > Cardiida > Cardiidae > Serripes > Serripes groenlandicus. The sequence goes on from JASEVX010000002.1 coordinate 103,440,394, forward strand.
CAGTAAATATAAAAAGATTAATTGTTTTACGTCAAAGTGATTAATTGTAAGAATGAATGGAACTAGATTTTGTGTTATTTCAGAGAATGCATAGTTTTTAGACTGTATATATCACGGGAGGTGTGAGGAAGACTTACTAATCAGTTGATTAGATGTGATGAACTGGAACAAACCACCCAAGGTCCTATGACCAGTCGTAGGTTTAAACAGCTATCACTGTACAACCTTTTCCTCTTTGAAGAAAGAACTTGATTGATTGATTAATACAGTTTTGTACGCCATTTTTAATGGGTGTGATTCAGTTATAATCACAGTCGGCCAGATCACCTGGGCTTTCCTTGTTATGTAGCTGTAGAGACCAATTGCTCTGAACTATTAAGCAAAAAGTGTTTTAGCTTCTATAAGGCCCCATTTGTAAGTGTACACTATAGCATGTACAAGCATCTGACAGGTGTAGATTATTTCAAGAGACAAGAGCTAGATATCAATAACCTAGCTCTTTCCTAAAGGACTCCTTTGGTGATCCTCAACATGTTAAGTGTATAGCATTGTATCATCCATGCAATGCCTTTTTTTATGCCCCCGGGGAATCAACCGATTCGGTGACGGCATCTAGATAATTTTGGTCCTGTCTGTCTCTTTGTCTGTCCTGTCGAGAAAAAAACTTTAACCGTGACCACCACTTTTGAACCATAACAGGTACTGGGCTACAATATTTCACATGTGTATTCCTTGTGACATGACCTTTCTGGTCAGTACCAAAGTTTTTTGACCTTGCGACCTTTGACCTTTTGACCTAGATGCTTGGCCATTCAAGGGGGCATCAGTGTTTCAACAAACTACATCTTGTTCCTGGAAAGAACCAGTACTTGACCTCAAGTTGAAGTGGGAAAAAAGAACCTTATCAGAAGTTGCAGAACTTGGATCTCGTGGATTGACAGTTCAGTGTGTTGTTAGCCAATAGACCAATTGGCTACTTGTGACACAAATGGGTACCCGTTGTATATTAATCAGTCCTTCGTTTTGAGGTTATTTTTCTACCTTTTATAACTACTGAAATATATTGACAATGACAATGACATATATTGTTTAAGAACAAATCAAATACATGTCTACAAAACTACACCAGATCTACTTCGCTTCTCACGTCCCCTCGACTGACTTTCAGACTAACAACAAAAAGCCTGTCCCACTCCAATCTGAATTGTATCTGCTATACTTGCATGTCTGCCTTACTCTTCTCTTGAGTGTCCATTCCAGCAGACACAGTCCCACTTCCCTTTGAAACAGGCCGCTCAATTAGCAGTCTTCCCCAAAAACTCATCCACTGTCTCCCTAGCTCCCTTACTTTAAACAGGTATGGGTCACCTCGGTAAACAGTGTGATCGTAAATACTTGGGTGTAATAGGATGCTGGTTCATGGCATCTGCTTAGGCTGTAACTATATATGTTACACACTCTTAGCACCAAGTGACCAGTACTCAGAAACACATCATTCTTCCAGGGCAACCGGCTCCTTTCACCCATTGGTGGAAGACAAATGAACTTAAATTATGTAGCATTACCAACCCAGATTCATTCTTTTTAGCGCACACTGTCATGTAGTGACTAGGTGAGCTTTTGTGATCGGCCTTTGTCTGTCGTCCGTACCACAGAATTCTTGTGGAACACGGATAGTTCTTCATTTATTCTACTGATGTTTAGCCAAACCTATTCAGTTAGCTAGATATACATTGGAGCTCGGTTCCTTTCGAAAACCAGCCAGATCCATCCATGCATGACGGGAATATGGCCCTTTAAAAATTGGCAAAATTGCTATAATTGACCTTGTGAACAAGTTAGTTGTCATCATTTATTATCCGATGTTTACCAAACGTATACAGTAGCTAGATATTCATGAAAGTTTGGTTCTTTTCGAAAACCAGCTAGATCCATTCATGCATGACTGGATTATGGCCCTTCTAAAATTGACAAAATTGCTATATATTTACCTTGTGAAAACAAGAATAATAACTTCATTTATATCCGATGTTTACCAAACTTATTTAGTAGCTAGATATCCATGAGAGCTTGGTTTCTTTGATAAACCAGATCCCTCCATAACATGACTGAATTATGGCCCTTTAAAATTGGAAAAATTGTTATCTATTTTTGTAGAGCAATTAAATTAGGACCCTAAAACAGCTTACTCAGGTGAGCAATATAGGGGCATCTATGGCAAAAAATTTAACACCACCTGGCATGTTATGATAACCTCGCACTCAAACTAAAAATTCTCCTCTAAAGATCACAGCTGAGGTGGTCAATTTTCTATCTAGAGACCTGCAAACCATTGGGTTGTTGTATGTGAGAAAGGGTTGAAGTTATAAATGATGATCATAAATGTGGCTATTAAATCTTCTTTCAGACTGATTTCCGTTTTTTTCTGGTATGTCAGTAAACTCCAAGAGACTCCAGAGCTTTCAGAGAAGTCCAATTTAAATCCAGTAAGTTTTTTAGATCACCTAGAGCCTGAAGGCTCAAGGTGAGCTATTCTGATCACTTTGTTGTCCGTCGTCCGTCGTCGTCCGTCTGTCCCGTCCGTTCCGTCCGTTCCGTCCGGGCGTTAACTTTTAGCTTTAAACATCATCTCCTCCTGAACCGCTAAGAACAATTTCCCACCAAACATCACAGGGAATGTGTCCTTTGGTGGTCCTCGTTTCAAAATTGTTCAAGAAGATTTAAATCTTCCATTGAGAACTTTGGTTGCTGCGGTGCATCAGAAAGGGGGACAAAATGTCCAAACTTAAAAATCTTCTCCTCCGACATCTGCCTGTCAGATTCAAATATAATTTGGTAGAAATGTTCTTGGGTGATCCTCCATAAAAAATTGTTCAAGCCATACTGATTGGGTCGAAAAACATGGCAGTCAGGCGGGCATCAGAAAAGGTGGCAAAATGACAAAATTTGAAAATTCCATTTTTATGAAAGTGTTTGTCTGATTTTAAGAAAAATATAATACGAATCTTACTTTAATGATCCTCTATTCTAATTTGTTTAAAGCCGTTTTGATTGGTTACACAGTCATAGCAACCAGGTCGTCATCACAAAAGGGGTAAATTGAACTTTTAGCTACAAATGACAACCAACTTCTACCATTCCAACTAGACCAATTTCCACAAAACATCACAGAATGTCTCCTTTGGTGGTCCTCTTTCAAATTTGTTTCAAACGATTTAAATTCCATGAGAACTTTGGTTGCTGCGTGCATCAGAAAGGGGACAAAATGTCCAAACTTTAAAAATCTTCTCCTCCGAATCTGCCTGTCAGATTCAAATATAAATTTGGTAGAAATGTTTCTTGGGTGACCCTCTATTAAAATTGTTTCAAGCCATACTGATTGGTCAAAAACATGGCAGTCAGGCGGCATCAGAAAAGGGGCAAAATGACAAAAATTTGAAAATTACATTTTCTATGAAAGTGTTTGTCTGATTTTAAGAAAATATAATACGAATCTTACTGTAATGATCCTCTATTTAATTTGTTTAAGTACCGTTTTGATTGGTTACACAACAACATCAACCAGGCGTCATCACGAAAGGGGTAAATTTAACTTTTTAGCTACAAATGACAACCAACTCCTACCATTCCAATAGGAACAATTTCCACAAAACATCACAGGAATGTTCCTTTTGGTGGTCCTCTTTCAAAATTGTTCAAAGATTTAAATTCCTATTGAGAACTTTGGTTGCCTGCGGCATCAGAAAGTGAGACAAAATACCCACATTTTAAAATCCGTTTCTTGAGAAGTGTCCACTCCTTGCAGTTTCATTTGCAATCCTTGATAAAATTTTCCCAGATATTTGCAGTTAAATATTTGCTACTAATTTACTATCAATTAGGTGATCGATTTAGGGCCATCTTGGCCCTCTTGTTTTTATATCTTTACTTAAATTCATTTTTATTGTATCCCTGCAAACAAAGTTTGTTGAAGCTATTCAGGATTTATCACCACAAATAATGTGATGGTTGGTGCTTGAACTTTTACTCTTTTTTGTGTACTGTTTGCGGGGGGGGATCTAAGTCAGCTTTAGTGACAGTGATATGTATTTGTCAAGTTAAAACTACTACACTGACTTTTTTCCTTCCAAGCTGTAGCCATTTATATGTGACATGAATGTTATTCTTCTGATTTATTTATGGGAACTTATCCCATGCCAGATGTGGTGAAACTTTTACAGCTGGCCAGAGCAAATATCTATTAAACATGTTGTTCGTCATATTATCAAAATTAAGCAGAAAAAGTGCCACGAACTTACCGGTTAGTATTTGTCTTAAGGACTGAGTGTCCCCTATTTGATTCCCACACATGATGCCATGCAAAAAGTGCAGTATGGCAATTGCACATTTTCTAGCCTTGTACTGGTTTTTTCTCCAAGATATGATGGATTAGTGTTCTATTGCTGTTGTATAACTGAAATATTGTGAAAATGGCATAAATCCACCTTATGATAAACTGAAGAAGAACTCGAATTCTGTATTTATATTTTCATTTCAGTTCAAGTTTGTAACCATTGCAATATCATGAATGTAAGGCAGAAACATTAACAGAGGGTCTTTGCTAAGACGACAGAAAAGGTAATTCAAAATGACCTGCCTACCTTACAAAACATTGTAAATGCCCACTCCATGAAATATTTACTGCTATGAACTGTATTTGTAATAGTAGAAAAGCAACAACACTATATTGTTTAACCCCTTTCCCTCATATAGATGCTTTCTGACGCCTCTGCAGCAGATGGCTTTTTGAAAACATGGCGAAATAAGTAGAGAAATTACTCAAAACGAGCAATTTCTCCTCTTGTCACCATATTTTCAACCCTATTCAATTATTGTTCTTTCAATTAAAGGTACGTTTCCAAACATTTTGGGTATGTTTTCAAAGTTGTCTGCTGCAGAGTTGTTGTATGTGGGAAAGGGTTAAATCAATGTTGGAGAACAGCAGATTGCCTCATCAACGAATGTTATGCTTCCTGAAAATATATATATGAGTAGCATATAGCTGCCACTTTGTCTGTTTGTCCTGTGCTTGTGTCCCTTCTATTTTTGGATGTCAGTGCTGCTTTCTGAGACACTATTTAGAGGATATCCTCATATTATAATTTTCTGAGCTCACCTGAGCCTGAAGTCCTAAAGGTGAAGTTATTGTGATCACCCTCTGTCTGGGTCCCTCATCCCTCTGTTGACATCTTCTCTTCTGTAACCAGTCAGTCAATTGGAATTAAACTTAACAGTGTAAGCATCCTCTCTCAATGTCCTCTCCAACATTCCTTCAATGTTGTTGGATACATGCAAACTTCTGTCCTGATTTTCACAATAGTTTTCTGTAGAAATGTTGATTGGTAAAAATTAAACATGACTGTTGGGGAGCCGTTTTGACTAATATATATATGGCTATTGTGAACAAACATATAAAAAAATCTTAAAATCATTTTGTAGAAATGTGCTTTGGGTGACCTGATTCCGTCTAGTCATGTTTATTCTTTAAAAACAACTTGGCTGGAAAGGGCTCTTTTTCTTTTTTATACGCCTGTTTAGAAAATGGATCGTATTATAGTTTTACCTGCGGGCGTACAGGCGAGCTGAGCCGGCCGGACCGTGGACGTCCCCGTATGTCTGTCAGCTCAATAACTTTAGAAGTCTTAGATCAATCATCCCCAAATTTGGTCAGAATGTGTATTGGGATCAATATCTCGGACCAAGTTCGATAACTAGCCATATCGCTTTAGTCAATCAAGAGTTGATCACCCGTTTAATTATAGAAATTAGCTAAAATTAGTCTTGTCGGCTCAATAACTTTAGAAGCCTTTGTCCCAATCATCACCAAATTTAGTCCAGAATGTGTATTGGCATAATATCTATGGACAAGTTTGATAACTAGCCATATCGCTTTAGTCAATCAAGAGTTATCTCCCCTTTAATTATAGAAATTACACTTTGATAACTTGCAACGTTTATCTTAGTCACTACACAATTATGTCCCTCGAAAATGGCCAAAAACTGTACTAACAGTGTCTGCTCCCTCTAAGTTTGGCTGATGTACAACAAATTATCAACTATACTTGGTCTCAAAAAAACCAGGACGGGCGTAATTTTGTGACATTTGGCGCTCTTGTTTGGCTATTGAGGAAACTTTAAAAAAAAAAATATCTTTTAAGCCATGTTGTGTTTGGTCAAAATCATTTCTGCCAGGTGGTAGGGGCTGATTTCCCTAGTATATGGCTATTGTGAAACTTTTAGATTCTTCCTCTTCAAAGCAATCTGCCAGGTTTTCAAAATAATTTTGTTGAAATGTTTCTTCAGTGACTCTTAGAGATGGTTCAAGCCATGTTGATTGGTTGTCAAAAGTGGTTGCTTTGGGCTGGCGGCTGCTTTTCCTTGTACAGCTGTAGTGAAAACTTCAAATATTTTTTCCTCATGAAATATTGAGCCCTTTTTCTAATTACTTTGTAGAAATGTACCTTTGGGGACTCTCTATGAGATTCCTTCAAGTCATATTGATTGGTCTAAAGAAGAATAAGGTTTAAAATTCTGCTGTGGTACAAAAGTACTGGTATGATTTGAAAATAATTTGGCACAAAGATTGTTTTTTGGAGCATCCATCAGTCTTACAGAATATCTTGTTTCTTTGATAAAACCTATATGTTTGTCTGAATGAAATGCTGCTTGTAAAGTCAAGATATTTAACATGTCAGTCTGCCATGATTACTTTTTTTTTTTATCCATAATTATGTCCATCACTCTGTCACTTATTATTTGAACAACAAGTTATTAGCAGACAGTTCGTAATTATGTTCTTTCAAGCACATTACTCTCCTCTGAAGTAAGAGTTACATGATATAATCAATTAATGAGTCGTAAATAAATAGGATGAATGCAGTCTCCAAAAGGAGAAATTGATCCTAATGAGCAATATTCAGTTTGCCGTGAGTTGTTTTTTTACCTGGGCTTTGTCAATTAATTGTACTTTCATTCATAGAAAATTATATATATTTTCCAGATGTTTTCAAGGTTTTCTGCTGCAGCTTTTGTTGTATGGAAGAAAGGAAAACAAAAAAATGGTTCATTGAAATGATTCTTTTGAGTACCCACAACATAGACTTCTGGTCAAATAAGAAACTTTAGAACATGAAAATACATGTACAACCCTTATCTCAAGTTGTAGCATGTAGTAAGTTGCTTTCTGTATTTATTTCAGTTTGATGGGTGTCTATTTTATCACAAGAAAGCTCACTATACATTCGGAGCCTCTCACTGGTTTGTATGGCTGAAACCTTACATGATCAAAGAGATGATGCATGTCGAATGGTCCCAGAGATAATGATGAGTGAGAAACCAGCCAACTATACTACCTATTCTGAACACTTCCAACATGTCAAGGATACAAAGGAAAAAATGGAGAAAGAAAAGCAGCAGAGAATTGCTAACAGAAAGTCGAAGCTGCGGACCTGATCGATCGAGAAAGTTCAAGATGGATGTAAGTGTCGAGAGCTTTTCCCAATTTGGTTCTCAAACTCCGGAAAAGGGCAATACTGAATTGACAGAGGAAACGATGGAAGATCAAGCTGTCAATCCGTCTTTAACCTGTTTCCCACATACAGAGGCTTTTTGATGACTCTACAGCAGACAACCTTTGAAAACAGAAGCAATTTCTCATTTTGCCACAATGTTTTCAACTTTATTCACAATAATTGTTCATTCACTTAGATAGAGAATTTCCTTTTTTTTGCCTAGATGTTTTTGAGAAGTCGTCTGCTGCAGAATTGTTGTACATGGGAAACGGTTACTACGGGAGCTAAAACTGGCTTCCAAGCACATATTGCCATGGAAGGGGTTTGAACACGCCTGTCAAACCTTCACTAATTTGCATTAACTGCAGCCTGGATTCAACTTCTTATATTTGCAACCTTCCGAGTGTGTAACATTGCATGTTGAATATCTCATGGTACATCTGTATAAGTGAGATTTACCTGTCAATGTAACCTTTGACCAAAATTTAATATCGAGGGCTTTGGTGTGTAACGGTTGTAACTAAAAAACCTATTTTGAAAACCCTGGTTTAGGGGCAATTTTGACCCTGTTTGTAAACATGCAAATTTTAGGTGACATTGCTCAGAACGAGCAATGGCACCTAAATTTCCATTGTTTACTAAGAAAAATTTATTTAACGCTTTTAAAGACTTTTATGGCGAGGTGATTAACCTTGGAAAACAAAATACCAAATTTAGTTACAACTGTTTCACGCCAAGCCCTCGATATGATGTTTGTGTCTGAATCTCCTGTTTGAGCAAAGTAGTATCATATAATGACCAAACAAATTAGTTAGTCTGTCCATCCCGTATTTGTCTGCTCAGCTGGGATGTCTCAGTCTGCAATGACGAGAGCTATCGCTTCAGGGCCTCGTGTGTTTGAATCTTGGCTCGGCCAGCCATTCTTTCAGATGATTGCGTCATTCATCATCCACCAATGGGCTTGAAGTCTCTTTCGGAAGGTGGCCAGTTTGCCGGGATGAACTTGGATGTACCTGAGCGAGATTCCAGGAAAAACATGGATTGGTCAACTGACCCCTTAATAAACTGCAATTTTCAAACAGGTTACAAAAGTGGAAACTTTCAGTTGCCTCTCTTTTCACAAATAAATATGTGATTTTCACACTCCTGGGCCTACATTGTTGCTGTGTATATCCACATCCACCTTATGGAAAGGGCATGATAAATGCATTTTACTTCTGTGTTATTAACTAAACATTAAAAAATTTACTACATTGAATGTAATAATGAATAAACACAAACATTGATTATACTATTAAATTTCAAGAGAAAGTCTTGGTAAATGGTATATCAACTTCACAAGTTATTTAACAGTTGATACATTTAACATGGCAGATACAAAAATTTACATTTCAAATTTCCTGGAATACTGAAAACAAAAATGTAAAATGGTCAGTTTTCCAAATTCCAGGTATCAGAAACTTAAATATTCAAACCTTCGCAAGTATTGAAAAAGTTAATATTCATTTTCTTTCTATTTGAGATGTGGAAAAAACACACTGTCAATTTTTGATAGGGTTTTTAATTTTTTTTTTAGAAAACTGTTTACACTATAAGATTGTGATAACATTAAACTGTTAAATGCTATTTCAAACAAGATCAGTGTTTGTGTTTATTCTTAATAGCCATAGCTTTCTTAATGGTCTAGATTAGATGAATATTTCACGTTCTAAAATCCCCATAAAAGGAGCCATCCCGCGAGAAAACCAACATTTTGGACTCTGCATAAAATATCGACCCAGATCAGTCTAAGCATGCCATGCAGGCTTACCCGGATGGACACTGTTCGCCTCCTGTTGATTTTCTGTTTCAGAAATCATTACTCTATCCCCCTGAGACCGAATGTGTCTGCCTGGATCAGTCTGTGCGGACTGTGCAGGCTGATCTTGGTTGATACATTAAGCAGAGGCCATAATATTGGTTTTCTCACATTCTCTTTGGTGTTGGTACTCAAAAAAGTTTTCTCACTTTTGAGTACTCACAGCAAAGGCTTTTCTTAGTTGATAAAGAAGAATATTGGAAGAAAAGAAGCTACGGATATTTCCACTTTGATTTTTAGCTCAAATGAGCACAAGGTGAGCTCTTGTGATTGCCCTTTCCCTCATCTGTCCATTGTCAACAATTTGCTTATAGATATTGGATATCTAGGTCTATTCTGAATATGGGTCATGTGGGGTCCAAAACAAGGGTCACTTGGCCAAATTAACAACACATCTTGATGACCCTATATACTAAACAATTCTGCAGGAGACGACTGAACATATTTTGTCAAAAAATAGACAATCTCTGATTGAATGGATATTCTATGACTAAAAGTGGAATGCATTGTGGCAAAAGAAGAAATTGCTCGTTTTGAGCAATTTCTTCTTTTGTCACTATGTTTTCAAAAAGCTGTCTGCTGCTGCAGAGCCGTCAGAAAGCGTCTTAATGAGGAAAAGGGTGTCAAGTTCATACATTGGTCATATCAGGTCAAAAACTATGAGACAAGACGAAATTTAAGTAAAATGTTGTGGACATTTTTACAGGCTGCATTTTTAACTCCAGAATGTTTGTCTTAATGATATCTAGGGTCAGTTTTAATATGGGTCATATCTGGTGAAAAAATACGTCGTAATGTCAAATTTAAGAGAAAAAATGAGGGTTCTCTAGATGCTGCATTTTTGTAATGTAAAATCTTGTGGACACAAGAAGCTGCAAATTTTACGTAAGCGTGTTGTAACTTTGTCAGAATGTTTCTTGCGATGGAATCTAGACTCGGTTCAAATATTGGTAATAAACTAGGTCACTAGGCCCAATTTAAGAAAAAAAATTGAGGACACCGAGTCATATACCTACAATAAAGTGGATACTCTAGAGGCTGTATTCTTTACTTGAGCTTTTTGAAACATTCTAAAAATGTTTGTTTAGATGATATCTAGACGTAGTTCAAATACAAATTATGTGTGTTAAAAGACTAGTTCACTAGGCCAAATTTAAGAATAGTCTTGTGGACACTAGAGGTCTCATTTTGCACTTCTATATCAAATTACTTCTTTAAACATTATTAAAGAATACCTTATGATTCAGAGCCATGTACTCAGGTGAGCGTTACATCTTTCTGACTGCAGAGTGATTAACACTTTCACATATAGAACAAATCTTCAGCTGACGACATTGAAAACATCTAGACATAAATATGAAAAATCTCTATAATGGTAAGAGCAATTATTGAAAAAAGTTTAAAACATTGTAGCAAAAGGAGAAATTGGTAATTATAAGCATTTTCCCCATTTGCCACAATGTTTTAAAAAGTTGGAAGGGGTCATTTCCTTATAGTGATTTTGAACAATTTGCAAGACTAGATTCAGTCTCAATAATGCACTGCTATTAATCTTCATTATTCCCTCCCCTTTCCATTTTGCTTGAAGGTCAAGGTCACTTTTCAAGGTCAATGGTTGAAAATTGTGGATTCTGCCTCCTTATTTGTTAAACCCTTTTCTACATGTGACGTTGAAAACATCTAGGTAAAAAAATATGGACGATCTCTCTAAATGAAAGTAAACTTGTTGAAAAGAGATGAAAATATTTAGACAAGAGGAGAAATTGCTCTTGAACAATTTCCCCTTTTGCCTCGATGTGCTCATAAGTCTGCTGCTGCAAACACATCAAAATGCATATGTAAGTGGGATAGGTTTAAGCATTCTATAATGCCTTGAATTCTTTTGCAACTGGTTTGTTCAGATTTTCCTTTCGTTATACATAACTTCAAACCATTGGTGGAAGATTTTTTTTTTTCTGAAAAAGATGAAAGAATCAATGTAATGCAAAGATGTAAACATTGTGGGGGAAAGAAAAATGCTGCTAAAGCATCACAAATTATTTGCAGTGGCTATTGTTTGAATGTCAGCCTTTTCCCTGTATATCAATTGCTGAGCTGTTGAGAAAATGCACATGCTCAAATTCCTTATTTGACCCCTAAACCGTATGTTGTGAGTATTTAAATTGCCCATAACATAACATTGAGTAATAGAGAGATATCATGGACCAAAAACCATTTCATGCCTTCTAATCCTGGCATCTGATGCACATCAGTCCCTGCTTTCTGTTTAAAGTGTAAGCCTTTCCTACTTTTAGACACATTTGCAGCAGACTAGTTTTGGAAACATTGTGACAAAAGAAAGATGCTCAACAGGAGCAATTTCACTTTTTGCCACAATGTTTTCAACTCTATTCTTTAATTATACTTTCATTTGACGAGATTTTACATTTTTTTGCATACACAAGTCAACTGCTTTAGATTTGTTGTATGTGGGAAGGTTTTAAATTCGGTGACGAATAGTACGTTACTACCCACTCTAGGAATGTGTCGACACCTTCAGAGCAATGACTGGTTCCTGAACCATTTACTTGATAGGATATTTTTAAAGATGTCCGTTTTTAAAATTCCCTTCAGGAAAATACCACTAAATCTTAAAATTTACAAATAGATTTTTGATACCAAGTTGAAAACATTTTGGGAAATGGAGGAAATGCACTGAGCCATTTTACGTTTTACCTGGCAATGTTTGTGCAGAGTTGTCAAAAGTGATTTATATAAGAGAAGGGTTTAGTTGGAGAAACGGACATTAGCTAGGATAAATATATGAGCCATTCCATGAGAAAACGAACATTGTGGACTGCATCAAGTATCGACCCAGATCAGCCTAAGAATGCTGCGCAGGCTAACCCGGAAATACACTTTTCGCCTCCAGTGGGTTTTCTGTTTCAGGTATTATTTCTCTATCCCCTTGAGACTGAATGTGTTGGCCTGGATTAGCCTGTACATACTGCACAGGCTGATCTGGGTCAAAACATTATGCATAGATCATAATGTTGGTTTTCTAATGGAACGGCTCATATATATGATTGATATTGAATACATTCAAGTCTGTTATTTCAGGAGAGATTGGTAATGCTGATTAATTTCTCCTTTCTCTTGGATCGCTTTCATCTATATCTTGCAACAGTCATGGTTGAGTGCCCTTTTGCAAGGCATAATTCCTCGCCCAGTCTTGGTTTGTTTACTTAGGATTATTAATAAGTGAAATGTCACCATGATATAACTGAAATGATTGTGAACACGGCGTAAAGTCCTAAAAAACATATTTACATTTGTACAGATTCAAAGAGCTTTGACTTTATAAATGTTAAGTAATTGATTGAGATATCACAATAAGGATTGTTGTATTATGTTATTATAGTTGATGGAATCTAAATGGTTACTATCGATACCGGAGAACATAGATCAGGAGTGGTCAATGGTAGCGTGTCCTATTGGTCAGCGATGTCTGGTCATGGCTTTAGATGTAAGTAGTTGTCTTTACATTTTCGTATTCAAGATTAAGCTTGCATGCATGCATGTGCAGGCTGCTATTGATCAATATTGTTTTCAAATGTTCTCTTATGTGGCAGTTTGAGTCTGCCATGGATGAATGGTTAGCGTAGGATTTGGAACCGGGCGTTTCAGGTTAGATCCCCAGTTGCAATGGTCATGATTGCCTAGCTTTGTACTGGTTTGTTTTCTTAGGAAGCATGAATAAGTGATCTGTTGCTGTGATCAATTGAAATAATGTTGAAATTGGGTCGAAACACCAATTAAACAAACTTCAGCAGGGAAATTATAGATTTTTTTATTGAATTGTCATATGCCTTAGAGATTTGGCTTCAGAGTTCTGTTACTGTCTGTCTGTCTGTCCAGCACATTTGTGGCTCGTTGGCAAGCGACACATCAAACACTTTTGGGTTTGTATTTCAGGGAGAGACTAAATGGTTCAGTAAGAGAGGTTTTAAGTTGCCAGGATATTTTCTATCTGTGTTACCCGGAGGAAATGGATTTGAATATGGATATGGACCAACATGTAAGTTGTAATATGTCAATTGACAGTATTACTCAACAGTATTGACCTGATTCTAACGTTTTTCTGAAGAATCATGTTATTATAGCAGTGTTTATATCCTCATCAAATATGTGATATGGTCTATGAATTTAACATGGTGGCATAAATGGACACAAACTTTGTAGGAGATGAAGTATCGTGTACCGATATGTATTTTGATATCCCTTTCCAACTTGCAAAAAAATCTGCAGCAGATGACTTTGAACACATGTGGCAAATACTATTGAAAATCTCTGATTGAAAGTATTATTGAATAAAGTTTCAAGCATTGTGGCAAAAGGAGAAATTGCTCATGTTAGCAATTACTCTGTTTGCCACAAAAAAAATCAAAAGTCTGCTGCAAATTTATCAAAATGTGTCTACATGTGAGAAAGCAATATCTTTGCATAAATGTCAAGATCAGGTTGATTTTGTTGAGCTATAACAATATAATCAGATGAGGTCCAAGAGATTGAATCACTTGACTTACGGTTATAGACTTGTCTTTTACTCTTTCCCTGATACAGACAACATTTGCTGACATTGCAGTTGATGTTTTTGGAAACCAACAGACAAGCGTCATTTGTCTTCCAGAAATGGGCTAACAGTCTATGTGGAAAAGCAGCCAGTGACCTGGGAAGTATGTTGTGTGGAGTACTGGTGTGAGAAAGCCAGGAAACACATGAGAAGATGAACTGGAAAATTGTTGAAACTGGTGTTAAACCATTATCAATCAATTCTATTCCCATGTATAACCCTTTCCCTCCTTCAACAAATTTGAAAACATTTAGTCAAAAATATGGAAATTAAAAATAATTAAAAGAACATTTATTGAAAACATTGTGGAAAAAGTCTTATGCTACAGAGAGGCATCAGCAGAACACTCTTTGCAGGGTGACACATAGGGATCATTTCACCATGGTCTATTGGATAAATTAGCAGACTACACTTGTTCCTTCAAATTCTCTCATAAAAAGATTCTGACAAAAAGAACAGCTCACAATGTGTTAAATAACTATACTTTTATCTACAGAGATTTTTCACAATTATGCCTTGACGTTTTCAAAGTCAGCTGCTGAAAGATTTGCTGTATGTTGGGAAGTTTTATTGCAAGACAAGTAAGAAAACTGAAGATGCTACTCCATTTTTAGCTCACCTGAGCACAAAGTGTGCGTTGAGCTATTGTGATCACTTGCAGTCCGATGTCATCTGTCCATCTGTTAATATTTTCCTACACCAATGAACCAAATTCAAAATAATTTCACAGCAATGTTCCATAGATTTTTCTCTTTCAAAGTTGTTCAAAGTATTCAATTCCATGAAGAACTTTGGTTGCTGTAGCATCAGAAAAGGTTAAAAATGTTAAAACTTTAAATATCTTCTTGTTCAAAAGTACAGGCCCAGTTTGAAAAGTATTTTGTACAAATGTTCCTTGGGTAACTCTCTACTAAGATTCTTAAGATTTATCTGATCCATTTAAAAACTTGAGCTTGTATTGTTTTCCTCATGTGTGTAAAGTTAAAACTTAAAAAATGTTCTTGCTTAAAGTACTGGCCTAATTAGAAAATAATTTGGCAAAGATGTTCCTTGGTTGACTATCTACCAAGAATGTTGAAATTATTAGGATCCTTATGATCAATATAACCACAAGGGTGCAGGGATTGTTTTCCTTATGTGTATATGTAGTGTTAATTTCAAAATATTCTCAGAAAATGATTTGGCACAAATGTTTCTTGGTTGACCATCTACCAAGATTGTTGAAATTATTCTGATCCATTCAAAAACATTGCCACAGCGGGCGGGGTTTGTTTTCCTTATATGTATATATATAGTGATATTTTCAAAATCTTCTTGTCCAAAAGAACTGGCCAAATAAGGAAAATAATTTAGCACAAATGTCCCTTGGGTGACCCTCTTTAAAGATTGTTGAAATTATTATGATCCATTAATGAACATGACCAGCAGAGGGCATTGCTTGTTTTCCTTGTTTGCACATAGTAAGAACATTGAAAACTTTTATTTCTATTCAATCAGGTGACCGATTTAGGACCATCATGGTCCCCTTATTTCTTTTAAGGTTAAAGTCGAATGTTCCCGAGTCATTTATATAAGTTAACCCTTTCCCTCATATAGACACTTTCTGATGCCTCTGCAGCAGACGGCTTTTTTAAAACAGTAGCAAAAGACGAAATTGCTCAAAACGAGCAATTTTTAGCTCTACTGGCCAAAGGCCAGAAGGGCTTATGTCGTGGCGATTTGTCCGTCGTCCGTCCGTCCGTCCGTAAACAATTTCTTGTTAACACGATACAGTCTTCACTTTTGATTGTATCTCAACCAAACTTATACAGTAGTTAGATATCCATGAGAGCTCGGTTCCTTTCGAAAACCAGCCAGATCCGCCCATGCATGACTGGATTATGGCCCTTGAAATGGTCAAAATTGCTATAAAAAAGCTTGTTAACACGATACAGTCTTCACTTTTGATTGTATCTCAACCAAACTTATACAGTAGTTAGATATCCATGAGAGCCCGGTTCCTTTCGAAAACCAGCCAGATCCGCCCATGTATGACTGGATTATGGCCCTTGAAATTGTCCAAATTGCTATAATTGAGCATGTGGACACAATAGAGGCTCCATTTACTATCTGATCTTCACCAAACTTAGATAGTAGTTAAATACTGATTAGAGCTTGGTTCCTTTTGAAAACCAGCCAGATCCGCCAATGCAAGACTGGATTATGGCCCATGAAATTGTAAAAATTACTATAATACAGCTTGTGAAAACAAAAGAGCCCCCATTTACTATCCGATCTTCACCATACATACATGCTCTGGATTGAAAATGACCAAAGAACCATACCAGTAGAGCATAGGCCCTCATGGGCCTCTTGTTTCTTTTTCCCCAATGTTTTCCACTTTTAGTCATAGGTTATCCATTCAATTATAGAGATTTTCTATTTTTTGACAAAATATCTTTAAAGTCTTCTGCTGCAGAATTGTCATATGAGGGAAAGGGTTAACTCCCCTTTCTAAAATACAGACATTTTGACACCCCTGGAGCAGACAACTTCTGAAATTACAAGCAGTCTCTACTTTTCTCTCTGTTTTGAACTCTGTATGTAAGTCATACTTTACAAGTTTTACCTCTTATGTTTTCAAAGCATACTTCTCTAAATAGGGTAAATCATCAAACGCCTTGCAGATGACTTCAAAAACATAATGAGCAATGTCTTTTTTGCTACAATATTTCAACTCAATACTTTTACTATCAATTGTACAGATTTCCCGTGTTTTCAGAGTCCTCTATTGCAGATTTGTTTCATGTTGGAAAGGGTGACCCTTTCCCTCATATAGACAATTTTCTTTCAAAGTCGTCTGCTGCAGAATTGTCGTATGAGGGAAAGGGTTAAAGGATGACTTAACTGTTTGTTTCAGTTGTAACACTACTGGATTGTATCTACCATGAACAAATGATGACATATTTCATATTGGATTGCGTAATGTGGGCGGATGATGACATGAAAGAAAAAACGGTAATTTTTAGCTTGCCATGAATGTGTTATTTAAGAATATATCGAGAGCTTGGCATGAAACGGTTGTAAGTAAAAATCTATTTTGAAAACCCTGGTTTAGGGGCAAATTTGACCCCTTTGTAAACAATGCAAATTTAGGTGCCATTGCTCAGAACGAGCAATGGCACCTAAATTTCCATTGTTTACCAAGAAATATTATTTAATATCAAGAACACAATCCTTTTACATTGCTAGTATTTTAGGCAATAGCATTATGAATAGTATGCCATATTTAAAGTCACTCAAGAACACAATCCTTCTACATTGCTAGTATTTTAGGCAATAGCATTATGAACAGTATGCCATATTTAAAGTCACTCAAGAACACAATCCTTTTACATTGCTAGTATTGCAGGCAATAGCATTATGAACAGTATGCCATATTTAAAGTCACTCAAGAACACAGTCCTTCTACATTGCTAGTATTTTAGGCAATAGCATTATGAATAGTATGCCATATTTAAAGTCACTCAAGAACACAATCCTTCTACATTGCTAGTATTTTAGGCAATAGCATTATGAACAGTATGCCATATTTAAAGTCACTCAAGAACACAATCCTTTTACATTGCTAGTATTGCAGGCAATAGCATTATGAACAGTATGCCATATTTAAAGTCACTCAAGAACACAATCCTTTTACATTGCTAGTATTTTAGTCAATAGCATTATGAACAGTATGCCATATTTAAAGTCACTCAAGAACACAGTCCTTCTACATTGCTAGTATTGCAGGCAATAGCATTATGAATAGTTTGCCATATTTAAAGTCACTCAAGAACACAATCCTTCTACATTGCTAGTATTTTAGTCAATAGCATTATGAACAGTATGCCATATTTAAATGCACTCAAGAACACAGTCCTTCTTTATTGCTAGTATTGCAGGCAATAGCATTATGAACAGTATGCCATATTTAAAGTCACTCAAGAACACAGTCCTTCTTCATTGCTAGTATTGCCGGCAATAGCATTATGAACAGTATACCATATTTAAAGTCACTCAAGAACACAGTCCTTCTACATTGCTAATATTGCAGGCAATAGCATTATGAACAGTTTACCATATGTAAAGTCACTCAAGAACACAGTCCTTCTTCATTGCTAGTATTGCAGGCAATAGCATTATGAACAGTATACCATATTTAAAGTCACTCAAGAACACAGTTCTTCTACATTGCTAGTATTGCAGGCAATAGCATTATGAACAGTATGCTATATTTCAAGTCCTTCTACATCGCTTGTTTTTCAGGCAATAACATTATGATTGTATACCATATTTCAAGTCGCTCTAGAATGTAACATTTTTTAATCTGCATGGCCATACTAGGTCATATGGGGTCAAGAATTTTGTCAAATTTTAGAAAATCTTGTACTCAAGAGGTCACATATTTCTTCAAATAATCATAAAAAATAAGCAGAACATTCATTTCCATTAAATTTTTGGCATGTTTGACATTGTGTAACATTAGGTTTATAACTAGGTCACATGATCATATTTTGGAAAAACCTACTGATCACTAGATACCACGATTACATCAAATGTTCATAAAAAATCATCAGAACATTTATATAAATCAAATCTGGATCATGTGGAGTCAAAAATAGGCCACTTGGTCATACTTTAGAAAAACCATGTGAACATTCATCTCCATAAAATATCGTGTCAACTGGGTAATATGGGGTCAAAACTAGGTCACTAGGTCAGGTTTTCAAAATAACACATTTGTAAACACCTTACATCGTACTTAAACTTTAACCCTTTCCCTTATACGACAATTCTGAAGCAGACGACTTTGAACTTATTTTGTCAAAACATCTCTTTTATTGAATGGATAACCTATGACAAAAAGTGGAAAACATTGTGGCAAAAGGAGAAATTGCACGTTTTGTGCAATTTCTTCTTTTGTCACTATGTTTTCAAGAAGCCGTCTGCTGCAGAGGCGTCAGAAAGCGTTTATATGAGGGAAAGGGTTAAAATGGATTATTTTAGTATCTTGTATTACCAAGGTGGTCCAAGCTTTCATTTACAAATGGCCTTTTGGCAGGTGAGCTCATTTCAATTAATTAACTTGTTACTGTTATTAGTCCCCTACTGGTCAGGTACCTATTGGGGACTATAGGTTTGCTCGCGTCTGTCAGTCCGTCTGAAATATCTTGTCTGGGCTTTATCTTCCACATACTTGAATGGATTTTGATATTTCTCCACAACAAGATGATGTGTCATGCACATCACCCAGCCACCTACTCACAAGGTCAAGGTCACAGTTTGGGCTCAAACATTGTGCATCTGCAATTTGATATCCTGGCTGGATCTTCCACATGCTTGAATGGATTTTGATATTACTTCACATGATTATTCTCCATAACAAGATGATGTGTCAAGGTCAAGGTCAAAAATTGAGCTCAAACATTCTCAGGCTTTTCTGATGTGTTCGTGCTGTGCCTTCTTATGCTTGAATAGATTTTGATATAACTTTACACAATTATTCTCCATGGCAAGATGATGTGTCATGCACAATAACCAGCCACTTACTCCCGAGGTTAAAGGTGCTGAACCTCAGATTATAAATAGTATAGTCAAAGTTTTAAAACTGATTGAAAATTGTTATGAAATATTTGAATCATAAGTCTGGTATCTAATTGGAGTAATAATTTCACTTTCCAGTACCATAAACATTTAAATATTGAATGTTTCTGCTTCATTTTTACTGAGTAGACATACCCAGTAAGCCAAATGTTGTACATTTCCACAACTTTAAATTGACTATTTTTCAACATTTACTGCCAAAATAGTTCTGAACTATTTATTACTTAATTAGCATTATTTTCGGAAGTATCAACATTTCAAAATTTTGATCTTCATTTGGAGTTCAGCAGCTTTAAGGTCAGACTACAACTCCAGAACTTCCCACATTTGATCAGGACCATTAGAATATCATGTATGTCAAGAAGCATAGCTCAAAAGTGAGGTTTGCCAGAATAATATGCCTTTTTTTAACTTATACATTTTTGACCAGTATTGCTTGCAATACTCCATTTGCTTGCTTATGATGGTATTTCTTGTGAAAGTTTCAGTATTTGTTACTTTATGTTTTCAGTATGATGAAAGGATTGACTTCATGAAGAAAGTTATTATTGCTAAGCAAGAGTTTAAAATGCAAACAGAACTGAATATGGTAAGTTTTTAGCTTAAGTTTTTAGAATTTTAGAGCTATTCTACTCACCCTGGCGTTGACGCCGGCGTCACACCTTGGTTAAGGTTTTGCATCAAAGTACATTTATTTCACCATAGCTCAGTTACAACTAGATGTATTGCATTGAAACTTTCTACAATGCTTCCTAGGTAGATAGTTCAGTTAGATAACTATCGTACATACAATGCAAATTATTGCCCTTTATTATTTGACTTAGAAATTCTGGTTAAAGTTTTGCATGCATCTACATTAGAGTCCATGTCTTAGTAACTAATAAGCAGTAAAATAGTCAAGCGTGCTGTTTTATGGACAGCTCTTGTTATGTAAGGAACGGAATGAAGCTCTTCCTAGCAAAATGTGCTAGTGAGTTGAAAATCTTTAGTTTCATGAAGACTTAAAAAAATTCAAAGATAAAAATGTTCTATTGACTTTGTGGCATGCCTATCTGTAGGTTGCTCTCTGAAGATGGAACAGATCCTCACACTCTACCTGATGTGAATTAGTTTTGAAGTAATGTCTCCCTCAGTGAGTCCCTCTGCAATCTTTCTTAACCCTTTCCCACATACAACAAATCTGCAGAAGACGACTTTGAAAACAGCTTGGCAAAAATATTGAATTTCTCTATGAATAAAAGCATTATTATTGAATAGGTTAAAAGACTTTGTGGCAAAAGGAGAAATTGCTCATTATGAGATTGAAAATATTGCAATAAAAGGTGAAATTGCTTGTTTTGAGCAATTTCACCTTTTATTGAAATGTTTTCAAAAGTCATGTTTAATGGCAGGTGTCAAATGTCGTCTGTGTGAAGTAATGGGTTAACCCTTTCCCACTTGAAGATGCATTGTGATGCATCTGCAGAGAATGTTTTAAAACATTGAAACCAAAGATGAAACTACTTTTCCATATGTTTGCTTATAGGCTTTCAAAGTTGTCTGCTACAGTTCTCCTTTATGTGGGAAATGGTTGCCCAATTTCAAATGAATTGCAAACAAGTGCTACCAACATAGCATCAGCCCACAGTAAATCAGTTGGTAATAAGAGCTTTCAATCAAGGGGTTGTGAGATCTAACCACAACTCGGCCATTCATTTGTTCCGATGATCAACAAAAGACATTGTGACTAGCAGCAATGGGCTGAACAGGTTATTTGGGCAGGTAGTCAGTTTTTAGGATTACAAGTGTGGAAAAGCAATTTGACTGAAACATCATTGAAAATTCACAGGGGTTTCATTTTGTTTTGGAAGTAGGCAGGTGTCTGGCTTTCCTCCCCCAGTAAAGGAAATTCTGTTTAAAGTAGCCGGGTAAAGATGCTTTAGTAGATGGGTAATTTTTCCAGCTACCGGTCATTTTGAAACCCCTGATTCAACTCTGATCAATCAATCTACCAACATTGCTTAAATTTGCCATGTTAAAAAAAAGGAAAAATCTTTAAAAAAAAACACCAAAAAACCATCTCCAAACCACTTGCCAAATTCCACAATAATTTCACACTTATGTTACTTCCAAGCCTGTAGCCGAGCCCCGGTAGCTCAGTTGGTAGCGACGCTGGCTGTCAATTTAGGGGTTGTGAGTTCGAATCCCAGCTTGGCCAACATTCTTTCCGACGTTTGGTAAAAGTCACTGTGACCTGCGTCATTTGTCTTTCACCAATGGGCTGTTTAACAGTCTATGTGGAAAAGTAACCAGTTGCTTGGAAATTATGTTGTGGTGTACTGGTGTGGAAAAACAGGAAACGCATGAGTAGGTGAACTGGACGCTGTGATATGACTGAAAAATTGTTGAAAACGGCGTTAAACCCCAATCAATCAATCAATCAATCCAAGCCTGTATACCAAACTTGCTCAAACCTCTCATTTATATTCGGGAATGAAAGTTATTCTCCATCTTTCATCTTTTAAAACAAACAATTGTTCTGTTTATTCGATGCATTTACTTACTGATGGCAATGTAGTGGGGATTTAAAGACAGAGCAAACAGTTAAACTTATTGTTTTATCAGTTGATACTTTCATTGTTTATATCAGGGGTATAACCCTTTCCCTCATACAACATTTCTGCAGCAGACTTTGAACATATTTTGTCAAAAATTGGAAAATCTCTATAACTGAATGGATAACCTATGACAAAAAGTGGAAAACATTGTGGCAAAAGGAGAAATTGCACGTTTTGTGCAATTTCTTCTTATGTCACTATGTTTTCAAAAAGCCGACTGATGCAGAGGCGTCAGAAAGCGTCTATATGAGGGAAAGGGTTAATCCCACTGTTATTTCTCAATAAACCAATGGAAGGCATGGAATAATTGATAAAACATTCACTACTCTTCTCAAGCTAAGTATCATTTATAACATATTTATTTTTCAGTTCAAGTTTGTACCTTTGTACAATTATGAATGCACTGTTGAAGGCATGGATAAAGCTCTCCGAGATTCATCCTTTGAGGTAAGATTCCTGACCCTTTCCCACATATGATAAATATTCAGCAGACAACTTTGAAAACTTTAAAAACATCCAAGCAACATTATTGAAAATATTTTCTAATGGGAAGTATAATTATACCCCCTTCGAAGAAGAAGGGTATATAGGAGTCACTGTGTCGGGCTGTCTGTCTGTCGGTCGGAATCAATATTTTGTCCGGCCTATTTCTTACAAACCAAGAAGAGATGTGCATATCCTAAAGGGGTTACAATTGCATCTTATTTTACAGAGTTATGGCCCTTTTACTTATTAAGTTATGGTGTAGGTCAAGGTGCTGTTTAGGGGGTATTTCTTATCTTCAGTGATAGTTATAGTTATTGAATTATTGAATTGCTCATCCTTTTCCAAAATTGTCTGCTGTAGAGGCGCCAAAAGAAAGCGTCTGTATGTGACAATTGAGAGCATGGCTCTGAGGCAGGACAGCAGCTTTGTAACCCAAAGCTCCCAGGTGTGATTCATAATTTTAGATCTCCCAACTTCAATTTATTCTAAGAATCCGGCATGGTCGAGTGGTTAGCGTCGGGGATAAGAAACGGGGTGTCCCGGGTTCGATTCCCGGTCACGTCATGGTGGAGTGCCCTTGGGCAAGGCACATTTTCTAGCCTAGTACTGGTTTGCTTACTGATCATGAATAAGTGAACTGTCGCCGTGATAAAACTGAAATATTGATGAAAGCCGCGTAAAACCCCAATCAAACAAACAAATCAAATTTATCCTTTGGTCTCTAAACAATAATTTTTGATGGGAGTTATGAAATGTTTTGGCGACTGATTTAAATAAATTTTGGTACAAAACCTTTTTTTTGCCTTATTTCTTTTCTAGTCTAATAGTTAATTTGATTGACATTGTCTGGACTATATGAATATTCATGTCCAAGCAGGTATTTATATTCAATTCAATTCAATTATACATGTAGCAGTATTGTGAGGGTATTAATCACTTTTTGTTATAGCTCTAGCTATAAAAGTACTTTTTATGACAAGGCCCTCTGCTTTCCCACACACACATGAAAAATAGAGCCATATTTGTATTTTATTAATTGGATGAGCGAAGACAACAGTACTCTTATCCATGAATCCTGGGTGAGTTAACCCTTTCCCACATACAACAAATCTGCAGCAGACCACTTTGAAAACGTCTAGGTAAAATCACAGAAAATCCCTTAAAATGAAAGAACAATAATTAAATAGAGTTAATAAAACATGGTGACAAGAGGAGAAATTGTTTGTTTTGAGCAATTTCTTTTTTTGACGCCATGTTTTCAAAAAGCTGTTTGCTGCAGAGGCGTCAGAAAGCGTCTATATGAGGGAAAGGGTTAAAGTACTATGCAAGGAAATGTCCATGTGAGAGGGGAGCAAAAGAAGGTCATTGTTCAACCCTTTCCAACATACAAAATATCTGCAGCAGGCAATTTGTATTCGCAAATAAATGGAAATCTCAATAAATTAAAGTATTACTACTGAATAGAGTTGAAAAGTTTGTGACAAACTGTGAAATTGCTCATGATGAGCAATTTCTCCTTTTGCCACCATGTTTTCAAAAGTCATTTGCAGCAGAGGCATCAGAAAGCGTCTGTATTTAGGAAAGGGTTATGGTTTGAATAGTTCTATAGCCCCAAAGGATCACTAACGGGCGAATAAGAGGTCCCCAATATCTCCATTAGTTCAAAACTTGTTTGACAAGAGACCGAAGAAATAACCTTTGACAATCTTGTTCTCAAAATTGTAGATTGATGGTGTGTTGTTCTACAAGAAATCTGGAAAGTATGTGGAGGGTGCTACAGATGATGTTTTATGGCTGAAACCGTATATGATTCCAGAGGTGTTTGATAACGCCGATATTGCTGTACCTCGCCGATTGATTGAGCAGAGACCTCACACATACACAGACTTTGCAACATTTGCCGTGGAAGTCGAGGAGGGGAAACATTTGGAGAAGAAGAGGGAGAAAAAGAAGAAGCCGAAAGAGTTCTCTCCTGAAGTTGTTTTGCAACTGCCTGAAAATCCTTCAGGTGAAGGAGATGGGAAGAAAAAGAAGAAGAAAAAGCCTGCCCAGGCAAGTTATTTTGGACCAGGTATTGGTTTTAGGGGAAGAGGCAGGGGAGTTGGTCAAAGTCAGGGTCGGGGGCGAGGTCGTCCTGATGGGCAGAATGTAGGAGGACCAAACCAAGGAGGTGTTGGTGGTAGACAACAGTTTGATAGTTACGGAAGACTTTTAGCAGGTGCCACTGGTGATAATCAAGGCAATGGACGAGCATATGGTAAAGGATCATTATCCGGTTATTCCTATTTCGGTGATGAAAGGGATATCTATTACCCCGATTATCCACAAGGTTCCTCTGGTAGTGGGAGTCGAAGAATACGCAGTCAGCAGAACAGTCAGTCTCCATTTGGTATGGGCGATATGGAGGCTGCCTTATCCTACTATAATTATGACCAAGGACAAAAACAAAACTCAAAGAGGACCTACAAAATGTTTTAAAAACTGTCTTTTACTGCACTGCTCTAGATATGGAAGGAAACGTAACATAGCCCCAGATAAGGGACGTATTTAATGGTCTTAACCCTTTCCTTCATACGACAATTCTGCAGCAGACGACTTTGAATATAATTTATTAAAAAATAGAAAATCTCTATAACTAAATGGATAACCTATGACTAAAAGCGTAAAACATTGTGGCAAAATTAGAAATTGCTCCTTTTGAGCAATTTCTTCTTTTGTCACTATGTTTTCAAAAAGCGGTCTGCTGCAAAGGCATCAGAAAGCGTCTATATGAGGGAAAGGGTTAACTGATTTCTACATCATCAAATCTGCAGCAGATGATTGTGAACACATCTTGGTTAAATATAGAAAGTCGTTATAAATAAAAGTTTCATTACTGAAAAGAGTTGAAAAACATTATGACAAAAGAAGAAATTGCTCATCATGAGCATTTCTATTTCTGGTATAATTTTTCAAAAGTTGTCAGAGGCATCAAACTGTATCTATATGAAGGAAATGGTTAAAATCGTTCTTTGACTTCATAGAATTGGGAGGTTTCTCAAAATAATGGTATCAATGAAACGTCATATGGGTACCCACATCATAGGGTTTTAATGATTAATAAGATTACTCTATCTTATTTGGGCTTTGAGTACGCCGATCTGCTGCTCCCCCAACAGCATTTACCTTTAGTTGTGGGTACTCAAGAGAGCTGTCTGACTGAGACTTTTTTTTTAGTTGCCTATACTGTCTAATGGTTTTTGGGTCACTATTTCAAATAGCAATAAGCAATTTCTTCTTTTGCCTCAATGTTTTCAACTCGATTCAATTATGATGCTAGAGATTAACCATAGTTTTGCCTAGATGTTGTTGAAGTTGTATGCTGCAGCTTTGTTGTATGTGGGACATGGATTAAATGCTAAGGATTTTTTTAACACTATCTAGAGCTGCAATGTTTGTGGGTGTGAGTTGTTTTGTCTGTGCATTATCACCATGGTTCATTCATGTTCTGTAAGTGGTAAACATGATGAAAGGAATCGTGTTGCTGTGAAAGGAATCATTTTGTTTTGTCATGTTTTATATTTCATATACTTTATACTTAACCCTTACCCGCTTACAGATGCATTCTGACTCATATGCAACAGACGACTTTTGCAAACATTTTTGTTGCAAAACCCAGAAATTGCTCATAAAGGATTTCTCCTTTTGCCACAATGTTTTCAACTCTATTCAGAGATACAACTTTCTTTTATGATTTCATTTCATATCAATCAATGCCTTAGTGTTTCCAAAGTCGTCTGCTGCAAATTATTAGTTGTATGTGGGAAAGGGTTGAACAGTTTACTTGACTTAATGTGTCTGATTTGAAAATACATAGGTACATGTTTATCTTAGAAATAAATGTAACGCCTCAAAAAGGTGTAAAAGTAAATTTGATACAGATTTGAAATTGTTTTAGGAAAAGGAGAAATCTTTTTGAGCAACTCCTCTTCTATTCATTGATCAATGTTTTCAAAAGGTATTTTGCTGAAGAGGCATTTCAGAATTGTTTATTTTAGGTTAAGTAAAGGGTTAAATATAAAAAGAATATGTGGAAACCA
The DNA here is from genome assembly GCA_031761405.1 of Serripes groenlandicus. NCBI lineage: Eukaryota > Metazoa > Mollusca > Bivalvia > Cardiida > Cardiidae > Serripes > Serripes groenlandicus. Next base: position 103,467,201 of record JASEVX010000002.1, read on the forward strand.
TTTCATTATTATTACTTTTATACAAAATACCTGTTAGAACTGTTCATGATTTTGTTGTTAAGGAGTATTCAGGTCTTTATCTCGGATCTTCTCTCTTAAGCCCTTTCCCACTTGTAGACGAATTCTGTGGCATCTGCAGCAGCGACTATTGAAAACAAGGTTACAAAAGGAGAAATTGCTCGATTCAATCGAGCAATTTCTCCATATGCCACAATGTTTTCAACTTTGTTTCTGTAATTATACCTTCATTTCTATTGATTTTCCATATCTTTACTATATGTTTTCAAAGTCGTCTGCTGCTGAATTGTTGTATGAAGGAATGGGTTAACCCTGTCCCACATACAACTCTGCAGTAGTCGTCCTTGATAACATCTTTGCACAAATGTAGAGAAATCTCTATAAATGAAAGGGTAATTACTGACAAAAGGAGAAATCACTCAAAATTTGCAGTTCTGCTTTAGCCACAATGTTTTCAAAGTTTGTTTACTACAGATTAGTCAGAAAGTGTGTGTATTTGGGAAACAGTTAAAATAACCTTTAACCCTTCCCTACATTCTATCACATCTGCAGCAGATGACACTTTAAAACATTGTGTGAAAAGAAGAAATTGCTAATGATAAATTTCTTCTTTAGCGACATTGTTATCAACTCTTTATCAGTAAAAACACTTCGATTTATAGAGATTTTTCAACATTTTTGCCGAGAAGTTTTATCAAAATTGTCTGGTTCAGATTGTTGTATGTGGGAAAAGGTTAATGTGTAGAGGGTATATGATTTTGATGTTAATGATTTGTTTTTGTCTTTATTTGTTTTCAATTTGTTTTTGTCATCTGTTAAGACACAACAGACGGGAGATTTTAGCTTATGTATTACTCAATCTCATGGAGCTGATCCTTACCTTTTTTCAAAGATATGCATGTATATATACATTTCTATCTTCATGAATATTTGTCAAATTGGTGATTTGTTTAACTCTTTCCTACATACAACAAATCTTTAGCAGACGACTCCATGGAAAATCACTATAAATGAAGTTATTTTTACTGAATAAAGTTGAAAACATTGTGGCATACGGAGAAATTGCTCATTTTTGAGCAATTTCTCCTTTCATCACAATGTTTTCAAAAGTCATGTGCTGCCTAAAAACTTTTGAAAACATTGTGGCAAAAGTATTAATTTCTCCTTTTGCCACAATGTTTTCAACTCATTTTATGGAAGTTTTTCATGTTTTAGCCAATATACATTCAAAGGTGGGAAAGGTTTGATATAGATTTTTGCACAAAGTTAAGGATATGGTAAATTTTGTTGAGTAATAAACGTGTTGTAAAGCCACTCAATTTTCCATTTTCACTTGTAAATTATGTCGCTTAATTTGGGTGTTTTACTACAATAACGTTGTTCATGACGAAATTTTAATTGTGAGGTATCTTTGCCAATTAGGATTTTGTCTTTTTAACCCTTTCCCACATACAAAAATTCTGCAGATGACGACTTTGAAAATATCTAGAAAAAAATAAAGAAAATCTCTGAAAATGAAAGTACAATAATTGAATAGAGTTGAGAACATGGTGACATAAGTCGAAATTGATTGTTTTGAGCAATTTCTTCTTTTGGCGCCATGTTTTCTAAAAGCTGTCTGCTATATGAGGGAAAGGGTTAATTGACTAATTTCTGTCTACTCTTTCAGATGTACTGTCTGAATTACAGTTTATTGGGAATGAACAATACTCATCCCTTTGAGAACTGAACAATTTTAACTTTTGTCATTGATATAGGAGAATTTTGCAATAAACAGTTTTTGAAACATTTTTTTACATACTGTTTTTGACTGGGGTTACTCTTGTGTTATATGTTATTTAGTTAATGAGCAATGTTCTGGCTTGCCACAATATTGTCAACTCGATTCAATAATTATTCTTCCCTTTATAGAGTTTTCCCATATTTCTGTGGGTATGTTTTCAAAGTCGTCTACTGCAGCGTTGTTGTACGTGGGAAATGGTTGATAACCTTTTTGGTTTGACAATGAGAAAGCCATGTAACATTGACATTTAAACTATTCTTCAATATTAGAATAATGATGGCATCCAGAATGGGTAAGGAATGCGAATGAACAAAATATGTTGTAGACCGAGTCACATGAAAACCAACCTTTGCGCATTTGTGACAAGAAAAGATACAGACCAGCCAGTTCTGATCTTTTAACCCTTTTCCACTAATTAATCTTCTGCAGACAGTTGTGAAGACATCTTAGCAGAAATTTGGAAAATATAATAATTGAATTGATTTGGAAACATAGTGGTAAAAGGAGCAATTGCTCATTAAGGGTAAATTCTTCTTTTGTAACAATGTTTTCAGAAATCCTCTGCTGCTTATGGATCCACCATAAATGACAAGCAATTCAACACTTTCCCCTTGGAGATGCATCTGCAGCAGACAGATTTCGAAAACATAATGATAAAAGGAGAAATTGTTCACAATGGAGCAATTTCCCCACTTGTCACAATGTTTTCAAAACTCTTGAATAAGTATACTTTTTCTATATAATTTTCCTTATTTTTCATCTAGATATTTTGAAAGTAGACTGCTACAGATTTATTGTATGTGGGAAAGCATACCTTTTGCCACAATGTTTTCAACTTCTTTCATTAATTTTACCTTTATTTATAGAGATTTCCCACGATGCCTATATGTTTTCAAAGTCGTCTGCTACAGATGTATTGTATGTGGGAAAGCTTTAACATCATGATAAAGTATAACTTGACTCAAAGATCAGGATCAGGGCAGCATAGTATAAATGAATACAGATGTTTATGGCGGGATTTTCTTTTTAATTTTATTTTCTGATGTTTACTTCATCGGAGTGAAGTTTATAGTTGAAAAGGTAAACAAAAGTTTTGTAGTTGTTTACTTAAATTTTATAAATAAACTGTAGCTTCACCAAATTATTTTATTCTACATTTCCCTTCCCAAATTACTGTACCAAAATGATTACAGGACTTAAAAAAAAAGAGGATAATATTGTATTTATGTAGCATTGCTTCATCCCTGAATCCAAACACCACATTTCACTCAGTATGGGGAAAATGATTACATAACACAGCAGTTAATTGAAAACGGGCATTTTATTCTTCGGTGCCAGGTAGATAAAATGTCATATCATTTTAAAACTTACCTGGGCAGGACAAAACAGTTTTATTCTCACCTGAGCAAGAAATGCTTGATGAGCTATTGTGATCACTCGCCGTCTGATGGCAGAGACTAGCATCTGTTCTCATGTCCATACAAATAACTTATCCTTAATCAGTGGATCAATTTCAAATTATTACACATGAATGTATTTTAAAAAATTTCAAAGATGGAAAGGGAAATTTCAAAAATATTCTTGTACAAAAAAATGAAATTTCAAAATAATTTGGCACAAATGGACCTTGGGTGACCCACACACCAAAAGTATTGACATTACTTGATCCGTTTGCAAACATGGCGACCAATGTGCTGGTCTCGAGTTCCTTATGGTTCAAAGGCTTTAAGCTAAGTCTTTAAAAATCTTCTTCATTTGATAATCTTTAAACACTAATATTCTTTTGGCGACTCTCCCAAGATTGTTAAAATGGTTCGTATCTGATGAAAAACGTGATGGGTTTCCTTTTTAGCTCACTACAGTGCCATTGGCGCTTTGATTAATCATTTAATTCATATATTTTAACATAAAATTTCTTTCGAAGTCTTTCTTTTGGGTAACTGATGTCAAATCCATCTTCCGGCTGATATGCAAACAAGTCACCGCATTTTTAGACAAGAGCTATCTGGCGGTTCGAAAGGTACAACATGGGTATACGCTGGAAACGGGCCATTCATTTTTTAAAAATATTCCACAGATCATCCTCTTTCATTGACTATTTACGACTACCAAAACATCTCTGAACCCGAGATGGTGTTCGGAAATGGAAAACTGATTTAGAAAGACAGATGTGAAGTAATTCAATGCCGATATTGTAAAAACCCTAGTCTAGATTCCAGTTTCGAAACGACCAATGTCTTCTGATTTCGCCTACTATAGCAATTGGCTTTAACGAGCCTCTTGCTAAAAATGAAATAAAAAATACCTACATGTCCCAAAGAACGTTTTTTTTCACTCCAATTGAATATATCTGCATGATTTCGGTTGGCATATGCAAACAACATGAGAAAACCATGAACAGGTCAAAGGCTGCTATGCTTTCCTTGTTATTTTCATTATTTTGTCGACATTTGTTTCCAATATTTCTTTACTAATCAAGACAGACAGACAGAACATTTTATTGTTGACGTATACAAAGTCCATTGTCTAAAAAACATACATATACATACAATATACATGACAGAACAATACAAACAAACATGATTTATTTGGAATTTATCCTGAGGATGATTGAATTAAACATGAAGTCAGTATGAGAGTGATATAAACATTAATTTAACATAAGAATTATATAAACGTTGTGAGGATGAGCAATGTATAACTATGAGAGTGTTATTTGGAAGCAAAACACAATGAACAATTGTTCCTAAATTTAGATGGCGAAGTGGATAATGTACAGCGGAAGAATAAATCATGAAGTAAATAATGAGCGACGTATGAATGAAGGATTGAATGAGTGTACGAATTAATAATCAATCAAGTTGCAGTTTTTGAAGAAGAAATCATGATACATTTAATGTGTTTCTCAGTCGAGTTGCCTCTTTGATATAAAGAGCAAGACTAAGGATTGTTTTTCTATTACTGCTGGTTAGTAGTTCAGCAAATTTATAGACGCTTGGACGAATGAAATAATACTTTTTCAAGTGTTTTTTCCTAAGTTCAGTAAAACATGGACATGCAATAATAAAATGGAATTCATCTTCGATGTCAGTAGATTTACAGCATATACAATATCTTTCTTCTCTAGGGGTTCTGTTTTTGGAGTAGCGGCCAGTTTGTATTCTTAAATTGTGAGCAGACAATCTTATTCTTGTTAGGTACATTCTCAAGGATTTTAGAATAAAAGAGAGATAATGTTTTTCACCGAGTTCAAATTCACAAATCTTATATAGATTCAAAACATCAGACGACTCTTTAGTTGTTTGCCAGCTTCGGAGGAAATTATCTTTTATTCTTTGAGAAAAGATACCTTTAAACTTATTAAGGTTTATACTGGATGGATTGTCCCAGATGTATTTAAAACCGTGATCACACAAGAGGTTTTTAACATTTAAAACCCAATTTTTTTGCTCCCTTCTCTGCATTAATGCGTGAATATGGTACACCTTTTGTACTATACGTTGTTTGATTTAATAACTTTAAACCAATATTTAATAATGTTTATATATCTGGAAATGTACAGAGGGTATCTCCCTTATTCACCGTATACTGCTGCAGAACTAGTTGACCTTCTTACATTCAAAAGTTTTTTACAAAATTGTAAATGGATAGATTCTAGTTCCTTATTTTTTGTATAACCCCAAATTTCGGAGGCGTACGCTAAAATAGATCCAACAAAGGCATCAAAAAGTTCCATTAAGCACCTAGATTTAAAGTTGTAAACATTACAATTACGCAATAAAAGATTCATAGCCTTTGTAACTTTGCCACGTAGATACTTGCAGTATAGTGCAAAATTACCCGTATAGTTTAATACTACCCCAAGATAATTAAAAGTATCAACTATTTCAAGGCCTTGCCCGAAATAAGTCCATATTTCATTTTCCTTCTGCCCACCCCCTTTTCTGAAAACAATAATCTTTGTTTTTTCTATGTTCAAATTCAGAACAGTAATCATATAACCTATTAAGGTTATCTTGTAATTCTTGTGGTGTTTTCTCGAAAACTACCATATCGTCAGCAAATAACAATAAATCTTCAATATTTAGCCCTTTATCAATATCTGATTGCAAGGATCATTCTAAGTCTTCTAAAAATAATGACACCAAGACAGTCGAACTTATCTCCCCTTGTCTTAGACCGACTGCATATTCGAAAAACTGGGAATATTCATTAAATCATCAGACTGACGCAAGATTAGTTAAAACAAAAAGAGCGTCAATAGTCGAACGGCCTTTTCTAAACCCAAACTGGGCATCTGAAATAACAGAGTGCTCATTACAATATGAAACGATTCGTTTATTTAAAATGGTAGTAAAAAGTTTCGACAAATCAAAGTACTGAAAGTACTTGTAACGAATTATTTTGAACATGTATTGTAAAATCTAATTTATTAATGCAATTGATCATGCTATTGCACAATTTAGTCTATTTTATTATTATTAATATTTTTGTCCAGATATTTTTTTTATCAGTTGACAGTTTTAGTAAATGTAGCATTTCAACGGCGATGCGAGCGTTTAAAATGCACACTAACTCTTTCACTGAGCTCTGCGTAAAGTCTGTCAAAAAACCCATGGCATATTTGTGAGATTTACATTGTTCTATACAGCGTTAGTTCGACTTGATTTCGTCACCAGGGGCGGATCCAGGATTTCGGCTTATATTATAACTATGTTTCATGTGAGTGAATTAATTATTATAAATCTAATGTTTAACAAATCGCATAAAATAAGAATTAAAAAAAAAAAGAAGAGTTTCTACTGGGACTCGAACTCGCGTCCATAAGTAGTCCATGATTAGGAGTCCTACACGCTCTCGATTACACCACGGTACTTTGATACAACGTTTGAGCGTTACTTTCGTATATATATTTAGCTAACTGATTGCGCGCATATGTAAACCATGATCTATAATTAGAAAGCCCCTTTGATCATCGTTATCATGTTGGAAAAATGAGAAACAACGGCGATGCGAGCGTTTAAAATGCACACTGACTATTTCACTGAGCTCTGCGTAGTGGCATATTTGTGAGATTAACATTGTTCTATACAGCGTGGGGTCGACTTCCTCACAACAAGGGGCATACGACTAAAATTCATACTCGTGCCTTATACGTACCTGCCGACAAATGAAATATATATGCGCGTACTGTTAATTTGATATTTTCTAGAAAATTGATTATCTATGATGATTCGATAGTATAATTATGACTTCACTGTATTGAAATAACACGTAGAAGTAATTTTAATATTGAAAAAATACTAGGACTATTTAGGTGAAGCTAAGGCGTAGCCGTATAAGCGGAAGTGTAGTTTAACCGTGACTTCCGGGAGCGATTTCGAAATCGTAAACTGAATTATTTTTTGAGAAAAAATATCACCACTGCAATTACTCACAAACTCTTCCCTTCACACCACACCTCTCACAGTCCGACTCACACTATCACCACTGCCATTACTCACAAACTCTTCCCTTCACACCACACCTCTCACAGTCTGACTCACACTATCACCACTGCAATTACTCAAAAACTCTTCCCTTCACACCACACCTCTCACAGTCCGACTCACACTATCACCACTGCCATTACTCACAAACTCTTCCCTTCACACCACACCTCTCACAGTCTGACTCACACTATCACCACTGCCATTACTCACAAACTCTTCCCTTCACACCACACCTCTCACAGTCTGACTCACACTATCACCACTGCAATTACTCACAAACTCTTCCCCTCACAATCAGCCTCATACGCCTGACACTATTCGAACTCATATCGCATACCACACCAAACATCCCTTACTCCGTCTTAATATACCTATGTCAAATATCGGAATGAATGTTGACTGGTTTGGGGTTCGAACCCACGACTAATTGATTGACAGTCCGCGGCTCTATCCACTGACCTACCAGACTTCATACAGGTAAATGCCAACACAAGATATATATTTATATAAAGCTGTGTACCTGGTTAATTATGTGGAGTCATATCAATCTATGTTTTATGATATCTGGGTACTGCATCATAATTGTATAAGTCTTTGCGTTCTGATTTTTTACATTTCATTTAAAACTGCATACATGTAAACATGTTTTATCTGTCACGCATTAATCTTCGCCTGTCTTCGATAACATTCGTTACCTTGGTAATTATACGACCAAACGAATACGTTAAAAAGGGTGGGTAAATCATCACCGTCCTGATAGTATGGTTGGTAAGAAGAAAGAAGATCAAAAATGAAAGTTAATTTGTCATGGGTTCGATTCGTATGTTTGGCGTACATTTGTTCTGTCTATTTGTGTATGTTTAATTTGTTTTCGCTAAATATTCGACCATTTCTTGTTTGTTTGTTTTTTCAGATAATTTAATCCTACGTCACCTTCCTTTAATACCTCGGAACGAAATTGCTCAGTTATTGATGCTATGCCGCTCATGGAACGTAGGTTATATTATGTCACATATCATTTTGACTCTCATCGAGTTTATGTTGATGAATTCCCTTATGATGGCTGCCTTCCCTGACGCTCAAGGATTGTATGTTGGCATTATTGGATTAATGGATTTATGGTAAATCCATAAATCCGTACATTATGGTTTATCCATAATTGGAATAAATTTATGGATTGATGCATTCATGATTGGATTTATGGCAGCTGGCTGCAAAGCCCAGCCGGCTGCAAAACCCAGCCGAAGTTGGACAGACAGAGTGGCCCTCACCCTCGTTTTGCGTATATAGTTCAGTAACAAATTCTAGTGTTATCCAAATATGTGTGAGGGGCCGGATCTGTTCGTGCTGATGTGCAATACAGCTTGAGTTGGCGGAGCTCCGGCCGTTCCTGGTTGATACTGTTTTGATTTCCCGAATTTGCACCCTGTTTGAGTTTTAAAAAACCTGTTTAAAACGCCGACAGAATTGCTCCCACCAGGTTCGATTCTGCATTAGTGTTAGTGTTCAGAAAGATTATTATATGTTGGAAAGGGTTAAGGACATATGATAAATCAGAAAAACCAAGACAATGAGCCCATAGTTGTATATTCTTGGTGGATCCCTTTCAATAGAAAGGTTGTTTGATCATTGACAAACAATTCGCTACAAAAACATCTGAGCCGAACGTCAGCCGCTCAATCTGTTGCGACGCGGACTGTCAATCCAGAAGATGTGAATTCGAACCCAAGCTCAGCCAACATCTTTTCCGACATATTATAAGTCAATGCGACAATCGTCATTCGTCTTTGCGAAAAGGCAGCCAGTTGCTTGGAAAGACTGTTGTTTGGAGAACTGGGGCGAAAAAGTCAGGAAACATATGGGTAGGTGCTTTCACAAGTGCTTGCCGTGTTTTGAGACTATATATACATCCCAAGTATTTATAACGGGTATACATTATCGAAGATTGGACTCAAACCCCCTAGTCAGTTTAAACTTATTTTCTTTACATCGAATGCGAGACAAGCCTCCAGCTTAAATTAATCACGATCGGTGTCCGCTTCCTGGACACTTAACCGTTACCAACGCGGTTTGTGTCGCAACATCCCTAAATCAAAACCCGATCATCATGGGATTCGAGCCCGGGACCTTATGTACGAGAGACCAACTAATAATGTGTGTATGTCCTTTGTTATTTAGAGTTGAAAAGACTGTACATTATAAATCATAGGTTTCCATGCGTTTTACTCGGATGTGTTTAAAGCAGACGAGCCTAAAGACCACATCTCAATCAATATCAATGGCCACATGTCTAGAAAACTGACCTTCGAGATTTTCCGACACGGAAAGATCCAGATCAGCTGGCGCCTTCCCGCCCTCATTGAAATATTTTCCCTTTTCATCAGCTTAGTCGTAAAAGCATCATTGAAGCCTCTCTCTTTAGAGATTGAGTTATATGTTAAGTCGACTGTTGCAACAACGTATACTGCCGTCTGCATCATAGAAGCGGAAGATGACGTATTATGGCCTATAAACTTACAAAATATGTTTGGTGCGTGAAACCTAGGAAAAACACGTTAGGTGAACTGGTCACAGTATAACTGAAATATGGTGTCGATAATGTAGTGAATATAGCGTTCACCCCAAGAGCGGGATACCGAGGCTCCAACCCCGGTCGCGTCATACAATATGCTTGACTTATTGTAGAATTGGCATCCTTCCTTCGCTCTCAGTGGCTTTGGGCGTTACATGACGACTGATGCGCCGGTGTTTGGATAAACAGATAAACAGATATCTGGCATTTTACCCAGGAATCCACGTGATATTACTAAATAATATAAATACTGTTGAAAGCGACGAAAAATACAAAACTAACAAACAATCAATTCTTATCACGATTTATGGATAATCAGGTGAATTCCTCTTTTAACCCATTCCCACCTACAACACTACTGGTGCTGACGACTTGGAAAATATTCAGGAAAATGAAAAAATATGGAAAATCTCTATATAGGATGGTACAATTATTGAATAGTGTTGAAAATCACTATTATGAACCAAAATCCTTTCAGAAGTATTGTCATTGCGAATAAAATAAAACTACGTAACGAAGCAATTAGGCTCTGATTTTACTGAGACTAACATCACGCTCTTCTGTCTCAACCACTCACACACAGCCTTTTTCACACCGCTTCCATCAATCCCACTAACCCTGAGATGATCTCATGTCGTACACCCTCTATGAGACCACACTCCGTTAGTCATACTGAAACTAACTCTGCCCCTCACACTAACAACATTACTCACAAACTCATACTGAAACTAACACCACTGCAATTGCACACAAACTCTTCCCTTCACACCACACCACACACAATCCGACTCACACTATCATTGCTCTCGAACTCTGCCCCTCACACTAACACCACTGCCATTACTCACAAACTCTGCTCCTTACAACACACCACTCACAGTCCGACTCACACTATCACCACTGCCATTACTCACGAACTCTGCCCCTCACACTAACACCACTGCCATTACTGACGAACTCTGCCCCTCACACTAACACCACTGCCATTACTCACAAACTATGCCCCTCACACCACACCACTCACAGTCCGACTCACACTATCACCACTGCCATTACTCACGAACTCTGCCCCTCACACTAACACCACTGCCATTACTCACAAACTCTGCCCCTCACACTAACACCACTGCCATTACTGACGAACTCTGCCCCTCACACTAACACCACTGCCATTACTCACAAACTATGCCCCTCACACCACACCACTCACAGTCCGACTCACACTAACACCACTGCCATTACTCACGAACTCTGCCTCTCACACTAACACCACTGCCATTACTCACAAACTCTGCCCCTCACACAAACACCACTGCCATTACTCACGAACTCTGCCCTCACACTAACACCACTGCCATTATTCACGAACTCTGCCCCTCACACTAACACCACTGCCATTACTCACAAACTCTGCCCCTCACACTAACACCACTGCCATTACTCACAAACTCTGCCCCTCACACAAACACCACTCACAGTCCGACTCACACTAGCACCACTGCCATTACTCACAAACTCTTCCCCTCACACCACACCACTTACAAACCGCCTCATACATCTGATACTATTCGAACTCATCCTGCATACCACACCAAACCTACCTTACTTTGTCAAATATCGTAATGAATGTTGACTGGTTTGGGGTTCGAACCCACGACCAATTGATTGACAGTCCACGGCTGTATCCACTGACCTACCAGACTTCATACAGGTAAATGCCAACACAAGATATATATTTATACAATTTTATATAAAGATGTGTACCTGGTTAATTAATATGTGGAGTTTTATCAATCTATGTTTTATGATATCTGGGTACTGCATCATAATTGTATAAGTCTTTACGTTCTGATTGTTTACATTTCATTTAATACTGCATACATATTAGTAAACATGTTTTAATCTTCGCCTGTCTTCGGTAACAATCGTTACCTTGGTAATTATACGACCAAACGAATACGTTAAAATGGGTGAATAAATCATCACCGTCCTGGTAGTCTGGTTGGTAAGAAGAAAGAAGATCAAAACTGAAAGTTAATTTGTCATGGGTTCGATTCGTATGTTTGGCGTACATTTTTTCTGTCCATTTGTGTATGTTTAATTTGCATTCCCTAAATATTCGACCATTTCTTTGGTGTGGTTTTTTTCCCAGATAATTTAATCTTACGTCACCTTCCTTTTATACATTGGAACGAAATTGCTCAGTTATTGATGCTATGCCGCTCGTGGCACGTAGGTTATATTATGTTACATATCATTTTGACTCTCATCGAGTTTATGTTTATCAATTCCCTTTTGATGGCTGCCTTCCCTGACGCTCAAGGAATCTATGTTGGCATTATTGGATTTATGGATTTATGTTAAATCCATAAATCCGTAAATTATGGTTTATCCATAATTGGGATAAATTTATGGATTGATGGATTCATGATTGGATTTATGGCAGCTGGCTGCAAAACCTAGCCGGAGTTGGACCGACAGAGTGGCCCTCACCCTCGTTTTGCGTGCCTTTTGTTCGAGATAGATGGATTGGGCGGTTGATTGATGCATATCAGGTGAAAGCGCCTCAAACTGACTTCGTGTTGCATGAGGTATTGTTTCGAAAGGTTGCGTCAGTCGGCTGCCAGGAGTTAGGATTTCCCGACAAAGACTCGACTTTGCACCCGTCCTGTTCGAATTAGAGAGTTTTTAACTGGCCAGCCGGATTTATGACAGAGTGGCTCCCGTTATCGCTTTTGCGTGCCTCTTTTTGGAGATATACGGATTGAGCAGCCTATTGATGCATGCCACGTGAAAGCGACCCTAATTGACTAAGACACGATTTTGCACCCGTCCTGTTCGAATTAGAGATTTTAACTGCAAAATCCAGCCGGAGTTGGGCCGACTTTAGCTCTGAGTCACACTAAGTACAAGATCAAGACAATATGAACATTTCCAGATAATTTCCAGATACCTCAGATGGTTGAAGCTTGTCCATATAGACCGTTCAGTCTCACCAGATTAATACAGCCGGGGTTGTCGGAACTTCGGCTATTCCAGCGGATTGATACTTGATATTATTTCCAGTATTTGCACCCGACGTGTATGAGTTAAAAGTTTAGCCGACATTCTGACATGTTTAGCGCCGACGGTCGGTGTGAGATTTTCCCAACAAGGTCCCGACTTTGCACCTGATCGAGTTAAGCCTGTTGCAACCGATGCCAAGAAAAAAAAAATCAAGACAATATGTACGCACATAATTCAAGCTTGTCCGTAAGGACAGTTCAGGCAAGCCAGAATTGCCGAAACGATGACATTTACGGCTGATAAATTCCATCGTGTTAAAACTGTAATATTGTTGAAAACGGCGTAAATTCCGCCTTGGTATAACTGTAAGATTGTTGAAAAGGTTTTAAACTCCGCCTTGCTAAAACTGTAATATTGTTGAAAACGGCGTTAAACACCGCCGTGTTATAACTAATATTGTTGAAAACGGCGTTAAACTTCGCTGGGTTATAACTGTAATATTGTTGAAAACAACTGTAATAGTGTTGAAAACGGCGTTAAACTACGCCGTGGTATAACTGTAATATTGTTGAAAACGCCGTTAACTCCGTAATATTGTTGAAAACGGAGTCAACATCCGCCATGGTATAACTGTAATATTGGTGAAAACAGCGTTAAACTACGCCGTGGTATAACTGTAATATTGTTGAAAACGCCGTAAACTCCTCTGTGGTATAACTGTAATATTGTTGAAAACGGCGTTAAACTACGCCGTGGTATAACTGTAATATTGTTGAAAACGCCGTAAACTCCGCCGTGGTATAACTGTAATATTGTTAAAAACGCCGTAAACTCCGCCATGGTATAACTGTAATATTGTTAAACTCCACCCACAACAACTGACCACTGATTTTGCGACATGTTTTTTTTTTTTTCATTTTCTCAAAAAAAGATAATTGATGTTCGCTAAGATTTATTTTGACATACGTGTGTGTTTGTTTAAAATGTGTTTTTAATGAATTTTGAATTATAATTCGATTGAAAATAGAGAATCTAGCAATTCTCATTTAATGACAACAAAAACCCGTCAACAAAAAATGGCGAACCACACAGAAATTTAAATCATTGAATCTCCGGCCAAATATACGTCGAATGTATATAAACATTTCGGATTTCCGAAAGGATTCAAGGTAGACATTCCATCTCACACTATGACATCAGGTAAAACTCGTTAAAACGCTACATTAAATTCACAATTTCTTTCCCTTGCTTATGCCTATTTTAAAATCAAAGTACTGAACATATTAAGTTGATATTTTCTGATTTAATTTGTGTTTACATGTTGTTAAATGCATCACAATATTCGTGAATAAATATTCGTATTCGTTACCCTGTATTCGTGATACATATCGTATTCGTCACCTAGTGTATTCGTTAAGCCCTAGTACAAAGACATGCATCCCATAACGTATGATGACAAGTTTAGCGTTTTCGCCCACTTTCAGCGATGATCCAATAGTTAACCTTTGTTACGAATTAAACTTAAACATTATTATTCAAGTAATTATCAATAGTGTCCTATATACAAGTCATATACCGTCTTATACATGATGATGTATTCCTATACTTTCGATATTGAATTCGGATATCGCAAAGTCAACTGCCAGAAGTCTTGCATCGAACTGACGAGAACCCGCCGATGCACGGTTAACACTGTAATAGAGAACTTTAAGATAAAGGTATATAAACAACTGAGTAGAAATATGGAAAACACTATATAAATAGAGTTGTAAACATTGTGACAAAAGGAGGAATTGTTCGTTTTGAGCAATTTCTTCTTTTGTCACAATGTTTTCAAAGGTCGTCTGTATTCAAAGTCTTTTATTATATAATATTTACCCGTCATTTAATACCCGGTATTAATCTCAAATCCGATTTATTCCATCCAAGAAATTCTCCGCGTACCGCTTATAGTACAGTAACAAATTCTAGTGTTATCCAAATCTGTGTGAGGGGCCAGATCTGTTGGTGCTGATGTGCAAAACAGCTTGAGAAGGCGGAGCTCCGGCTGTTCCTGGTTGATACTGGTTTGATTTCCCGAATTTGCACCCTGTTTGAGTTTTAAAAAAAAACGTTTAAAATGTGTAGCGCCGACAGAATTGCTCCCACCAGGTTCGATTCTGCATTCGTCTTAGTGTTCAGAAATAGTATTATATGTTGGAAAGGGTTAAGATCATTTGATAAATCAGAAAACCCCAGAGAAGGAGCTCATAGTTGTAAATTCTTGGTGGATCCCTTTTAATAGAAAGGTTGTCTGATCATTGACAAACAATTCGCTCAATCTGTTGCGACGCGGACTGTCAATCCAGAAGATGTGAATTCGAACCCAAGCTCAACCAACATCCTTTCCGACATATTATAAGTCAATGCGACAATCGTCATTCGTCTTCTATCAATGGTCTTTGCGAAAAGGCGGCCAGTTGCTTGGAAAGACTGTTGTGTGGAGAACTGGTGAGAAAAAGCCAGGAAACATATGGGTAGGTACTTTCACAGGTGCTTGCCGTGTTTTGAGACTATATATACATCCCAAGTATTTATTACGGGTATACATTATCGAAGATTGGACTCAAACCCCCTAGTCAGTTTAAACTTATTTACTTTAAATCGAATGCGAGACAAGCCTCCAGCTTAAATTAATCACGATCGGTGTCCGCTTCCTGGACACTTAACCGTTACCAACGCGGTTTGTGTCGCAACATCCCTAAGTCAAAACCCAATCATCACGGGATTCGAGCCCGGGACCTTATGTACGAGAGACCAACTAATCATGTGTGTATGTCCTTTGTTATTTAGAGTTGAAAAGTCTGTACATTATAAATCATAGGTTTCCATGCGTTTTTCTGGGATGTGTTTAAAGCAGACGAGCCTAAAGACATCCTAATATCAATAGCCACATCTCTAGAAAACTGACCTTCGAGGTTTTCCGACCAGGAAAGATCCAGATCAGCTGGCGCCTTCCCGCCCTCATTGAAATATTTTCCCTTTTCATCAGCTTAGTCGTAAAAGCATCATTGAAGCCTGTCTCTTTAGCGATTGAGTGATATGTTAAGTCGTCTGTTGCAAAAACGTATATTGACGTCTGCATCATAGAAGCGGAAAATGACGTATCATGGCCTATGAACTTACAAACTATGTTTGGTGCGAGAAAACTAGGAAAGACACGTTAGGTGAACTGGTCACAGTATAACTGAAATATGGTGTCGATAATGTAGTGAATATAGCGTTCACCCCAAGAGCGGGATACCGAGGCTCCAACCCCGGACGCGTCATACAATATGCTTGACTTATTGTAGAATTGGCATCCCTCCTTCGCTCTTAGTGGCTTTTGGCGTTACATGACGACTGATGCGCCGGTGTTTGGATAAACTAAACAATAGAGTACTGGCATTTTACCCAGAAATCCACGTGATATTACTAAATAATATAAATACTGTTGAAAGCGACGAAAAATACAAAACTAACAAACGATCAATTCTTATCACGATTTATGGATAATCAGGTGAATTCCTTTTTTAACCCATTCCCACCTACAACACTACTGGTGCTGACGACTTGGAAAATATTCAGGAAAATGAAAAAATATGGAAAATCTCTATATAGGATGGTACAATTATTGAATAGTGTTGAAAATCACTATTATGAACCAAAATCTTTTCAGAAGTATTGTCATTGCGAATAAAATAAAACTACGTAACGAAGCAATAAGGCTCTGATTTTACTGAGACTAACATCACGCTCTTCTGTCTCAACCACTCACACACAGCCTCTTTCACACCGCTTCCATCAATCCCACTAACCCTGAGGTGATCTCATGTCGTACACCCTCTATGAGACCACACTTCGTTACTCATACTGAAACTAACACCACTGCAATTTCACACAAACTCTTCCCTTCACACCACACCATTCACAGTCCGACTCACACTAACACCACTGCCATTACTCACGAACTCTGCCCCTCACACTAACACCACTGCCATTACTCACAAACTCTGCTCCTCACACTAACACCACTGCAATTACTCACGAACTCTGCCCCTCATACTAACACCACTGCCATTACTCACAAACTATGCCCCTCACACTAACACCACTGCCATTACTCACAAACTCTGCCCATTACACCACACCACTCACAGTCCGACTCACACTAACACCACTGCCATTACTCACGAACTCTGCCCCTCACACTAACACCACTGCCATTACTCACAAACTCTGCCCCTCACACTAACACCACTGCCATTACTCACAAACTCTTCCCCTCACACCACACCACTCACAATCCGCCTCATAAGGCTGACACTATTCGGACTCATCCTGCATACCACACCAAACCTCCTTTACTTCGTCTTAATATACCTTTGTCAAATATCGTAATGAATGTTGACTGGTTTGGGGTTCGAACCCACGACCAATTGATTGACAGTCCGCGGCTCTATCCACTGACCTACCAGACTTCATACAGGTAAATGCCAACACAAGATATATATTTATAAAATTTTATATAAAGATGTGTACCTGGTTAATTATGTGGAGTTTTATCAATCTATGTTTTATGATATCTGGGTACTGCATCATAATTGTATAAGTCTTTGCGTTCTGATTTTTTACATTTCATTTAATACTGCATACATATTAGTAAACATGTTTTAATCTTCGCCTGTCTTCGGTAACAATCGTTACCTTGGTAATTATACGACCAAACGAATACGTTAAAATGGGTGGATAAATCATCACCGTCCTGGTAGTCTGGTTGGTAAGAAGAAAGAAGATCAAAACTGAAAGTTCATTTGTCATGGGTTCGATTCGTATGTTCGGCGTGCATTTTTTCTGTCCATTTGTGTATGTTTAATTTGTATTCCCTAAATATTCGACCATTTCTTTGGTGTTTTTTTTTTTCTTCAGATAATTTAGTCCTACGTCACCTTCCTTTTATAACTTTGAACGAAATTGCTCAGTTATTGATGCTATGCCGCTCGTGGCACGTAGGTTATATTATGTTACATATCATTTTGACTCTGATCGAGTTTATGTTTATTAATTCCCTTTTGATGGCTGCCTTCCCTGACGCTCAAGGAATCTATGTTGGCATTATTGGATTTATGGATTTATGGTAAATCCATAAATCCGTAAATTATGGTTTATCCATAATTGGGATAAATTTATGAATTGATGGATTCATGATTGGATTTATGGCAGCTGGCTGCAAAACCTAGTCGGAGTTGGACCGACAGAGTGGCCCTCATCCTCGTTTTGCGTGCCTTTTGTTCGAGATAGATGGATTGGGCGGTTGATTGATGCATGTCAGGTGAAAGCGCCTCAAACTGACTTCGTGTTGCATGAGGTATTGTTTCGCAAAGTTGCGTCAGCCGGCTGCCATGCCCAGCCGGAGCTAGGATTTCCCGACAAAGACCCGACTTTGCACCCGTCCTGTTCGAATTAGAGAGTTTTTAAATGGCCAGCCGGATTTATGACAGAGTGGCTCCCGTTATCGCTTTTGCGTGCCTCTTTTTAGAGATATACGAATTGAGCAGCCCATTGATGCATGCCACGTGAAAGCGAACTGACTAAGTCAAGACTTTGCACCCGTCCTGTTCGAATTAGAGATTTTAACTGCAAAATCCAGCCGGAGTTGGGCCGACTTTAGCTCTGAGTACAAGATCACTAACAGGATCAAGACAATATGAAAATCTTCAGATAATTTCCAGATACTTCAGATGGTTCAAGCTTGTCCATATATACCGTTCAGGCTCACCAGATTAATGCAGCCGGGGTTGTCGGAACTTCGGCTATTCCAGCGGTTTGATACTTGATATTAGTTCCAGTATTTGCACCCGACGTGTATGAGTTAAAAGTTTAGTCGATTTAGCGCCGACGGTCTGAGTGAGATTTTCCCAACAAGGTCCCGACTTTGCACCTGTTCGAGTTAAGTTTGCTGCAACCGATGTCCCGATCTGGCTTCGAGTCGCACTAGGTGACAAATCATGCCCTTTGTTACTTTTTCTTGTTCGTAGAGTCTTGTCCAGAGCATAACTTTAAAACAAATTGTTGGAATTTAATAAAACATCATTGGACTCGATAACTATCTATAACATAATGGGGGTCCGGGGTGTAGGGGCATATTGGGGCATATTTCATTAATATGTATTCCATAATGAGGTTCGGGGTATTTGGGCATATTCCATTACTATGTCTTACATACTGGGGGTCGGGGTATTGAGGCATGTTACAATAATATGTATTACATGATGGGGGTCGGGGTATTTGGGCATATTCAATTAATATGTATTACATACTGGGGGTCGGGGTATTGGAGCATATACCATTAATATGTATTACATACTGAGGGTCGGGGTATTGGTGCATATACCATTAATATGTATTACATACTGGAGGTCGGGGTATTGGAGCATATACCATTAATATGTATTACATACTGGGGGTCGGGGTATTGGAGCATATACCATTAATATGTATTACATAATGGGGGTCGACACAACACTCTGTTCCTTGCTCTCTCCACCAATACCCGACACAACACTATGTTCCTTGCTCTCTCCACCAATACCCGACACAACACTCTGTTCCTTGCTCTCTCCACCAATACCCGACACAACACTATGTTCCTTGCTCTCTCCACCAATACCCGACACAACACTCTGTTCCTTGCTCTCTCCACCAATACCCGACACAACACTCTGTTCCTTGCTCTCTCCACCAATACCCGACACAACACTCTGTTCCTTGCTCTCTCCACCAATACCCGACACAACACTCTGTTCCTTGCTCTCTCCACCAATACCCGACACAACACTCTGTTCCTTGCTCTCTCCACCAATACCCGACACAACTCTCTGTTCCTTGCTCTCTCCACCAATACCCGACACAACACGCTGTTCCTTGCTCTCTCCACCAATACCCGACACTACACGTGTTTCCTGGCTCTCTCTCAGTTGGCATTTCTGAACAGGGTACATTCAGATCATCATGTCTATATACTCAGTCTAATCATAATATACACAAGTAGACATAATCGTCTATCAAGCTTGTGTAAGTTAATGTTAAACGTGTAGATCATGATCGGACTATGCAGATGCACAGGCTGATCTGGATATTTACTTTTCACAAATGCCATATTGTAGCTTTTCTCATGCACGGTTCCATATGAACAAATGTAATGTACGAATTAGTGTTTGTGAGAAATGAGCATCTGCTCATCTGCTCGGTCTTTCTACAAGTGGCACTCTTTACCAGAATATTACAGATTAATAAAGATATTGATGACACCAGGCGGATATACATGCTAAACAGCATCTTAACTTTTCATGAAGATCAGATAGGACATTTTTGCACTGACACGACTAAAATTATGTGAAAGAATAAACTGAATACAAATGTTGCACGCTGTTGTTCGGTAACACTATATTGACGTTTAGGCATTTCTTGTTTCGTACTTTTAATTTTGGACTCTCCTTCTTGGTTGTCCGAGGAATCCGCTGTGGTCGAGTGGTTAGCGTCGGGGATTTCGAAACTGGGTGTCCCGGGTTCGATATCCAGTCGCGGCACTACGGTCATGGTGGAGTGCCCTTGGGCAAGGCACATTTTCTAGCCTAGTACTGGTTTGTTTACCCAGGGATCATGAATAATTAAATTTAATTGCGCGCTAAATGACCTTAGCTGTCGATGCGCCATAAACAATATACATTCATTCATTCTTGGTTGCCCGAAAAGTTGATGTAAAAACGATATAATGTTTATAAGGGTAACGCATCGAATACCACAGGGTTATCCGTATTCCTGTAATAAACTGTTCTTTTGTGATTCAGACGAGAGAGTTCAAAATCTATTTATATTTATTTTTTATAAAATTGTTCACAAAACTGAGTACGTATGCCTACCTGTTTGCCGATTAAGATATGTTTAACCCTTTCCCACAGTCAACAATTCTGATGTGACGATTCGGAAAACATCTCGACACAAATATGGTAAATCTCTGTAAATAGAAGTGTATGGTTATTGAACAGAGTTGAATACAGTGTTGCAGAAGGAGAAATTGCTCATTATGAACAATCTTTACTTTTGTCACATTGTTTTCGAATGTAGTTTGCCACAGATGTGTCATGCGGGGGAAAATGTTAAATCAAAGGAGTATACCCACAACTATGAATTTGTTTATTATAGGAGTATACCCACAACTATGAATTTGTTTATCATAGGAGTATACCCCACAACTATTGAATTTGTTTATCATAGGAGTATAACCCACAACTATGAATTTGTTTATCATAGGAGTATACCCACAACTATGAATTTGTTTATCATAGGAGTATACCCACAACTTTGAATTTGTTTATCATAGGAGTATAACCCACAACTATGAATTTGTTTATCATAGGAGTATAACCCACAACTATGATTTTTTTTATCAAAGGAGTATACCCACAACTATGAATTTGTTTATCAAAGGAGTATACCCACAACTATGAATTTGTTTATCATAGGAGTATACCCAAAACTATGAATTTGTTTATCATAGGAGTATAACCCACAACTATGAATTTGTTTATCATAGGAGTATAACCCACAACTATGAATTTGTTTATAATAGGAGTATAACCCACAACTATGAATTTGTTTATCATAGGAGTATAACCCACAACTATGAATTTGTTTATCATAGGAGTATAACCCACAACTATGAATTTGTTTATCATAGGAGTATACCCAAAACTATGAATTTGTTTATCATAGGAGTATACCCAAAACTATGAATTTGTTTACATAGGAGTGTACCCACAACTATTGAATTTGTTTATCAAAGGAGTATACCCAAAACTATGAATTTGTTTATCATAGGAGTATACCCACAACTATGAATTTGTTTATCATAGGAGTATACCCAAAATTATGAATTTGTTTATCATAGGAGTATACCCAAAACTATGAATTTGTTTATCATAGGAGTATACCCAAAACTATGAATTTGTTTATCATAGGAGTATACCCAAAACTATGAATTTGTTTATCAAAGGAGTATACCCACAACTATGAATTTGTTTATCATAGGAGTATAACCCACAACTATGAATTTGTTTATCATAGGAGTATACCCAAAACTATGAATTTGTTTATCATAGGAGTATACCCACAACTATGAATTTGTTTATCATAGGAGTATACTCACAACTATGAATTTGTTTATCATAGGAGTATACCCAAAACTATGAATTTGTTTATCATAGGAGTATAACCCACAACTATGAATTTTTTTATCATAGGAGTATAACCCACAACTATGAATTTGTTTATCATAGGAGTGTACCCACAACTATTAAATTTGTTTATCAAAGGAGTATACCCAAAACTATGAATTTGTTTATCATAGGAGTATAACACACAACTATGAATTTGTTTATCAAAGGAGTATACCCACAACTATGAATTTGTTTATCATAGGAGTATAACCCACAACTATGAATTTGTTTATCATAGGAGTATAACACACAACTATGAATTTGTTTATCATAGGAATATAACCCACAACTATGAATTTGTTTATAATAGGAGTATAACCCACAACTATGAATTTGTTTATCATAGGAGTATAACCCACAACTATGAATTTGTTTATCATAGGAGTATAACCCACAACTATGAATTTGTTTATCATAGGAGTTTACCCAAAACTATGAATTTGTTTATCATAGGAGTATACCCAAAACTATGAATTTGTTTATCATAGGAGTATAACCCAAAACTATGATCTTGTTTATCGACAATCATTTTATTTATTTGGGTTTTTCGCCGCTTTCAACATTATTTCAGTTATATCACGGCGACAGTTCACTTATTCATGATCCCTGGGTAAACAAACCAGTACTAGGCTAGAAAATGTGCTCGCAGTGTAGATCCAGAAGAGCGAGTAATAGACATTTCTTTAAAATAATCCATTTAGAATCTTTTACCACGGATGCACAGACAAATGAGCCGTTCCACGAGAAAACCAACATTATGGACTCGGCGTAATGTATCGATCCAGATCAGCCTGTGAACTCCGCGCAGGCTAATCCGGGCCAACACATTACGTATCAGGGGGATAGAGGTATAGAGTAATTGTTCCTGAAACAAAAAATACATAGGAGGCGAGTAGTTTCTACACGGATTAGCCTGCGCAGCATGCTTAGGCTTATCCGGGTCGATACTTAACGATCCATAGAAGTAAAAAAAAAAAAACACGGAATTCCCACCTGCGGAAGACGGCTTTCGGGACTAAAACATTGTTGCAAAAGAAGAAATCGCTCATAAAGAAAAAAGTTCTCCGTTGCAAAAATGTTTTCAATTTATTCATTAACAATTTATCATTTCTAAAGAGGATCAATTGTTTCACCTCAATGTTTTGTGTCCCGCTGTATACGTGTTGTAAGAGAGATAAGGACATGTGAGACTCTTGAAGGTACTGAAACTATGTATACGTGTTGTAAGAGGGGTAAGGACATGTGAGACTATTAAAGACGAAAGGCTCACTGGCAGGTAAGATACTGAAACAATAAGACCAAATGGTGGTAGAATGTCGAAATCGTCTTTAAAAGGAAGACAATTCATTCTGCGCAGGCACCAGCTACCTTACCACATCGACTATTTAACCTTGGCTATTGGTGGAAAACGGCTACCTTACCACTTAGAGTATTTAACCTTGGCTATTGGTGGAAAACGGTTACCTTACCACTCAGAGTATTGGTCCTTAGCTATTGGTGGAAAACGGTTACCTTACCACTTAGAGTATTGGGCCTTAGCTATTGGTGGAAAACGGCTACCTTACCACTTAAAGTATTGGGCCTTAGCTATTGGTGGAAAACGGTTACCTTACCACTTAAAGTATTGGGCCTTAGCTATTGGTTGAAAACGGCTACCTTACCACTTAAAGTATTGGGCCTTAGCTATTGGTGGAAAACGGCTACCTTACCACTTAAAGTATTGGGCCTTAGCTATTGGTGGAAAACGGCTACCTTACCACTTAAAGTATTGGGCCTTAGCTATTGGTGGAAAACGGCTACCTTACCACTTAAAGTATTGGGCCTTAGCTATTGGTGGAAAACGGCTACCTTACCACTTAAAGTATTGGGCCTTAGCTATTGGTGGAAAACGGCTACCTTACCACTTAAAGTATTGGGCCTTAGCTATTGGTGGAAAACGGCTACTTTACCACTTAAAGTATTGGGCCTTAGCTATTGGTGGAAAACGGCTACCTTACCACTTAAAGTATTGGGCCGTAGCTATTGGTGGAAAACGGCTACCTTACCACTTAGATAATTAAGCCTATGCTATTGTTGGAAATCGGCCACCTTTTTACTACCGTAACACATAAACTATTTAGCCTAAGCTACCAGCTAAGTGGTGGAGATTGCTTGGCACAATTGGTATTTCATCGGAAAGAATGGGTGACCGATCCATGATTCGAAGTCACGACCGCTGGATCTAAGGTGTACGTTACTCACATCAATTAATTGTTAGAGTGTATATGTGTATTGTGGGCCTGTGGCCTTATATGACGAATACAGATATTATATGTAATGTATTGTATTGTTGTGTATTGATATCCCTCGCCGTTCCTTGGCGCTCGGGGTTGCATGGTTAGCATTACGATTGACTGGGTTGTGTCAGGATAAAAGGATCAGTAGTATCCAGGAAACGCCGTGATATAACTGAAACATTGTTGAAAGCGGAGTAGAACACTAAACAAGTATAACAGTTGCCCATACTCGTCAAATAGGCAGAAGCGCAGCAGTTGATGTTTGCTCCTTTTTGTCACAATTTTTCAAAACTCCTCTGCTAGAGTTGCGTCAACATGTGTCTGAATGTGTTTCAGGCTTAACCCTTTCCTACATATACAACAAATCTGTAGCAGAAGACTCTGAAAAGCATGTAGGCAAACATGTAAAAAAATGTTTGCTGTAAATGAAAGTATAATAATTTTTAATATACATGAAAACATTGTGGCAAAGGAGAAATTGCTCATTATGAGCAATTTCTCCTTTTCTTCACAATGTTTTCAAAAGTCGTCTATCTACTGCAGATGCGTTAGAAAGCGTCTGTATGTGGGAAAGTTAAGAATTGCATATGGAAAATTAATTCATATATCTAGAAATTCTATAATTATATACAATACTTATATGGGGTATTTTATGTGTTTTTTTTACGCGTTGTTATTTAACTATGTTAAAGACCTGCCCTTTACATACATAGATGTTATGCCTACATAAAAGTAGTTATGGTATTGGAGACCCGTTTTTATCTGCAGCGGTTACTCACCACTGAGTGGGGTACAACTGGTCATTCTGGGCCTAGCCAGTCACGTAATGGAACACGCCTTCCTATACGGATAAGTTGTGTAATTTGACGAGGTCAGCAAATCACTGACTTCTGCATTTGTCTAAAAATAGACACTTGGTCAGGTTGCCCAGATCAGCCAATCATCTGCTTCCATCCTCGGTGTGCAGACTTCTATTGTTTAGAACTAATTGATATGTAGAGAAGGAAGTTTGATATTTAACCTCCACCACCCTTTCCGCCTCTATTTGTTCTTTTTTTATGTATATATTATGTTATATGTTTACTATTCATGCTTTTTTATTTTTCATATCCGGCGGTTGATTCGCCCAGATATGAAAAAATGTTTTTATATTCATATATCTTATTATGAATTTAATTAAATTTAAGGCATTTTGAATACTAAAATGCGGCAGTTGTTTAGCCCAGATATGGAAAAATGTTTTCATATTCATATATTTTATTATGAATTTAATTAAATTTAAGGCATTTTGAATACTAAAATGCCCATTTTCAACTTCAATTTAAATTTCTGTGTTATCATTTCCCAATACTAGTCCGGTTACATGACCCTTGTCAGAATATATGGAAATGTATTATATGGGAACATTTGAACATATGGAAATACATTATATGGAAACAATGGAACATAAAAGATCCAGTATTTATAGAAGCATGAGAGAAAGTAAATTACATATGATTATCTCTTTCCCACATCTAACATTTCTGCTTTCCTACAAACAACAATTCTGCAACAGTCAACTTTGAAAACGTCCAAAGTATATATATATACTTATTGAACTTTATAAATGAATGCTGTATTATTTAATGATTTTTTCGTTATCATCAACAGTTTCACCTTTTGCCACAATGTTTTAAAAAGATGTTACATATTCGTCAAAATGCGTCTGCATGTGAGAAAAGTCTATACAGAGTAAATGTATAAATAATGTATATTATATTATGTTGCAGTAGCGATACGGCGGTTTTGTCTCTCTATATAATCCATAAGGCATTCACGAAGGTACTTTGTGGTAGGTACTTTGTGGTGTAGTGGCAGAGCGTTCGCCTTGAATGCGGGAGCTCGTGGGTTCGACCCCCGGCCGAGTCATACCAAAGACTTTAACAATGGTAGTAATGGCTGCCGTCCTTGGAGCTCAGGGTGGCGGGGTTAGCATTACGACTAACTGGTTTGTTACAGGATAAATGGACCAGTACTACTGGTAACTTACCCAGGAATGGCCGTGATATAACTGAAAACAATATTGAAATCGGCCAAAAACTTAAAATAAATTATTTATGCATAGTGCAGTAGGTTATCATTTAGTAGCTTCAGTATAAAAAAAAAGGCGAAGATTATTGCATCTTTTATTTATTGGTATTGATTTTGTGCCCGCGCCACAATAAGATAACGGTTACATTGTTAAAACATCTTCAGTATGAAACAAAAACAACTTGGTTTTAAATGATTTTAACCAAAGTATCAAAGTTTAATATATACAATCAGCAGAAATTAAATGTGGTATGAGGTAATTGATATACATGTATACACATAGTGAGTACCAGACTGTATACCTGAGCATCAGTCTGGTACCCCAGTCACACATACAGAAAATCTGTAGCAGACGACGTTGAAATAATTTTAGCAAAAAAATAAAAGCACTTTCTTCTTTTGTCGCAATGTTTTCAAAAGTTATCTGTTGCAGAGGCGTCTGCATGAGGGAAAGTGTTAACTAGTAGTATAGAGAAGTTCGGCTCCTCCTCCTTCTTTATTATGAGGAACCCGCTGTGGTCGAGTGGTTAGCGTCGGGAATTGGTAGACGGTTGTCTCGGGTTCGATCCCCATTTGCGGCACTACGGTCATAGTGGAGTGCCCTTGGGCAAGGCACATTGTCTAGCCTAGTATCGGTTTGTTTAACCAGGGATCATGAATAACTGAACTGTCGCCGTATAATGTAGATTTTCGAATTTACTTCTCTGAGTGTTTAGTAACTTTTCTCCCAAAGGTTGATATGGTAAAGTGACATTTTTGTTTATAGCAAATGCTGAGTGGACCGTCATCCCCTGGATGTTAAATGCAGCTGTTCCTGTTGGTGCAGTTAACTGAAATAATGTTGAAAGTGGCGTAAATCCCCAATAAAAAAAATAAAATTCTTTATTATGATTAACTTAGGAATCCGCCGTGGACGAGTGGTTAGCGACGGGTATTTGGAACCGGGCGTGCCGGGTTCGATCCCCAGACGCAGCATGACGGTCTTTGTGGAGAGCTCTTGGGCAAGGCAAATTTCCTAGCATAGTACTGGTTTGTTTACCCAGGTATCATGAATAAGTGAGCTGTGAAAACGGTGTAATACCCAAATAAAAACAAAATGATAAACTTGACAATATATAATTGGCTAAGAGTTTATTTTCATTTTTGGTAGAGGGACAAAACACAGACGCTTTCTGACGCATCGCAGGCTTTTGAAGACGGTGTTGCCAAAGGAGAAACTATGTTTTCAAAAGACGTCTGTGTCAGATGCGTCAGAAAGCGTCTATATGTTGGAAATGGTTAACATTATATGATCGCACAAACAGTGAGTCTAACCCTTCTGAATAATAATACTTTCATCACAGCCTAGATATTTTCAAAATCGTCCGTTGAAAGGGACAGCCCAAAACACACAAATCGTATACAATCAATCGATCGGATAAGGAAGTATCTAAAGATAGGCAGTTTATGTCAATGGAATTTTCACAACGCTAAACCAATCAGCAATTAGATTGATCGCTTGGGTACAATATAATCAATTTCAACTTCAGCGTTATCACATGTTTCGACAACTATTGGAGGAGAAGCAAGGTAAGCAAAGTGATTGCTATTCTAGATAATTAACCCTTTCTCACATGCAGATACATTTTACGCATCTGCAGCAGACGACCTTTTTAAATAATGTGACAAAAGGAAAAGTTGTTCATGTTAAGCAATTTCTCTTTTTGTCAAAATGTTTCCAAACGTAATTAGTAGTAGTAGTAGTAGTAGTAGTAGAAGTTAAGATAATGATATAAATATATTCGCTCTATATCTAGGCACATTGAAGAATTACTCGCAATACATAATGATAGCATTAGTAGAAGTAGTAGTTATTTACCCAATTTCCACATACAACGTATATGCAGCAGACGACTTTGAAAAAATACCCGCAACAATATGGAAGATCTCTTTAAATGAAAGTTTAATTATCGAATAGATTTGATTACTTTGTGGCAAATGGAAAAACTGCTCATTTCTGCATTTGTCACATTTCTTTCAAAAGTCGTCATGCGCAGAGGCGTCTGTATGCAGTTTTAAAGGTGTGTGTGTGATAACCATATATCCTATTTGGTCTTTTTATAAAGTGTTAACTGATTTATTTAACATGGATTGCGAAACAATTTTTTTCAGCTTATATTTATCACGCTTGATCAGAATCCCAAAGACTTAATCAGTACTCTCGCGGTTTGTTTTGAAAGTTTCAAAAGCAGAACCCGCTCAACACGGGATTCAAACCCGGGAACTTTGGTTCGAAAGGGGGTGGTGGGGGATGGGTGGTGGTGGTGGTGGAGGGGGGCGTGGGGGGAGGGTGGGTTGGGTTGAAGCAGACGAAGGGAGGACACTCGTATATACTGGAAGGCTATATATCAACACAGTGGCCTACTTTTATAATTAAAATACCTATATCACTCACAGAGTGGCTGATATCAGTGAGTGATATGGATTTTATTTTCACTGATAGAACTCAGTATCTCATCATTTAGCATCAAATAAACCTTTACATTCTTCAATTGCCTTCCACGCACCTTTGGTTGTTAGTAGGCAATAGTTTTTTACATGATATATTTCAAACGCGCCACGTCATGTCTTGCGAAACATTATGTTATCTTGCAAAGTATATATAGTATTTGCAATAATCATATTCGATGTGTGGTTTCAGAGGAACTAGATTTCAGCTACATCTTGCAAGTTTGGGGGTCTTGTCGCGTTTATGGTTCAAATCTGCAGCCGACGTCTTTGAAAAAACCATTGGCAAACTTATAGAATATCGCAATAAGGGAAAGTTTTATTATTGAAAAGAATTGAAACATTGTTACAAAATGAGAAATCTTTCACCATGAGCATTTTCCACTTTGCCTCAAAGTTTTTCAAAAGTCGTCTGCTATAGATGCGTCCGAAAGCCTCTGTATATGGGAAAGGGTTAAACATATACATGAGGACATTGAAGACTGTTGACACTACGTTTGTGAGTTTTCATTGTATAATAATTGTTCAACTCTTACCCTCATACAGACACCTTCTGACGCCTCTGCAGCAGACGACTTTTGAAAACATCGTGGCAAACGGAGATATGCCTCATAATGAGCCATTTCTCCTTTTAGCCACAATGGTTTTAAAGCTTTAATAAATAAACCTTTAAATAAAATCTTATTTGTGAAGATTTTTTACATTTTCTCCAATATGGATTCAAAGTCGTCTACTGCTTATTTACTGTGTGTGAAAGGGTTTTTTAGCCTTAAGAGGGTCTCACTTATATATATGTTTCCCCTTTCTTCACAGGTTAGACAAATGGACACAAGAAGATGTTTGGTTTGTTACATGATGTTCTCAAGCTTACTCGTGTCTATATCCGGAACCACGGTGTGTCCATTTACCAACGACACGGGGACATTGGATCTGTCTAACAATGGTATCACGTCAATAACAAAGGAGACGTTTATATCGGAATATAATTGTTCTTCTTATTTTGGGTCAATAACGATTGTGAAATTGTCCCACAACAGTATCCTGACTGTGGACGCCAGTAGCTTTTCGGGATTATATAACCTGAAAACGTTGGACTTGTCGCATAACTTCATATCGGTACTTCATAACGATACGTTTAAAGCGCTGAGCGGAGTACTGGAGTATCTGTACCTCGGTTACAACGCATTTACAACACTATGGTCCGGTCCCTACAACCTGTACAACCTAAAGGAAATCTATTTTGAACACAATGCTATTAGTTACGTGGAACCAGGCGTCGTTGATAATACGAATGTAAGACTGCGGGTGTTTAATCTCGCTTACAACTCGTTAACGACCTTTGAACCCTGGCCATACCTAGTGAACTACACCGCGGACGATACAGTGGCCAGAATCTTTGATCTAAGTCATAATCAAATATCACAGATCACAAACAACATGAACTGGAAATATAACTTACTCAATCCCTATTTTGTTAAGGTACATCTCCAATACAACCAACTAGAAAGTATAACATTGGATGACTTGCAGCTGCTCCAGCCTGGTATTGATACAGTTACTGGTTTTGCAGTTTATTTCACGTTCTACATGAACATTACAAATAACCCTTTTGTCTGTGATTGTACATCCTTTTACTTAGCTAACAGCCTCAGGAACACAATTTTACGCTGGACTAATGTCGAGGGATTTCGATATATATGCGATGCACCAAGTGCATTTGCAGGAATAGACTGGCTCCATGACCTACCCTTATACAACATGGTATGTAACCGTACGGATACTTGACCGTCGAATTGTTCGTGCCAAGACAGACCACACAACGACACATTCCATATAGATTGTAGAGGAGCGGGTCTCACTGAGTTTCCCGACACAATACCCGACACTGACAAGACAAAAATTGAAATGTTTCTGGATAACAATAACATTACAGTCTTGAAAAATACGTCATACCTTTCGCGGTTGTATAATTTAACACTGTCTAGCAATAAATTAACTCATTTGGATGAAAGTTTACTAAGGCAAATGTCATCACTGGCACTATTAGATGTCCGGAACAATCAAATACGTACTCTGCCTCCCTATATACAGAAGTTGAACCTTGAAAACGTCAAGTTAAGCGGCAATGACTTATACTGTGATTGTGACTCCCTCTGGATGTCAGACTGGGTCGGTATCAGCGGCAGCAGCGAATCATTATCTTTAACATGCGACTCCGATACAGGCACACATTCCATCAGAAGTTTGAAAGAAGGAGATGTGTGTAACACATTCGTTGATGAGATTATTTTGTGGGTATTTATTGGAATAACTGTTTCGCTTATCCTGCTTATCGGTTTGTTTGTGTACAAATGTCCGTACGAGACAAAGGTTATTATCAAAACGATCTTTAGAATTCATCCCTGGGACAAATATAAGGTGGACGATGATACTGAGAAGGAAGTAGATATATATCTTGTATTTCATGACGATCCTGATGTATTCGGCTGGGTAAATAAATTCGTTAGAAACCTTCGAAAGAAAAAGCCGTTCTATAAAATTCTAAATCCCTATGCGTTTACCGAAGGAGGTTCAGAAATAGCAAATATTGAAAAGTTTATTGGTAAATCAAAACGTGTTTTGGTAATTATATCAGAGGGAATTTTAAATGATAAATTGCGAGAACATGAAATCAAAGTTGCAGAAGATAACCTAGTCGTAGAAATGGCTAGGAGCAACACTGATGGCATTGTGCTGGAAGATGACGAACAGGGTGATAATTACGATAAGTTTAAAAATGCAGGACGCATTATATACGTCAAGTTTAATAATCAATTCGAAGAAAAGTTGAAAGAAGATCCTTGGCCTAAAAGGCTATCAAGCAAAACTGTGTTATCCGTCGGACAACAAATGTTCATGTCGAAATTGCGTTATGAACTTCCACCGAAGGGTAACGGATCACAAGACGATAGGTCTCAGTTTCGTATTGTTCCTGTAAGGCCTGATATAACCCGTATTAAAAATGACCGAAAGAAACATGATACATACAAGGAGGACAACGAAACAGTTCCGCTTCCGGATTTGACAGAAAATGTAGTTGTACAAGCGATACAGGGTACAAGAGGAGTAAGACGTATGGGTAATCAATTTAGTCACGTGCACTGTAAACCCTGTCATATTTCAGGTTCAGACATACAGCTAAATGTTATATCAGTTGATAGAGCAACGAGAACAGTTGACTCTAATACACAAGATTCTAAAGTTAACCAGCTCCTTTCCCGGACTAGACAAATGTCGCCTCAACCAAGTTCATCCGGAACAAGTAGTAGCGTAACAAGTGTACGTAGCAAAACCTCTTCTGTGACGAATATTGATAGTTCCAGTGGAATAAGTGTAGACACTCTTGGTAAATATAGCAATCATATGCAAAAGACAAACAAGTGATAAACGCTTGGCCGGATGAAATTAGTGTCACTCATTTTGAAAGGTCATGCTTCAGTATAGTGTCGCTCATTTTGAAAGGGCATATTTTAGAAAGGGCTAACAGTTTACGAAACGTTTGTACTGAGCGTATTTACGTTAGGAGGTCGCCATTCTTGCCAAGTACCAATTATGCAAGCATTCGGTACAATTAGTTAACAAACTGGCGGCACACCGAATGGCCATATCAGGTACGGCTGCAGGTATAGGTACTTGTATACACAGAAGATAGTCTGTACTATATAATACTTAAGTTAAGAAGTTTTGAATATTGAGAGAAAACGGCGTTCGTATATGAAATAGTTGAATCTGGGTATGAACCACATTTAGTGGTATGAATCCTTAACGCCTCTCCGGTTTGGTATTATATATAGTTAAATGTGTAACTATCTATTGAGGCTACAATTTCAGCGTTTGCCTTGTTTATAAAAATGCATTGTGTGTTTATATTACTGTGGTGGACTGTGGAGATTCTGGTGAGACTGCGTATACACAGGCTCACCTGATTCATGTTAACTCCGCAAATGCTATAATACCTCAACTTGCTAGGTGCGGCCCATGATCAGTATTATTGAGTCTCTATAACTGGACCGAATAAATGTAAATTGAATGAAGTCTTTTTTATAATTCTTTTGTCAAGATATATAATAAGGACTACATTGCATGTAAACGGACAGTCACTCTTCTGGTTAGATTGTGTGAATGTACAGACTCGCCCGAGTCTTCAGTGTACGCACAAGCATTCATACCCCAAAAGTCGCTAGACTTGCAGTGTGATTATGTAACCCATTGTAGAAATAAAGTATAGCAAAAGAATGTTCCAAATGTTGTCTTATATAGTTTGCAATGGCTTTATCTTTGCTGTTACTATATCATTATGTTCTTGAGTCTTATAAAGAGCAATTTATTTTGTATGTCATTATACATTTTACCATATATTTTAAAAATAACATTAAATTATAAAAAAAATACAAAAATAAAGAGTGTCTGTATTTCTTTAAATCACTACAGTCTAGATAGTTAATCGACGAAAGCTATCAGTCGATGTGTCATGGGCTCGAACCGGGCTCGGCCATTGATTATTTCCGATACACGGACAAACGGAGTGCCATCCGTCTCCCTCCGATAGGCTAAATTTAAAAAAAGTCTGTGTACGAAGGTCGCCTATTGCCTTGGAAGGATGCTGTCTGGAGAACTGTTGCGAAACAGCCAGTAAATATATGACTAGGTGAACTGGTCGCCGTGATATAACTGAACTACTGTTGGTAACGTTGTAAAACACCAATTAATTAGTTTGATAGCAGTGTCAATTAATTAGTTTGATAGCAGTGTCAATTAATCAGTTTGATAGCAGTGTCAATTAATCAGTTTGATAGCAGTGTCAATTAATCAGTTTGATAGCAGTGTCAATTAATCAATTTGATAGCAGTGTCAATTAATCAGTTTGATAGCAGTGTCAATTAATCAGTTTGATAGCAGTGTCAATTAATCAGTTTGATAGCAGTGTCAATTAATCAGTTTGATAGCAGTGTCAAGTAATCAGTTTGATAGCAGTGTCAAGTAATCAGTTTGATAGCAGTGTCAAGTAATCAGTGTGATAGCAGTGTCAAGTAATCAGTTTGATAGCAGTGTCAATTAATCAGTTTGATAGCAGTGTCAATTAATCAGTTTGATAGCAGTGTCAATTAATCAGTTTGATAGCAGTGTCAATTAATCAGTTTGATAGCAGTGTCAATTAATCAATTTGATAGCAGTGTCAATTAATCAGTTTGATAGCAGTGTCAAGTAATCAGTTTGATAGCAGTGTCAAGTAATCAGTTTGATAGCAGTGTCAATTAATCAGTTTGATAGCAGTGTCAATTAATCCGTTTTATAGCAGTGTCAATTAATCAGTTTTATAGCAGTGTCAATTAATCAGTTTGATAGCAGTGTCAATTAATCAGTTTGATAGCAGTGTCAATTAATCAGTTTGATAGCAGTGTCAGTTAATCAGTTTGATAGCAGTGTCAATTAATCAGTTTGATAGCAGTGTCAATTAATCAGTTTGATTGCAGTGTCAATTAATCAGTTTGA
Source organism: Serripes groenlandicus (assembly GCA_031761405.1). Lineage (NCBI taxonomy): Eukaryota > Metazoa > Mollusca > Bivalvia > Cardiida > Cardiidae > Serripes > Serripes groenlandicus. Next base: position 103,501,733 of record JASEVX010000002.1, read on the forward strand.
TAGCAGTGTCAATTAATTAGTTTGATAGCAGTGTCAATTAATCAGTTTGATAGCAGTGTCAAACGAAGCGATGTTTTAATTAACCCTTTCTCATCTGTAGACGCATCTTGACGCATCTGCAGCAGACGTCTTTTGAAAACTTTGTGACAAAAGGAGCAATTTCTCCTTTTGACACAAGGTTTTCATTTTTTTTTCATTAATTATGCCTACAACTTAAGAGTCTTTTTACATTTTTAAGCTGACGTTTTTAAAGTTGTCTGCTACAGATTTGCTGTATTTGGGAAAGGGTTAAAGGACTTGGTTTGACATATTATTTTATTTATTGTAAGATATGAACGATGTATGTAATTGTATAAGGAATTTCTTTGTGAGATTTGCACCAATATTTATCCTATTTCCATGTATGACAACTGACACTAATCAAAGAACTGACAAATCTCTTAAGATATCGCTATCAATCAGGTCTCGGCTGTATTGCACTTATTGAAATAAAATACTACATCAGTATGAACAATCAAAGACAGTGCAATCGACCTACTGCTGTACCTTTTATCTGTATGAACAATGATGTCAGGTTTTGTTTTATTTCATCACCAAGTATCAAAAGGGTAATACGTCACCGCAGAACTATTAGGAGCTTACAGTAGATATAAGTGTTTGTTTAGTATAGCGAGCCTAGATTATTGGTGGAAAACGGCCCTTAATAAATATACTATTTAGCCGAAGCTATTGGTGGAGAACGCTTGGCACAATTGGTATTGACTTTCATCGGACAGAATGAGCGACCTATCCGGGATTCGAAGTAACGACCGCTGAGTACGTTACTCACATCACTTAAGTGTTAGACTGTATATGTACCTTTGGCTGTGCCCATACTCATCAAATAGGCAGCAACGCAGCAGGCGATATTTGCTTCTTTTTGTCACAAACTTTCAAAATTCCTCTGCTAGAGTTGCGTCAATATGCGTCTGAATGTGTTTCAGACTTAACCCTTTCCCCCATATACAACAAATCTTTCCCCCATATACAACAAATCTTCAGACTTACCCTTTCCCCCATATACAACAAAACTTCAGACTTAACCCTTTCCCCCATATACAACAAATCTTCAGACTTACCCTTTCCCGCATATACAACAAATCTTCAGACTTAACCCTTTCCCCCATATACAACAAATCTTTCCCCCATATACAACAAATCTTTCCCCCATATACAACAAATCTTTCCCCCCATATACAACAAATCTTTCCCCCATATACAACAAATCTTTCCCCCATATACAACAAATCTTTCCCCCATATACAACAAATCTTCAGACTTAACCCTTTCCCCCATATACAACAAATCTTTCCCCCCATATACAACAAATCTTTCCCCCATATACAACAAATCTTTCCCCCATATACAACAAATCTTTCCCCCATATACAACAAATCTTTCCCCCATATACAACAAATCTTTCCCCCATATACAACAAATCTTCAGACTTAACCCTTTCCCCCATATACAACAAATCTTTCCCCCCATATACAACAAATCTTTCCCCCATATACAACAAATCTTTCCCCCATATACAACAAATCTTCAGACTTAACCCTTTCCCCCATATACAACAAATCTTTCCCCCCATATACAACAAATCTTTCCCCCCATATACAACAAATCTTCAGACTTAACCCTTTCCCCCATATACAACAAATCTTCCCCCATATACAACAAATCTTTCCCCCATATACAACAAATCTTTCCCCCATATACAACAAATCTTTCCCCCATATACAACAAATCTTTCCCCCCATATACAACAAATCTTTCCCCCATATACAACAAATCTTTCCCCCATATACAACAAATCTTTCCCCCCATATACAACAAATCTTTCCCCCATATACAACAAATCTTTCCCCCATATACAACAAATCTTCAGACTTAACCCTTTCCCCCATATACAACAAATCTTTCCCCCCATATACAACAAATCTTTCCCCCATATACAACAAATCTTCAGACTTAACCCTTTCCCCCATATACAACAAATCTTTCCCCCCATATACAACAAATCTTTCCCCCATATACAACAAATCTTTCCCCCATATACAACAAATCTTTCCCCCCATATACAACAAATCTTTCCCCCATATACAACAAATCTTTCCCCCATATACAACAAATCTTCAGACTTAACCCTTTCCCCCATATACAACAAATCTTTCCCCCCATATACAACAAATCTTTCCCCCCATATACAACAAATCTTCAGACTTAACCCTTTCCCCCATATACAACAAATCTTTCCCCCCATATACAACAAATCTTTCCCCCATATACAACAAATCTTTCCCCCATATACAACAAATCTTCAGACTTAACCCTTTCCCCCATATACAACAAATCTTCAGACTTACCCTTTCCCGCATATACAACAAATCTTCAGACTTAACCCTTTCCCCCATATACAACAAATCTTTCCCCCATATACAACACATCTTTCCCCCATATACAACAAATCTTTCCCCCATATACAACAAATCTTTCCCCCATATACAACAAATCTTTCCCCCCATATACAACAAATCTTTCCCCCATATACAACAAATCTTTCCCCCATATACAACAAATCTTTCCCCCCATATACAACAAATCTTTCCCCCATATACAACAAATCTTTCCCCCATATACAACAAATCTTTCCCCCCATATACAACAAATCTTTCCCCCATATACAACAAATCTTTCCCCCATATACAACAAATCTTTCCCCCATATACAACTAATCTTTCCCCCATATACAACAAATCTTTCCCCCCATATACAACAAATCTTTCCCCCATATACAACAAATCTTTCCCCCATATACAACAAATCTTCAGACTTACCCTTTCCCCCATATACAACAAATCTTTCCCCCATATACAACAAATCTTTCCCCCCATATACAACAAATCTTTCCCCCATATACAACAAATCTTTCCCCCATATACAAATACAACAAATCTTTCCCCCCATATACAACAAATCTTTCCCCCATATACAACAAATCTTTCCCCCATATACAACAAATCTTTCCCCCATATACAACTAATCTTTCCCCCATATACAACAAATCTTTCCCCCCATATACAACAAATCTTTCCCCCATATACAACAAATCTTTCCCCCATATACAACAAATCTTCAGACTTACCCTTTCCCCCATATACAACAAATCTTTCCCCCCATATACAACAAATCTTTCCCCCATATACAACAAATCTTTCCCCCATATACAACAAATCTTTCCCCCCATATACAACAAATCTTTCCCCCATATACAACAAATCTTTCCCCCATATACAACAAATCTTTCCCCCCATATACAACAAATCTTTCCCCCATATACAACAAATCTTTCCCCCATATACAACAAATCTTTCCCCCATATACAACTAATCTTTCCCCCCATATACAACAAATCTTTCCCCCATATACAACAAATCTTTCCCCCATATACAACAAATCTTTCCCCCATATACAACTAATCTTTCCCCCATATACAACAAATCTTTCCCCCATATACAACAAATCTTTCCCCCGTATACAACAAATCTTCAGACTTAACCCTTTCCCCCATATACAAAAAAATTTCCCCCCCATATACAACAAATCTTCAGACTTAACCCTTTCCCCCATATACAACAAATCTTTCCCCCCATATACAACAAATCTTTCCCCCCATATACAACAAATCTTCAGACTTAACCCTTTCCCCCATATACAACAAATCTTCAGCAGAAAAAACTTTGAAAAACATGTAAGATCACATGTAAACAAATCTCTGCTGTAAATGAAAGTATGATAATTTTTAATAGACTTGAAAACATTGTCGCAAAAGGAGAAATTGCTCATCATGGGCAATTTCTCCTTTTGTCACAATGTTTTCAAATATCGTCTGTTTGCTACAGATGCGTCAGAAAGCGTCTGTATGTGGGGGAAAAGTTGTTAAGCGATGACTCATCGCGAATAAATTAAGAATATGGAGCATAGAAATTCTATAATTATATACAAAACTTATAACGGGTATTTTATGGGGGTTTTATTACTACCCACGCGTTGTTATTTAACTTGTGTTTAAACATGTTTAAACCCTGTCCTTTTCATAAAAGATCCAGTATTTGTAGAAGCATGAGAGAAAGTAAAATTTATCTTTCCCACATACAACAATTCTGCTTTCCCACAAACAACAATTCTGCAGCAGTTAACTTTGAAAACGTCCAGTGTGTGTATATATAATTATTGGAAAATGCTGTATTAGTTAATGATTTTTTGTTATCATCAACAGTTTCACCTTTTGCCACAATGTTTTAAAAAGATGTTACATATTCGTCAAAATGCGTCTGCATGTGAGAAAAGTCTATACAGAGTAAATGTATATATAATGTATATTATATCATGTTGCAGTAGTGATACCGCGGTTCTCTTATATAATCCATGGGGCATTCACGAAGGTACTTTGTGGTGTAGTGGCGAATGCGGAAGGTCGTAAGTTCGATACCCGGCCGAGTCATACCAAATACTTTAACAATGATAGGCTGGCCTCCAGAGCGCTCAGGGTGGTGGTGTCAGCATTACAACTAACTGGTTGGTTACAGGATAAATGGTCCAGTACTACTGGTAACTTACCCAGGAATGGCCGTGATATAACTGAACGAAATGTTGAAAGCGGCGTAAAAACACCATTTTGTGTATGTAATCATAGGGCATGTCGAGCTCCGATAGCTCAGTCGTATGTAATCATAGGGCATGTCGAGCTCCGATAGCTCAGTCGTATGTAATCATAGGGCATGTCGAGCTCCGATAGCTCAGTCGTATGTAATCATAGGGCATGTCGAGCTCCGATAGCTCAGTCGTATGTAATCATAGGGCATGTCGAGCTCCGATAGCTCAGTCGGGAACGTCGACGACTATTAATTCGAACCCATCTCGACCAGTCATTATTTCCGATTATTCACGAAATCAGTGTGATAAGCGCCGTTCGTCAGCCTACAATGGACTTTATAGCCTTAGTTTGAAGACTTACAGTAGCCTGGGAAGAATGCTGTGTGGAAAAATAGATACGAGAAAGTCAGGAAACATATGTGAGCTGAACTGGCCGCCGTGATATAATTGATCATGCTGAAAACGACGTTAAACAATTAACAGAACAGAACATAAGTGTATTGATTTGATTTAAAGACAGATCATTACCGTACAAACATATACCCTTACCCACATACGACGTATCTGCAGTAGACGACTTTGAAAACATCTAGAATTAATTAGGGAAAATCCCTGAAAATAAAGGTATACTCACAGAAATGGCAAAGGGAAAAGTTGCTCGTTTTCAACAATGCTTTCAAAAATCGTCTGCTGGAGATGCGACAGAAAGCGTCTATTCGTGAAAAATGGTTAATCGAGTGAAGAGGAACGATTACTAAATTCGAAGTCATCGGTCGTTTAGTTTTCACAAAACACCACATTTAGTATCTTCAGTATAAAAGAAAGGCGAAGATTATTGCATTTTTTGGTTATTAGTATTGATTTGGTGCTCGCACCAAAATAAGGTAACGGTTACGTTGTCAAAACATTATCTTCAGTATAAAACACAAACAGTTTGGTTTTAAATGATTTAACGAAAGTTTCAAAGTTTAATATATACACTCAGCACAAATTAAATGTGATATGAGGTAATTGATATACATGTATACACATAGTGAGTACCAGGCTGTATACCTGAGCATCAGTCTGGTACCCCAGTCCCACATACATCACATATGTAGCAGACGACGTTGAAAGGAATTTAGCAAAAAAATAAATAAAAGTCATCAGCATTTTCTGCTTTTGTCGCAATGTTTTCAAAAGTCATCTATCTGTTGCAGAGGCTTCAAAATGGGTCTGCATGAGGGAAAGGGTTAACTTGTAGTAGGGAGAAGTACTCGAGCTCCTCCTCCTGCTTTATTATGATAAACTTGGAAATCCGCCGTGGACGAGTGGTAAGCGCCAAAATAAGGTAACGGTTACATTGTCAAAACATTATCTTTAGTATAAAACACAAAGATTTTGGTTTTAAATTAACCAAAGTATCAAAGTTTAATATATACAATCAGCAGAAATTAAATGTGGTATGAGGTAATTGATATACATGTATACATATAGTATACCTCAGTATCAGTCTGGTACCCCAGTCCCACATGCAGCAAATATGTAGCAGACGACGTTGAAATGAATTTAGCAAAAAAAAAAAGTTCATGAACACTTTCTTCTTTTGTCGCAATGTTTACAAAAGTCATCCGTTGCAGAGGCGTCTGCATGAGGGAAAGTGTTAACTAGTAGTATAGAGAAGTTCGGCTCCTCCTCCTTCTTTATTAAGAGGAATCCGCTGTGGTCGAGCGGTTAGCATCGGGGATTGGTAGACGGCTGTCTCGGGTTCGATCCCAAGGCGCGGCACTACGGTCATGGTGGAGTGACCTTGGGCAAGGCACATTGTCAAGCCTAGTACTGGTTTGTTTACCAAGGGATCATGAATAAGTCAACTGTCGCTGTGTTATAACTGAAATAATGTTGAAAGTGGCGTAAAACCCCAATAAAAAAATAAAATTCTTTATTATGATTAACTTAGGAATCCGCCGTGGACGAGTAGTTAGGGACGGGTATTTGGAACCGGGCGTGCCGGGTTCGATCCCCAGTCGCGGCGTGACAGTCATTGTGCAGAGCCCATGGGCAACCAAATTTCCTAGCATAGTACTGGCTTGTTTACCCAGGAATCATGAAAAAGTGAACTGTGAAAACGGCGTAATACGCCAATAAAAACAAAATGATAAACTTGACAATATATAATTGGCTTAGAGTTTATTTTGATGTTTGGTATAGAGGCGAATCACAGACGTTTCCCGACGATTCGCAGGCTTTTGAAGACAGTGTTGCAAAAGAAGAAACTATGTTTTCAAAAGTCGTCTGCGTCAGAAAGCGTCTGCATATTGGAAATGGTTAAAATTATATAATCGCACAATCAGTGAGTCTAACCCTTCTGAATAATAATACTTTCATCAAAGCCTAGATGTTTTCAAAAAGGGACAGCCAAACAAAATAAATCGTGTACATTCAATCGATCGGAGATATTTGCTCATACAAGTCGAATAATAAGGAAGTATCTATAAATAGGAAGTTTATGTCAATGGAATTTCCAAAACGCTAAACCAATCAGCAATCAGATTGAACGCTTGGGTACAATAAAAAGGTTTGTTCACATATTGCAACAACTATTGGAGTGAAGCAAGGTAAGCAAACTGATTGCTTTTCTAGATAATTAACCCTTTCCTACATGCAGACACTTTTAACGCATCTGCAGCAGACTCCATTTTAAAATAATGTGACAAAAGGAAAAGTAGTTCATGTTTAGCAATTTCTCTTTTTGTTAAAATATTTTCAAACGTAAATTTTAAAGTAGTAGTAGTAGTAGTAGTAATAGTATTTATTTATATTTATTTATTCATTTTAATTCCTCCTAGTGGAGATTGATAAATAACAAATAATCACAAGTTTAAGTTAAATTAACAAATAGTTTGGATATAGAGCATCGTTATGCAGTTCATGTACAAATAATAATAGGAATATATACACTGTTGAATAGTGAGATTTACTGCTTTCCTTCATTGATATGTGCTTTATGACCGTGTTTCATCTTTAAAGTTCGAGCACAGAACGCAGTTAAGTGCATTTTTGGAACTATGTGTGATTTCCGACTCACAGAGATCACACTAGGTTCCTAAGGCAGCTATAGGCATACACCAATGAGCGCTTGAGCATTAGTCTTTCTGTTTCATGTGAAATATCGGTTTCCAGTTTTGAGCCTAGAATTTTCAACATGAAACTTTCAGATGAGTCCGAGCTAAGTTCTTCCGCAATACCAGCATTAACCTCATGTTGTATGCTTAGTATGAACGACGTTTTCTGCGACGTCAAACATGGACACTCACAAAGAACGTGTTTGATACTATCGCTGGTAAACGCATAGCACAGTTTACAATACAGATTGTCAGCATCAGGAATGTTTACCCATATTTTAGCAATTGTTCTGGCAATATTTGGCTTAACCTCTGTAAACACATCGTAAATAACACTTGGGTAGATGGCAGTGTGCAACCGTTCAAATCTAGAGAAATCTTGGTCGACACTTATTCTCAATTTCCAGTTGTCGGATTCATATGCATTGACAACAGTATTTACTGTTAATTTCCAGCTAATCTTAGACGGCAGAAGTCCTGCATTGTTCAAATATGCATTGATCATATTTGAGAGACCATACAATTTCAATATTCTAAAAATATCAGGGATAAAGCCCTTTAAGACCGTTCTAGGATTTTGTATAAAAGCCAAAGCTTTTTTGAGTAGCAAGTTTTTACTCAGTGAACCGTTTCTTAAACTGAGTAGTTTGTGTAAGAACTTTAGTTTTCTTATGTCGATTCTAGATGACAGACGATAAGTGCCGACCATAGATTCGCACATGTCGGATCTTGTTCTGGTTTTAAAACCCTGGATGGATTTTACAACATAGTGCTGTAACTTATTGACTGCATCTATATCAGACTGTGACATGTTGTTCCACAGTTCACTACCGTATAGTATTGTTGGAACTACGATACTATTGTATAGTTTCACTGACGTAATAGGATTAAGTGCATCAGATCGCATACCTACATCGGCTAATGCAAAGAATGCATTTTTACCTTTTTGACATCTTTCTTTTATTCTATTAGACAATTTAAGTGATGCGTCTTGCCTGATTCCCAAGTGTATCGCATGGTCATGTTCGTGAATATATGTGTTCCCGATGAGAAGTGAAATTGGAGCGTCATATTTTAACCTATTAAATACAACGATGCTTGATTTACTCGCGCTTACTTCAAACTTCCATTTTGTCGCGTATCGGTATACAATGTCTAGTAAGACTTGCAAATTGTTGGGGGATAAGGCGATAATAGACAGGTCATCAGCAAATGAAGGGTTACCACATCTGAGATTATGTCCTAGATTTAAACTGTAATCGGAGTCCTCTAATTGATGTAAAAGTTCGTCTATATAAACTAGGTAATAAAACGTTGAAGCAACTCCTCCCTGCCGTACGCCTCTCTTAATCCGTACAGGACTTGATATGCTACCGCTACTGCGTACATTGCACGTTAAATTATCATAAGAATCGACAATGAGTCGAAGGATTTTACCGTATAACCCTAGTTGTGCCAGTTTAAGGAATAGCCCGTTATGCCAGACAGAGTCAAACGCTGCCTTAAAGTCAAGAAACGCGGTATATGTACGGCTATTCTTTTCTGACAGATCATATACTGTTTCCTGTAAGTTAAAAGCTGCCGATATACAGCTTAGTTCTTTCTGGAACCCTTGCTGCTGGACATGAGGGAATGTAATCGATTTCGATGAAAGGAATGATTGGATTCTGCATAGTAAGAGTTTTTCAAAAACTTTACAAAAGCACGGGATTAATGATATTGGCCTATAACTAGATGGGTCACTTTTACTCTTCCCCTTCCCTTTGAAGATAGGAATGATGAGGCTCTTCCTCCAGCTTTCCGGAATAATTTCTTGAATTAGAACGCCATTAAATAACTCAGTAAGACATGTGTATAAGACTTTACCTCCATGTATGATATGCTCATTAAGGATAAGGTCATGTGACGGGCTTTTACCGCGTTTTAAATCTTTTACAATATGTTCAACGTTGTCGCGGGTAAATGGGGCTATCATACCCTTGTAAAACGTATCATTTTGTTCGGCTGAGTTGTCATTCATGAACTGTTTAACCAGTGAATTGACCTTGTCTGTAAAGCCAAATGGGTAATCTTCTGAGGTTTCTGGGAAATCAAAGGTATCTTTGAAGAATTCTGAAAAACCGTTTGATACATTTTCTTCTGCATATGTTATATTCTTGTATATAATTTCAGCACATACGTTCGGTACATTTTTCTTTTTCCTTTTAACTAGTTTCCAAAACAGGTTTACGTCTAAATGAGCAGCCTTATCAAGTTCTTCGAATGTTTTATTTAGAAAGAGATTACAAGCAATGCGCTGTTTTCGCCTGAAATTGCGTTTTGCAGATTTGTATCTCAGATATGACTCATACTCGACCCCTCTTGGGCGGCCAATGTTTATCCAGATACGCCTAAGTCGCCTTGATTCAGCGTGGGCTTGTCTTAGGTCATGCGACCAATACGGTTTGGTATGTTTGTTAAATTTACCTTTCGGTAGGCAATTTTCAGCTGATTTTAAGGTCGAACTTACAATAAAATCAGACAACTGATTTGGATCCATTTTTGAGGTGAATGTTAGCGAGGACAGGTATTGAGATAATGTATTTTCAAATGAATTCAATTCGCATGCATTACATTTATCCCAGGCGATACACTTTCGATCAGTTAAGTTTACTTGCTTCTGTTTAGTTACATTAAGCGATGCAATTAAAGGTAAATGGTCTGATGTAAATACGTCCTTTTCTGGTAACGTTTTATACTGTTCTATTTTGTTTATAAGTGTCTGTTCTATCAGTATATGATCAAGCTTGGACCTATTTCTAACGTATGTGAACTCTTGATCACTGTGATGAAGTGCTATAAGTCTATTGTTCGCCATGAACTGTTGTAGTGATGACGATTTGTCACTGGTGACGTCATCATGCATTTTGCCAATAGCTCGAAGACGCGCATTAAAATCACCAAGTATTAACACTTTACCTTTTAATGAACACGTGTGCGTAATAGCCTCAAGTTCTGTAATTGTTTCGTGATAGTGTTTAATGTAACTGTCCGACGGCATATATACTCCGATTATATAGATTCTCTCAGAAATGCATCGATTAGACTAATTGAAGACTGTAATGATTTCTTATATAAGATGGCGACACCGCCTTTACCACATTTAGCCGGACCGTACTGGTCTATCGAGCTATCACAAACCGAAAGTAGTAGTAGTAGTAGGTAGTAGTAGTAGTAGTAGTAGTAGTAGTAGTAGTAGTAGTAGTAGTAGTAGTAGTAGTAGTAGTAGTAGTAGTAGTAGTAGTAGTCGTAGTAGTAGTAGTAGTAGTAGTAGTCGTAGTAGTAGTAGTAGTAGTAGTAGTAGTAGTAGTAGTAGTAGTAGTAGTAGTAGTAGTAGTAGTAGTAGTAGTAGTAATAGTAGTAGAAGTTAAGGGAATGATACCAATATATTCGTTAAAAATCACGATAGTATATCTAGGCACATTGAAGAATTACTCACAATACATAATGATAGCATTAGTAGAAGTAGTAGTTATTTAACCATTTTCCACATACAACGTATCTGCAGCAGACGACTTTGAAAAAATACCCGCAATAATATGGAAGATCTCTTTAAATGAAAGTATAATTATCGAATAGAGGAATACTTTGTGGCAAATGGGGAAATTGCTCCTTTCTGCATTTGTCATACTTTTTTCAAAAGATGTCATGCGCAGAGGTGTCTGTATGTGGTTCTAAAGGTGTGTTTGTGTGATAACAATATATTCTACGTGTTCTTTTTATTTAAGTGTTTACTGATTTATTTAGCATCGATTGCAAAACAATCTTTCATTTTATATTTATCACTCTTGATCAGTTTCACAAAGACTTAACAACCAATACTTTCGCCGTATGTGTAGACAATTCCAAACGCAGAACCCGCTAATCACGGGATTCAAACCCGGGAGCTTTGGTACAAAAGGTCGACGCTTACCACTGCACAGCTGTCTTCCATGTTTAATGTGATGAAAGTAGTGGTACTGGTAGTAGTCGTTGTAAGCGTAAGGGACTGGCACGCTATTAAAAAAAACATACTCTATTATGTCTATGTATAATAGCGTATACATTTTTATTTATTAAATAGCCTGCCAGGCCCCTATGGTTGTATCTGCAGCAGACGACTTTGAAAAAATACCCGCAATAATATGGAAGATCTCTTTAAATGAAAGTATAATTATCGAATAGAGGAATACTTTGTGGCAAATGGGTAAATTGCTCCATTCTGCATTTGTCACACTTTTTTCAAAAGATGTCATGCGCAGAGGTGTCTGTATGTGGTTCTAAAGGTGTGTTTGTGTGATATTTTATATTTATCACTCTTGATCAGTTTCACAAAGACTTAACAACCAGTACTTTCGCCGTATGTGTAGACAATTCCAAACGCAGAACCCGCTAATCACGGGATTCAAACCCGGGAGCTTTGGTACAAAAGGTCGACGCTTACCACTGCACAGCTGTCTTCCATGTTTAATGTGATGAAAGTAGTGGTACTGGTAGTAGTCGTTGTAAGCGTAAGAGCCTGGCACGCTATTAAAAAAAACATACTCTATTATGTCTATGTATAATAACGTATACATTTTTATTTATTAAATAGCCTGCCAGGTCCCTATGGTTGTTAGTGGGCAATATATTTTAACATGATAAATTACAAACGCGCCACGTCATTGCTTGCTAAACAATTTGTTATCATGCAAAATGTAGTATTTTCAATAATCATATTCTATGTGTGGTTTCAGAGGAACCAGATTTCATCTTGCGAGTATGGGGTCTTATCGCGTCTATGGTTTAATATAATTTATCCCGCCTTTCCTACATGCAACATATTTGGACCAGACGTTTTTGAAAATAGATTGGCAAACTTGTAGAATATATCAATTTATAGGGAATGTTTTATTATTGAAAAATAGTTGAAAAAACATTGTTACTAAAGGGGAAATTGCTAACCATGAGCATTTCCCCCATTTAGCCACAATGTTTGCAAAAGTCGTCTGCTATAGATGCGTCAGAAAGGTGGGAAAGGGCTAATAATATATTATCGCACAATAAGTGAGTCTAGACTTTCAGTATTTTTTATAAAACATATCTATAACATACATGAGGACATTGAAGACTGTTGAGACTGTATACGTTTGTGAGTTTTCATTGTACAATAATTGTTCCAACTCTTTCCCACATACAGACGTCTCCTGACGCCTCTGCAGCAGACGACTTTTGAAAACTTCGTGACAAACGGAAAAATGGCTCATGATGAGCCATTTCTCCTTTTTGCCACAATGTTTTAAACCCTTTAATTAATAAATAAACCCTTAAATAAACTGTTGTTTATGAAGATTTTTCACATTTTCTCCAATATGGTTTCAAAGTTGTCAGCTGCTTATTTACTGTGTGTGGGAAAATGTTTAGCCGTAAGAGAGTCTCACTTATATATATTTTCCCCCTTTCTCCACAGGTTACAAAAATGAACACAAGAAGATGTTTGGTTTGTTACATGATGTTCTCAAGCTTACTCGTGATGTCTATATCCGGAACCACGGTGTGTCCATTTACCAACGACACAGGGACATTGGATATGTCTAACAGCGGTATCACGTCAATAACAAACGAGACGTTTATATCGGAATATAATTGTTATTCTTATTTTGCGTCAATAATGATTGTGAACTTGTCCCACAACAGTATCCTGACGGTGGACGCCGGCAGCTTTTCGGGATTCTATAACCTGAAAACGTTGGATTTGTCTCATAACTTCATATCTGTACTTCATAATGATACGTTTAAAGCGCTGAGCGGAGTACTGGAGTATATGTACCTCGGTTACAACGCATTTACAACACTATGGTCCGGTCCCTACAACCTGTACAACCTAAAGGAAATCCATTTTGAACACAATAACATCAGTTACGTGGAACCAGGCGTCGTTGATAATACGAATGTAGAACTGCGGGTGTTTAATCTCGCTTACAACTCGTTAACGACCTTTGAACCCTGGCCATACCTAGTGAACTACACCGCGGACGATAGAGTGGACAGAATCTTTGATCTAAGACATAATAAAATATCACATATCACAAACAACATGAACTGGAAATATAACTTATCTAATCCCTATGAAGTTAAGGTATATCTCCAATACAACCAACTAGAAAGTATAACATTGGATGACTTGCAGCTGCTCGAGCCTGGTATTGATACAGGAACTGGCTTTGCAGTTTTCCTCACGTTCTACATGAACATTTCAAACAACCCCTTTGTCTGTGATTGTAAATCCTTTTACTTAGCTAACAGCTTCAGGAGCACAATTATACGCTGGAGTAATGTGGAGCAATTTCGATATATATGCGATGCACCAAGTGCATTTGCAGGAAGAGACTGGCTGCATGAACTACCCTTTTACAACATGGTATGTAACATTACGGATAATTGTCCGTCGAGTTGTTCGTGCCAAGACAGACCACACAACGACACATTCCATATAGATTGTAGAGGAGCAGGTCTCACTGAGTTTCCCGACACGATACCCGACACTGACAGGTCAAAAATTGAATTGTTTCTGGATAACAATAACATATCAGTCTTGAAAAATACTTCATACCTTTCGCGGTTGTATAATTTAACACTGTCTAGCAATAAGTTAACTCATCTGGATGAAAGTCTACTAAGGCAAATGTCATCACTGGCACTATTAGATGTCCGGAACAATCAAATACGCACTCTGCCTCCCTATATACTGAAGTTTAACTTTGAAAACGTCAAGTTAAGCGGCAATGACTTATGCTGTGATTGTGACTCCCTCTGGATGTCAGACTGGGTCGGTATCAGCGTCAGCAGCGAATCATTATCTTTAACATGTGACTCTGATACAGGCACACATTCCATCAGAAGTTTAAAAGAAGGAGATGTGTGTAACACATTCGTTGATGAGATTATTATATGGGTATTTATTGTAATAGCTGTTTCGCTTATCCTGCTTATCGGTTTGTTTTTGTACAAATGTCCGAGCGAGACAAAAACAGTTATCGAAACGATCTTTAGAATTCATCCCATCGACAAATATAAGGTGGACGATGATGCTGAGAAGGAAATAGATATATATCTTGTCTTTCATGACGATCCGGATGTAAACGGCAGGGTAAGAAAAATAGTAAGAAACCTTCGAGAGAAAAAGCCGTTCTATGAAATTCTAAATCCGCATGCGTTTACTGAAGGAGGTCCAGAAACGGCAAATATTGAAAAGTATATTGTTAAATCAAAACGTGTTTTGGTAATTTTATCAGAGGGAATTTTTAATGATAAATCGCGAGAACATGAAATCAAAGTTGCAGAAGATAACCTAGTCATAGAAATGGCTAGGCACAACACCGAAGGTGACGAACAGGGTGATAATTACGATATATTAAACTATGCAGGACGCATTATTTACGTCAAGTTGAATGATAAATTCGAAGAAAATTTGAAAAAAGATCCTTGGTTAAATAGGCTATCAGGCAAAACTGTGTTATCCTACACACACAAACTGTTCATGTCGAAATTGCGTCATGAACTTCCACCAAAGGGTAACGGATCACCAGGCGATAGTGCTTTTCGTATTGCAAGACCTGACATAAGCCGTATAAAAAATGAACGAAAGAAACATGATACATACAAGGAGGACTACGAAACAGTTCCGCGTCCGGATTTGACAGGAAATGTAGTTGTACAAGCAATACAGGCTACACGAGGAGTAAGACGTACGGGTAATCAATTTAGTCACGTGCACTGTGAACCCAATCAGCTTTCAGGTTCAGACATACAACTAAATGTTATGTCAGTTGATAGAACCACGAGAACAATTGACTCTAATACACAAGCTTCTAACGCTAACCAGCTCCTTGCCCGGACTAGACTAATGACGCCTCAACCAAGTTCATCCGGAACAAGTAGTGTTATGTCTGTGCATAGAACAGTTGGCTCAAATACGCAAGATTCTAAAGTTAACCAGCTCCTTGCCCGGACTAGTCAAATGTCGTCTCAACCAAGTTCATCTGGACGAGAAGTAGTAGTGTAACAAGTGTACGAAGCAAAACCTCCACTGTGATGAATATTGATAGTTCAAGTGGAATAAGTGAAAAAACTGTAGCTAATTATAGCAATAGACTAACAAGTGGTAAACGCTTGGCCGGATGAATCTTGTAAGGCTTTTAAATAAAACAGTGTTTTAGTATAGTGTCACTACATGTAGTGTCACTCATTTTGAAAGGGCTTGTTTTTGTATAGTGTCACTAATTTGAAAGGGCTTGTTTTTGTATAGTGTCACTCATTTTGAAAGGGCTTGTTTTTATATAGTGTCACTCATTTTGAAAGGGCTTGTTTTTGTATAGTGTCACTTATTTTGAAATGGCTTGTTTTTGTATAGTGTCACTTATTTTGAAAGGGCTTGTTTTTGTATAGTTTCACTCATTTTGGAAAGGCTTGTTTTTATATAGTTTCACTCATTTTGGAAAGGCTTGTTTTTATATAGTTTCACTCATTTTGAAAGGGCATGTTTTTGTATAGTGTCAGTCATTTTAAAAGGACATGTTTAAGTATAGTGTCTCATTTTGAAATGGCTTGTTTGTATAGTGTCACTCATATTGAAAGGGCCTTTTTTTTGTATAGTGTCACTCACTTTGAAAGGGCTTGTTTTAGTATACATGTAGTGCCACTCATCTTGAAAGGGCTTGTTTTAGAATAGTTTCACTCATTTTGAAAGGGTCTTTTATTTTGTATAGTGTCACTCACTTCGAAAGGGCTTGTTTTAGTATACATGTAGTGTCACTCATTTTGTAAGAGCTTGTTTTTGTATAGTGTCACTCATTTTGAAAGGGCGTCTTTCTGTATAGTGTCACTCGTTTTGAAAGGTATTGTTTTTGTATAGTGTCTCTCATTTTGAAAGGGCTTCTTTCTGTATAGTGTCACTCGTTTTGAAAGATCTTGTTTTGTATAGTGTCTCTCATTTTGAAAGGGCATGTTTTACCATAGTGTCATTCATTTTAAAAGGGCTTAGTTTTGTATAGTGTCACTCATTTTGAAATAGCTTGTTTGTGTATAGTGTCACTCATTTTTAAAGGGCTTGTTTTAGTATAGTGTCACTTATGTTGAAATGGCATGTTTTAGTATAGTGTCACTCCTTTAGAAAGGGCTTGTTTTAGTATAGTGTCATTCATTTTGAAAGGGCTAACAGTTTACGAAACTTTTGTACCAAGCGTATTTACGTTAGGAAGTCGCCATTCTTGCCCAATGTACACATATTTGGAAAAGCTGATTCCTCACCTTACTCAAATTTGGAAAAGCTGATTCCTCACTGTTCTCAGACAAGGAACAGCTGATTCCTCACTATACTCAGACTAGACACAGTTGATACCTCAATGAACTTAGACTATGACTAGCTGATTTCTTACTCTACTTAGACTAGGGACAGCTGATTTCTCACTGTACATGTACTCTGACTAGAAACAGCTGACTCCTCACTAAACTCAGATCAGGAACAACTGATTCATCATCGTACTCAGACTAGGAACAAGTGATTTCTCACTGTACCCACAATAGGAACATCTGCTTCCTCACAGCTGATTCCTCACTGTACGCAGACTAGGATCAGATGATTCTCAACTGTACTCAGACTACGAACAGCTGATTCCTCACTGCATTCAAAATAGGAACAGATGGTTCCCCAATGTACTCAGATTAGAACAAGCTGGTTCCTCACTGTACTCAAACTAGGGATCAGGTTGATTCCTCAATGTACTCAGACTAGGAACAGCTGATTCTTTACTGTACTCAGACTAGAAACAGCTAGCTCCTCACTGTACTCTGACTAGGAACAGCTGATTGCTCACTGTCCTCAGACTAGGAACAGCTGATTCGTTACTATCCTCAGACTAGGCACAGCTGATTCTTTACTGTACACAGACTAGGAACAGCTGATTCTTTACTTTTCTTAGACTAGGAACAGCTGATTCTTTACTGTACTCAGGCTAGGTGCAGCTTATCTTTTCTTTTAGATATTATTATCTTGGAAAATACCGTAGAGTATGATACATATGTAGACAAAGATCGGACTGCGTCTATGTGCTCCCTGATCTCTTAATCCTCCTTTTATTTTATCAGGGTTAGGGTAAGTTAAAAAGAAAAAGAATTATCAATTGGTATTAATTCGGTATTAAAGTTATACTTTCTTGTTTTATGATGCGTTGTCAGCGTAGATATTGTTAATCTCCCGGGGATAAAATGCAATGTCGACATAATATAACTGAAATATTGTTGAAAACGACTGAAACACACACCAAGAGAAGGAAACAAACACATACAGGGTATATATCGTCTAACAGATAATGGATTCGATTGGCAGGTTCTGAAATAGTATCGACATAACCATTTCCCGCTTGCCGACGTATATTAGCGCATCTACCTCATGCGACGTTGACAAAAAATTGCTATAGGGGAGGAATTGCTCATGATGAACAGCTTTCCCCTTAGCAACAATGCCTTAAACTCCATTCAATAATTATATTTTCATTTGTAGAGATTTTCTTTGCTTTTATGCCTAGATATTTTTCAAATTCGTCTGGTCCAAATGTGTTGTATGTGGAAAATTGTTAAACAAAATATTTCTCAACAATATCGATTTTCTTTTTCAGATCTAAACTTTGTATCATTTAGAACCTTTTGACGTATCTAAGGCAGACGAATTAGGAAAACATTTTGGCAAAAGATGTTATTGCTCATGATGATCTATTTCCCCTTTTGCAACAATGTTTTCACGTCTATTAAATAATCATGTTTTCATTTGTAGAGATTTTCCTTGCTTTAATGCCTAGATATTTTCAATGTCGTTTGCTCAAAATGTGTTGTATGTGGTAAAGAGTTAAACAAAATATTTCTCAACAATATCGACCGGATACCACCCCTCGTACAACGATGCTAATAGTTTGTGTTGTGACGTAGATATTTCTCAACAATATCGACCGGATACCGCCCCTCGTACAACGATGCTAATAGTTTGTGTTGTGACGTAGATATTTCTCAACAATATCGACCGGATACCGCCCCTCGTACAACGATGCTAATAGTTTGTGTTGTGACGTAGATATTTCTCAACAATATCGACCGGATACCGCCCCTCGTACAACGATGCTAATAGTTTGTGTTGTGACGTAGATTTCTTTTCATCATATCTAAACTTTGTATCATTTAGAAGCTTTTGACGTATCTAAGGCAGACGAATTTGGAAAACATTTTGGCAAAAGATGTTATTGTGCATGATGAGCAATTTCCCCTTTTGCCACTATGTTTTCACCTCTATTAAATAATTGTGTTTTCATTTTGTAGAGATTTTCCTTGCTTTTATGCCTAGATATTTTCAAATACGTCTAGTCAAAATGTGTTGTATGTTGAAAAGAGTTTAACAAAATATTTCTCAACAATATCGACCGGATACCACCCCTCGTACGAAAAAGCTAATAGTTTGTGTAAATCCTTCGTCATATCTAAACTTTGTATCATTTAGAAGTTTTTGACGCATCTAAGGCAGACGAATTTGGAAAGCATTTTGGCAAAAGATGTTATTGTTCATGATGAGCAATTTCCCCTTTTGCCACAATGTTTTCACCTCTACTAAACAATTTTGCTTTCATTTTAGAGATTATCTTAGTTGTATCCAAAAGTTGACAATGGACAAGTCGCTGAAAATGTTCATACTTTTAGGATTCCTTGTTAATTTCCTGTTAACTTTTTGAAAATACTGTCTATACTTTGAAAAACCAGAAGATAGCTTTTTTATTTTATAGCCGTATTTCATGTGATCATGTATTGTATATAGTTGCTTTGTTTTTGTAATGCTAATGTTTCTCACGATTCGTTGGAATTATGCTTTGTTCACTTGCTGATGAATTTATTTATTTATTTATTTATTGGGGTTTTACGCCGCTTTCAACATTATTTCAGTTATATCACGGCAACAGTTCACTTATTCATGATCCCTGGGTAAACAAACCAGTACTAGGCTAGAAAATGTGCCTTGCCCAAGGACACTCCACCATGACCGTAGTGCCGCGACTGGGGATCAAACCCGGGACACCCGGTTTCGAAATCACCTACGCTTACCACTCGACCACAGCGGATTCCTCAAAAATGATGAAATGGGCTGTTAAGTATTTTTAAAAGTAAAACTGAGCGACAAGTAACGTTGGTGAAATTGGGGCGTGGTTTGAATAAGATTTAAACAGAATGTTCTTCAGAGGCGAACCCACGACCCTTGTACTAGATACTGGCGAAGACTATGGTATTTAACAAGCATCCCCGGGATATTGCCGATGTATTTGATATGCCGTATATGAGGTCAACAATCTGAGGTTTGATAGCATTACGTCTCTCACTTTAACGTCGTTTGTTACGTCTCTGACGTAACGTCGTTTGTTTACGTCTCTTACTTAACGTCGTTTCTATGGCGAACAAACGCTAACTTTACAATTGTAAGAACGCGCTTTATTCAGAATCTGCAAAATGGGTAAGATTTCTTTTTTCTTCAATATATTTGAATATATTTACAAAAAAATATTATATTATGTACGAGACCATTTGAAATCTGATTTATTAATTCCAGAACAATAAAGTGCATTCATTTGTTTTCTAATAGATCTATTGAGGATGTGTTCTTATCATGTTCAAGAAATGTGTAACCATTGACATGTAAAAACAGGAAAAGTTTGAAAATATGAGGTTTACCCTGTTAAACAGAGTGACGCCACAAACAAGTCGCGAGCTGTCTCACATGAATCTATATTGTTTGGGGGAAAAAACAGCTCTATATTGCCACCGTTGCTGAAAACAATTATGTGAATGTCTTTTATTAATGGATCTACGTAAATTTGAAAACATTTCTTTAATTATCCAAAACAGAATGTTGTTCAGTTAAACCAGGGTGACTATATATTCATTATAGTCACCCTGGTTAAACCGACATTGTGGTGTGTGTAATGGTAGATCGGTCGCCTCGGGTGCGGTTGGTCGCGGGTTCGACCCCCGGCGGAGTAAAATGATTTAAAAAATGTAAAAATGGCTTTCCCGCGGCATCCTTAGCGCCCACAATTGTGAGATTATCATTACGACTGACTGGATTGAGTCAGGATAAATTGACAAGTACTACTGGTTAACCTACCCCGGACACGCCGTGACATAATTACAAAATTGTTGAAAATCACCACACAAACAAATCAGTCTGTAACTTTGTGTGTTCGTTAAAAAAAGGCAACGGTTCCACTAAATGAAACTAAATTACAGCTACTGTTGATGTCAACTTTCCTCTTTATTTTTTAAATTCCGCCAATCGTAAAGGTATTAAACGAGGCTCCACTCTAGTTTTCACTGATCACTGGTACCATGTCATAGGACGAGTTTTATCATACAATTAATCTCTTGTACATCTCTTATCAGGCCTATTCAACGGAAGGAAAGTAAAATGTTCCCCAGACCAAAGCAAGTCCAATACAACAAGCGAGGATGATGTCTACGAATTGAACGATGGATTTGTGTTACCGTCGACTTCGCTTAAATTCGAGGTTCGTATCTTTACCGATATACAGGAGGGTGGACTCCGATCATGGATTAACTTAACACTTTCCAACATTCAGATAGCGCGTTTTGCCGCAACATTTCCGAACAAGAGCTCTAGTTAAGGAACGTTTTCTTGTTCTAAAATACTTATTTTATCCTTAAACCCTATGTTGTGGGTACTCAGAAGAATCGTCTATAAGAGACGATTCTTTGAGTACCCACAACAAAGGGTTTGGTTGGATAATAAGAAAGATGTTATGGGGAAAAGAACCTAACCTTATCTGGGCATCTGCGGCGGACGACTTTTTAAAACCGTGAGACAAAAAAAAAATATTGCTCATAATGAACAAATTCTCCTGTTGTTACAATGCTTTTTCTTTTTGTTAAAAACTCTATTAAGTAAATATCTGTTAAAATTTATTTCCCACGAATTACCTATTTGTTTACAAAGTCGTATACGTGGAATTTCCCATCAGTTGGAAAGGGTATACATTGTGATTGTGTATATTCTAAAGTAAATTTTTTAAAATATACTCTGACCATCTTACTAAAATATATTATGTATCGAAACACATTGAAGAAATAATCAAAAAGCGAAACCAAGTGGCGGTAACATCTTCGTCATAGTAGCCAGTCGTCTGCTGAAAAGTTATATAAGTAATGTCATCGATAGTCATGGTTAATCTGGAGTTGCCTACCCCTTACATTACATAAGCCATACATCAATATTAGCGGCGCTCTACCCCTTACATTACATAAGGCATACATCAATAGTAGCGGCGCTCTACCCCTTACATTACAAAATGCATACACCAATAGTAGCGGCGCTCTACCCCTTACATTACAAAATGTATACATCAATAGTAGCGGCGCTCTACCCCTTACATTACATAAGGCATACACCAATAGTAGCGGCGCTCTACCCCTTACATTGCATAATGCATACATCAATAGTAGCGGCGCTCTACCCCTTACATTACATAAGGCATACATCAATAGTAGCGGCGCTCTACCCGTTACTTTACATAAGGCACACACCAATAGTAGCGGCGCTCTACCCCTTACATAACATAAGGCATACATCTATGTAGTGGCGCTCTACCCCTTACATTACATAAGGCATACATCAATAGTAGCGGCGCTCTACCCCTTACATTACAAAATGCATACATCAATAGTAGCGGCGCTCTACCCCTTACATTACAAAATGCATTCATCAATAGTAGCGGCGCTCTACCCCTTACATTACAAAATGCATACACCAATATTGACGGCGCCCTTTTGCCTTGAGTTACCTACCCCTTACATAACATAACGCATACACCAATAATTGTGGCGCCCTTTTGTCTGGAGTTATATACACCTTACATTACATAAGGCATACACCAATAATGGCGACGCCCTACACCTTATATTACATAATGCATACACCAATAAGTGTGGCGCCCTTTTGTCTGGAGTTATCTACACCTTACATAACATACGGCAAACACCAATAATGGCGACGCCCTACCCCTTACATAACATAAGGCAAACGCCAATAATGGCGACGCCCTACCCCTTACATAACATAAGGCAAACACCAATAATGGCGACGCCCTACCCCTTACATAACATAAAGCAAACACCAATAATGGCGACGCCCTACACCTTACATTACATAATGCATACACCAATAATGACGGCGCCCTTTTGTCATTGAGTTGCCTACCCCTTACATAACATAACGTATACACCAATAATTGCGGCGCCCTTTTGTCTGGAGTTACCTACCATTACATAACATAAGGCATACACCAATAATGACGGCGAGCTTTTGTCTGGAGTTACCTACCCCTTACATAACATAAGGCATACACCAATAATGACGGAGCCCTTTTGTCAATGAGTTGCCTACTCCTTACATAACATAAGGCATACACCAATAATGTGATTAGATGCAAAGGTTCACTAAAGTGTTAACTGAAACCATACATTAGAAATCCTTATCAAAAAATGTATTGTATCGTTACAGGTCGGTTTCGAAAACAAGAACGACAACACTGCCGAATGCTCATTCGCTCATGACAACAAACGGTTAAAGAGAAACACATATCCACTTACACCAAAATTCATGGTCTTTCAGCGTGTCAGTTCATCAAATGAATCTCTTTCCACAAACGATATCGACGATTACGTGAATCTACGAGATGATACCAATGTGAGGCTAGAAGACATTTACCCACATTTCATTCTGCCTTGTATGAGAATTGACAAAAGCGCGCGGAAGGAAGGACATATAAAAAGTACGTACACATGTAATAATTGAGCCACATGGCAGGAAAACATTAAGGACAAAATGTAGATACAGGTCAGTACTTGCATAAGTGCAGTATGAGCATGGTCTACACTGTTCCTCGTCCAGTAGTAATATCATAAAATCAACTTATCTTCTAATGCTGACACGATGCAATGATAAGAGTGTCTAAATTCCGAATGTCAATCAAGGGGTTGAGAGTTCGAACCCCAATTGGGTAAACATTCTTTTTGACGATTGAAAAAAGTCAACGCGATAAGCGTCATTCATCCAGCAATAGGCCAACCGTCTTTGTGGACAAAACAGTCAGTTGTGTGGAGTACTGTTTTGAGAAAGCCAGGAATCACATGGGTAGGTGATGTGCCAGTCGGATATGACTGAACAACTGTTGAAAACGGTGTTAACTCCCAGTCATTTAATCAATTAAGCAAAGTGTCTACGTCTGAGAACAAATATCGAATTGATCTATTTATAAGGTTAACAGACGATGACATTTAAATTGTCTACGTCGAAGAACAAATATCGAATTCATCTATTTATAAGGTTAACAGACGTTGACATTTACACCACTGTCCATATAAGGGCGTCTCAATATGTGTCTTTACGTGGCACGCACCACCGTCAACACTTAACAAGCGTGGCAAATAGTTAATACCATGTCTTCCAAATTGGCACGCTCAAATGTCGAATAGTTCACGAAATTGCGGGAACATTGCGCAAATTAAATGCATGTGAAACCTAGACATGACAATCGACTACAAATGTACACCGCTAGGTCAAATGGACATGCACTGGTACTCATTGACACTAAAGAAATATGCTTATTGCATACATGCGCAAAACATTCTGACTGTAAATGAAAACAAAAGTTATTGAATAGGGTTGTAAACATTGTGTCAAAAAGGAGAAATTGCTCATTGTAAGCAAATTCTCTTTTTGTCTCAATGTTTTCAAAAGTCGGCTGCTGCAGATGTGTCAGAAAGCGTCGATGTGTGAGAAAGGGTTAAGACTTCATACCGATATACCTTTTTATTTCGTAAATATCTACTTTTAGGACTATCAAAGCTACTGAAATGGTGTGGCTGTTATTCATGTAGAATTGTGAATGCAATCTTTAGTGCTGAATATCGCTTCGACGAGGTTACAACTTTACACGTGCTGCAGGGTGATACAGCAAGTGAGACAGGGGTACCAGATCCAATCCGGAAATTACGACATCGACGAGCTGGCTGTTACTAATAAAAGCACGAAACTGTTTAAAAAACATATCCTATTTATTAAAAAAATGTATGTGATATAAAGTTGCTCACGTTCATCAAAATAAAATATAAGGTTTCATTTTAATATTGTTAAGTTAGTTGTGTTTTCCTAATCCAAATTTACCTTTGTTCATATAGTTTTCGTAGGCTTTCAATTTTGAAGAAATAGCAAGAAGAAAAGCTATTGATCACTATAGCATTTACCTTTATCATGTTGAGCCAACTACACCCTATTCAAATAAAGAGGTTCGAAACAAATGAAGAAAAGAACAAACCGAGATAAAACTGGTTTTAATGGAAAAATGACTTTGAACGAACACTCTCTGCCTATAAAGAGAGTTTCAAGAACGACACCTCTGCGAATAAGAAAGAATCGGGTCTTTCGTACAACATTATTTCGTCCTTGACAATTTTAAATGTGTCATTTAATTCCCTAAAGGCATATTGCTTCCGATCTGCATATTGTTATGCATCATTGACACAAGGGCGCTCATCATAATATAATTTTAAAACATGAGTAATTTGTTGTTTTCATTATAAAAAAGGAAGGAAAAAAATAAAATAAATTAACATGTTGTAGGGCTAAGTTTATGTTCGAAATTAAGTTTAAATTATACAACAATTTCAATGAGATTTAACTGTTTAGTTGATATTATATTTCGAAGGTGGTCTAATTTATAAATATTGGACTACATTTCAACATTTGTTAAAGTATGATATAATTAGGATGCTAAGCTAATATCATTTTGAGAAAAAGAGAAAACTCATGTCTTCAGCGATTTAACCCTTATCTCATTGTTTTAAAAGTAGATTGCTGCAAAGGTGTCCACTGTTGACTTTAAAAGAGGAAAGGTAAAATTACGTGCTATTGCATGCAAATCCTAAATTGTCTGTTTTGTGGTTTTATTGAAAAATAATAAAATTCAAATATTCTGACAAACATCTTGAAAAGTGTATGTGGAATTCACAAATCTTATAATTATTCCTTAATGAAAGCACTGTATACATACTAAGACTAATGATTGGCAAGATTACCCATTTCCATTACTGTTTATGATCAATAATTAGTTGGTTGTGTGTATGTTCAACCTACTTTGGAATGGAGATTGATCATAAACAATGAAAGGCTTCAATTATCATTCACTTCGTTGACAAAACAATGCAAGTTATGATACATTTTCACTTGACCCCACCCCTGATGTTCCAATATGCCCCTCAGTTGATAACTGTTTATTCAACTACTATAATGTTAGTGTTATGCATAACTGCACTATGGATATCCGGCGACATTGATGAGTTACATCAACTTTCTCTTGTAAATACTAATTTAATAATTTACAGCGCTATATCCATATAAACGTCGCTATAAAGCGCACGTATTTACAACGCTAAACGTTACGTTATGACGTCACGTTAATTGTTATTACACTAATTATATATATAGGATCTGACATGAGTTGTCATTTTATATAAAGTTTTATTAAACGAGTTCAAGATTTTTTTTTATTAAGCGAGCCTTTGGCGAGCTTAATAATAAATTTCTTGAACGAGTTTAATAAAACTTTATTAAATGACAACGAATGTCAGATTCTTTTTATCACATGACGAAAACACACAAAGAAAAGCGGGTTTTCCAAAGCTATTTTAATTTCGTCAGTAAATCGTATAACAATGCCACTAATAATTATTCCCGAGGTCATATTCAGCTTAGTTTATTAAAAAGAATAATAAATAACACTCATGAGATATTATATCTATCACATAAAGTGACTTATGAGGCGTATTTCGATAAAAATGTACTTAACGTTTACAATATTTCTAGATGAAATTTACGGGTTTTGGCGCCAAAGTGACTAACGTATGACGTCAAAACGTTGACGTGACGTCATTTTTTCCTAGTATTAGGTCATGTTATATTACACACGTTGTATATAAAGAAATACGTAATGGGTATATTACATGGGATACAAGCAACGTCATGTGATAAATCAAAAATATTACACTAGTTATATATCAAAAATATATAATGACGTTATTTCATGCTGGCGACGTAATTTATGATATATAGAGTTTAAGTAGCAGTCCAGCTAAGAATCATGCAGGGGGCGATTCATCCATAGTCTAGAATCTTTATTTTTTTTTGTTAAATAGATTCAAAATGATGTAAAACTAATAAATTTGACATGTTGCGGGTCAAAATTCAATCCGTTGCCATGGTAACAGCTCTACCTTAAAAACAAGCTTATTTAGGCCCTGAAATCCTTATATTTGCATCATTTCATATTGAAAAAAGATAAATTACCATAAACATTATAGAATATAAATGCTTTTATTTTTATACTATTACATTAAATGAATTAAGAAATTATATCAAAATTTGGATGTATGCATGGGTAAGTGGTTACCATGGCAACCAATTTTCTATAATTTTTCAAAATGAAAAAAAATCAAAATATGACATTTTTAACATATCATTATATCCGATGAGCACGGGGATAGAAGCCATTTGATTGATTATAAGTTGGGAATTGGCTCTTGGCCAAAACATATCAAAAATAAAAATATGTAGCCTAGTATAGATTTTTTTTTAAATGGCTTCTTATCTCGGGTGTTTTCGTAATTTTCATTCTCAACTGATTATTCTCTTTTAGCATATATACAAGCTTTATGAAGTCTTACTCGGACACTTTTCAGAACCGAAACAATGTAAATAATGCTTTTTGTAATATATCAAAATTTGGATGTATGCATGGGTAAGTGGTTACCATGGCAACCAATTTTCTATAATTTTTCAAAATGAAAAAAAATCAAAATATGACATTTTTTACATATCATTATATCCGATGAGCACGGGGATAGAAGCAATTTGATTGATTATAAGTTGGGAATTGGCTCTTGGCCAAAACATATCAAAAATAAAAATATGTAGCCTAGTATAGATTTTTTTTTAAATGGCTTCTTATCTCGGGTGTTTTCGTAATTTTCATTCTCAACTGATTATTCTCTTTTAGCATATATACAAGCTTTATGAAGTCTTACTCAGAAACTTTTCAGAACCGAAACAATGTAAATAATGCTTTTTGTAATATATCAAAATTTGGATGTATGCATGGATAAATGGTTACCATGGCAACCAATTTTCTATAATTTTTCAAAATAAAATAAAATAAAAATATGACATTTTTAACATATCATTATATCCGATGAGCACGGGGATAGAAGCAATTTGATTGATTTTAAGTTGGGAATTGGCTCTTGGCCAAAACATATCAAAAATAAAAATATGTAGCCTAGTATAGATTTTTTTTAAAATGTCTTCTTATCTCGGGCGTTTTCGTAATTTTCATTCTCAACTGATTATTCTCTTTTAGCATATACAAGCTTTATGAAGTCTTACTCAGAAACTTTTCAGAACCGAAACAATGTAAATAATGCTTTTTGTTAGTTTAAGGTCCACTGGCAGAAAGATAGTCAAGCTATTGCAAAACTAAACGTTCTGTGTTGCGTCTGTCTGTCCGTCTTTGCACGCACCTGTTAACATTTTGATTATATTCGAACCACATTTCCTCAGTTATCACTGCACCAAATGCAACACAACTTCAAAGATGACATCCTCTAAAGTGTGTTCTACTCAGTAATTAGTCCCCTACCCATCGAATATCGGTTTCGCGACTATAGGTTTGGTCTATTCCGTCCGTCCGTGAGTCCGCATGTGTAGTTGTGGGGTGCCCACCCTTATTAAGACACTTAGATAAGTAGTTTTTTTGTTTCTTTTATAATGGGCATTTTATTTGCATATTAATGTTATTCATTCCGTAAAAGGGATGTAATTACGGAATGAATAGCACCCCACAATAAAACATCAAAGAAAATAACCCCACAAGTACTTTCCCATGAGTTTGTCCGTCCGTCTGTCTGTCAGTCCCACCTAACCTTGTCCGGCCTGCATCGTAACCATGCATGCATCATAGGATTTCAAAGAAACTTGGCACAAACGTTCACCATGATGAGGCGAGGCGGCGTGTCGCGCAAAAGACCCAGGCCTGTACCTCATATTTCAAGGTCACACTTAGAGGTCAAAGGTCAAAATGAGATCAAAAATAATTAAAATTTGCACAAAAAGAAAAAGTGGTTGCCATGCATGGTTACAGCTTTACCTTAAGAACAAGTTGATTTTTGGATTTTAAAACCATAAATGTGCATCATTTTGAAAGCAAATTAAAGAAATAATGAAAGACATCCTATAATATAAATACATTATTTCATAAAAAACAGAGTTTTATACATCTTAAAAACTTATCAAGAGTATGATGTATGAATAGACATTCGGTTACCATGGCAACCAATTTACCATTATTTTTCACTAGGAAAAAAAGCCCAAAAATGTCAATATTTGATCAGTTTGTTATCTCCAATGAGCACATGGATAGAAGTGATTTGATTGATTACACTGTGTGAGTTGACCTTTGTCACAAACATATATATAAAAAAAGAATGTAGCCTGGTATAGAATTTTCAAAAAATTGTCATCTTTTCTTGTGGTATTTTATCAATTTTTTCTTGCTCAAGGAAATAAATTCTAAATAGAATTATGATTGATGTGGCATAAACATATTTAAGTTCCACAAATGGTTCTCCTATATGCCCCCTTTCAAAATCATTAAATATTAAATCAATATCAAACTTCTTGTTGCCATTGCAACTAGAAATTCCAGGGAAAAGGGAGTACGAGACTACATAATTTTCATTTCAACAATAAGTACAATTTTAAAATCTTTCTTAAAATAAGGTTTATAAATGTTTGTAAGAAAAACACCTAATAAAAACATGTTACTAAGGAAACATGCTAACTAAAGAGTATAACAGAAGTAATTCATTGAATAATTTTGTGAAAATTAACTGTTATCGTTGATAATCTGCCTATATATTAATAAAATAAAATATTTACGTTTATTCAGTTTTCAATCACAGTGGACACTTAGATTCTACTATTGCCATAGTAACAAACAAATCTTATTTATGTGATGTACATGTAAATATTGCAATCCCAAAAAATGGATATAGACTGAAATTGTTGAATTGAAAAAAAAGGTAAATTTTGATAAAATAGTATTTCATTACATCACATATATATATTGACAGATAAATTTGTCAAACATTATGAGCCCCTGAGTGTCACATTGTCCGGGAGATTTGGAAGATTGAATTTAGAAGATTGAATAAAATTGGCATGAAATGGGAGCTTATAAGTCGGATCAATAAGAAAAGTTGTTTGTGTTCAAAGTCACTTTGACCATGACCTTTGACCGTAATCATATGTGTTCATGCCCAACCTCCCTGCTAAATTTAAGGACATTAGAGAGTTGATTGAGATTGAATGGAAAATGTGGCCACCAAAGTGTTCACAATGTCCAACAATTTGACCTAGTGTATTAGCTTTTGACCCCACATGACCCATTCTAACATTGATTAAAATGTTATGAAAAGGAATATTCTGGTAGGATTACATGATATGTGTGGCCTCTTATAGAGTTAATGTTTCATCTTAAAAATAACCAGTAACAATGACCTTGACCAAAGTGACTCTAAATGCCATCAATAGCTAGCTTTCTGTATAATGTAGCTATCTGTTAAATTTGATTACAATTTGTCAGGAAAAACTGAAGTAATTAAGTGGAAATCAAAACGTTTCTATTTTTAGTAAGTGACCTAGACCTTGACCTGATAAGACCTAAATTACAATCCAGAGCTAGCTTTCTGAAAAAGCCATTTACATCTGAAGTTTTTTTTTTAAAAATTAGTCATACTCAACATTTGTGACCCCAATAACAAATCATTAGATAGCTTTTTGAATGAGCAATTATCTGTGATATTTGATCAAAATCAGTTAAGAGTAACTAAACTTATTGAGCTAAAACCTTTTGAAAGATCCCCAATTCTTATAAACCAGCACATGTTTTTTTTAAAATATGTGGATATATGTCAACACAAATCTTGAATAATGATGCACCTGGCATGTACAGTATATAGCTCTGTACATTATGAGATTAACCTCTAATCAGTCAAATAATCATCCCATAAGTATGGCTCAACAAAAGACAGTTATACATTTAAAATAATATTCCTGCATTCTGGTTATTTGTGTTTTAGAACATTTTCAAAAGAACTTTGGCTATATCAGAGCAACAGTGCACTTATACATGATCCCTTGATGACTAACCAGTACAACTTCAAGGAGAGGAACTTTGTCCTGCCAAAGAGCACTTCTACATACTGTCATAGTTGACAGGGATAGAAAGTGCCCTGTCATGAAATAATAAAATCATACAAGAATATGATTTACACAAAACATAACAATATATAACAATATCTTTGTCTCACATTCTTTTCAATAAGTATAACAAGGCCTGTTAGAAATTAAATTGATGCCTCTGCAGCGGTATACATGTAGTTAAACATCTGAAATCATAGCTGTATAAAAGGAATTGCTCATAATGAGCAATTACTTCTTTTTCCAATAATGCTTTCTATTCTTCCAAATCCAAGTTATATTTTGTCACAATTTTCCTTATATTTTTCAGGTTTATGCTTCTTAACCTGTTTGAAACAAGCATACCCATATGCATTAAATCTTTTAACCATTTCCCACATATACACGCTTTTGGATGCCCGTGCAGCAGACAACTAATGAAAACAAGCAATTTCACCTTTTGTCAAAATAGACATTGCTCTTAATGAGATATTTCTTTTTTTGGAACAAGGTTTTTCAAATTGATTCCCAAGTTCTAATAAATTTATAAAGATTTTCCAAATCTTAGCCAACATGTTTTCAAAGTTGGTTAAATGTGGAAATAGGCTAAATTTGTCAGTGTTGATAATCTGTTAATTCAAATAGTTATTCAAATTCCTGAAGTTGAAGCAAAATGTTTATAAAAATAATCAACTGTACAGTTTTGTATACAGTTTCAAAATGCTCTTCCCTTTTTACCATGTATAACAATTTGGGAGAGAATTATATTATCCATGTAAATTCTACTGTTGCATGATGAATACATATCTACATAATGATAAAGTGAACACTCTCCTACAATGAAGTTTCTATGTATGAATTCAAGTTCAATTGATTATTCTGAAAGTTGAATTTCTATCTTGTGAATCTGTCACTTGAGAAAGTATTAGGCTCTCATAGGTGTCCACCAAAAGTGTAGGGTAACTGTCCTGTCCATATTGTCCAATAAGGCACATCACATAGTTAATCTGAAAAATATATAATCAAATAAAAATAGATATCTAGACACACATTTATTATGATGTTTGACATATATTTGTGTAATGTATAGCATATTAAATTCTGATAGTGATAGTAATTTGCTTTGAAAACATCTGAAAGAAAATATGTAATAAGTAATATCTAGATAGGATCCAAGTACTAGTTTGAGGTTCAACAATACACATGTGTATTAATTTCAGAAGTCTTCTGCTGCATGAGGTATTATAAATTGTAAACACTAAATCAAGGTTTAAAAGATGAATTGTTGAAAAGTTATTCATACATAAGTATACTGACATATCCTAGCCATGAGTAACAATGAAATCATATGAGAACTAAGCTATGTTGCATAATAATGATTAAGTTTGAACCCTTGTAACTAGTTGTTTTCTTCCAATAAGAGAAATGAGTTGTGATAAAACTATTAAAAGACTGAACTATTCTCAAAACAAGCAACAGATGTATATAAGACCTCCACAATACTCAGTCTTAGCAAATACATATTTTAGTATTCAACAGATGGAGTCTAGCTGCTTTAAAAACATAACTATATGAAGAAAGTAATACACAAAAAACATGTAATTGAACAGTAAATTAACAATTTCCTGCATACAATAAATCTGCAGCAGACTACTTTGAAAAAATCCAGAAAAAAATATGAAAAATCTCTGTAAGTAAAATAGAATTTTTAAATAATGGTTTAAACATTGTTACAAGTCATTATGTTGTGAATTTTACTTCCACTTTGTGGCAATATTTACAATAGTTGTCTGCTGCAAAGGTGTCAAAATGCATGAATATGTGGGAAAGTAAATACTATATTTATCAAAACAGAAATTACCTATGCTAACAGGAATTAAATAAATCTTCATGATCTTCCAGTATCTTTTGGCTGGTAACTTATTCCTCTGAGTGTTTCCCATTTCTCAGTGTGTAGAGGATGAAAACACAACGGAGTCAACTTCCCTTCCTTGAAATATACCTCGAGATTTGCATGTAGACAAACCGAAAGTTACTTGAAAAAAGTCCCGAAAATGATCTGCTTCACAAGTTGTTTGTTGATTTCCACATTTTCAAAACGTTAAATTTAATGCCCGTATGTTATAAGAAATGTCTGTATTATAATCTAAAAGCCTGACCGATTTTTCTCTCTGTGTTTCTCTGTTGTAAGCCTCAAGAATCAGAATGATTGTAAAACTGCATTGAATACCGACTTTCCACATTTGACATGATTATCACTTTACGGACCTGTCTTTAGTCTGCGTACACTGTTTTTCATATACATATCTTCACATCCTTGCTAAACTGTTTATGAAATAGCTTAATATGATATGTACGATATAAAACTGATGAAATGTCGAATCCAAGCTGGTAAGTTAAAATATCTTGGTTTAACAGGAAGTACGTGAGATGTAAACAATTTCTGGGTTTCAGTATAGAGGTGAATAAAATATAAATAAATATTTATTTATATTGTTATCGATTCCATTTTATTGAATTAAAACCAGTC
This sequence comes from Serripes groenlandicus, assembly GCA_031761405.1. Taxonomy (NCBI): domain Eukaryota; kingdom Metazoa; phylum Mollusca; class Bivalvia; order Cardiida; family Cardiidae; genus Serripes; species Serripes groenlandicus. Next base: position 103,535,454 of record JASEVX010000002.1, read on the forward strand.
AGTTTATATTTTTAAAAGAGAAAACTGACACAGATATAGGTCATTTTGCATTAAAAAGAGACATATTAACGATTTTCAGTCACATAACAACTGTTGTGAAGCAGGACAGAGTTATCTTTCTTGATAGTATGGCTCAAAACCCTATAAAAGAAACCAAATTTACTCAAAACCTGTACTAGGCTACATATTTTATTTTTTGATATTTTATAGAGTGTATTGTCCTCTTTATGTTGATATATATATTTCTGTCTAAGACCCGTGCTCATCGGAGATAATTGGATTTGAAGTAGGAGTATTTTACATGGGACTGTATAGCAAAATCTCACATATTCAAATTATTTCAAAGCAATATTATGAAGTAGAGATTGCAAGATGTGATAAATTAATACCAAATCACTCATAAACTTCACCATACAACTCCACACACACAATATTAACAATATCTGTGATATACCATGAATCACTTTTTTATCATTTTGCATGATTCTTAGCTGGACTGCTACTTAATTAACATTGTTTTCATGATACGGGATTTAAATCCCAAGTGGAAGAGATTCTTGCGATATAAAAACGAGTGCGCCATAGCGCACGAGTTTTTATATGCAAGAATCTCTTTCACGAGGGATTTAATTTCCAAATCATGAAAACATTGTTTATTAAACTATATATTATATACTCGGCGATAATGTTCGTTTTTAAACGACAATACCCCTGTGCAGCTCATTTATTTTTAGCTCAGAAGTGGAGAGATCTGAATGACGTAATCTGCCAGTTTTGCAGTGACGTCACTATATATATATTTATCATGCAATGAGCAGATTACGTGACGTATAACACTGGTATGATAAACATTTTGTTTACATGTCTACTGGTATGATAAACTTTTATCTTTATCAGTCTACTTATTTTTAGAAATGACGTAATCGCTGGAACTACTTTTTCTGAAATATAAATGAGCCGTTCCACCAGAAAATTATCGAACCCGATCAGCCTCAGCATGCCGCGGTGGCTAACCCGGACAGACACGTTTCGCTTCCTGTGGATTTTCTGTTTAAGGAATCATTGCTCAATACCTCTATCCCCCTGAGACGGAAAGTGTCGGACCGGATTAGCCTGCGCAGGCTGATCTGGTTCGATACATTACGCAGAATCCATAATGTTGGTTTTTATCGTGGAACGGCTCAATTATGTTGATAGTATAGCAGTCAAAGCAAAGAACAAACATAAAATAACAATCAGAAATAAAGTTATTATTGTTTTAATTACATTTCAATAAATTTTACAATGCAAATTACAAATCGAAAAGAATATCGTTATATAAATCACACGGGATCTGCATGTTCAACTGTCTTTCTTCGTTGAAAATGTAGCATACATAGACCTGTTTATTCTCACGTGATCAGTTCATAGGTAACCTTGTTTAAATACAATCTGAAGCGAGTAATGTCCTATAATGAGAAGCATATCTATGTTTCCACAAGGCATGTTAATGCACGTTAAACGACAAAATGTTTAATTTCTATCGTCAGTATGTGTTCTACCACGAGAAAGGGTTTTCGAACAGCCTCATCTACCCATGGATTCCTCTTTCATACAGCAGTTCCGACAGAAAATCATTATGCATTCGAGATATCCAGAAAATGTTTCTTCTTGTTAAATAACTGTATCATTTACGTACAGCTACTGTTTAAATGATCATTCTTAAAACTAAAAGTGTCATAACGTGTCTTCGACATGTCTACCCACAACAGTGACGGTATCCTTTTCCAAAAATGAATGTCTCTAATCTAAATGACGACTAAGCCTAAGCATCACACTTGTCTTGAATATAGTCATCTGTATTTAACTTTTGAGTGTTACTTGAACTTCCATAGCCTGAACTAACTTTATACATTGACTTTTAGATCCAACACAACTATTCATTTTCAAAACACGGCGGTTGACATACGTGTTGACCTATCTTGTGTACTGAAGCGACGGCCAATCCGCAATACTTGCACTTCTACTAAGAATATGTTCGAGTTAATATTGCCATTTTAAGGTATTATGTCACACCAGATATACAAATTAAGTAGTAATAATCTAGAAATATGAAATTGAAGTCGGAACTCTTTAGCTTCGGTATGTCGTGTGTACACAATGTAATTTGGCGCGGATTTATGCACGCGCGTGACGTCATTCTATTTTAGGTGAGGTCATTCAAGGAATGGGCTTTTGTAATGTTGTATGTTTAGGAAATAGATCTCATTTTGAGTGATATACCGGCTCGTATATCACGATTGGGAGTTCAGGTGTGTAGTAATTAATCACGAAGGCCGAATGGCCTGAGTGATTAATTTAAACACACCTGAACGACACATCGTGATATAAGAGCCGGTATATCACTCAAAATGAGATCTATTTCAATTCTAGCACTTTTTTATAACTTAAAGGGATACAAATTAAGGGTGAACTATGTTTTGACATGACGTTGTTTTCCTTGATAAAATAACGTGTAGGCTATTCTATCTTTACTCCCCATTGTATTTGTTTAGATAATATTCGACTTTTTCAACTAACAAAACATTTTGAAATCAGTTATATTAACAGTCTATGAACATTTTATTTTTATTATAACTTTTTCAATTGTTCTTAAACTCATCATGAGCAATTTCTTACTGTCTCATTCTAACACAACGTTTTCGACCGCGCCAAAAATGTTGGTAAAACACGTGAATGACGTCATTTAAAACAATAACGTCACCGTTACAATTCAAATTTCCAAACGGCATTTACAACAAAAGCTCGTGACTTCATTCATAAATGTCAAGCCCAACGTAGTAACGCATGCGCTCTGAGAAACGTTGTATGAAAAATACGGGGGGAATTTCAACAGCCAAAAATAGTTCCGGAAATTTAGAGTGATATACTGCATTTAGATCACGCTCAAATCCTTCTTTGTGTATAGAAGAGAAATTGTCAATAGTGTTAGAATATTTATTAAAACTAGTCAAAATGAATGTAGATTTACCTGAAAACATAATTTTACATGCAAGATAAATAGAATATTACGTCCCTGACTTTCGACATGAACTTTATCAGACTCGGCTGTGAGAAAGGATAATTTTCTCGCCAAAGGCTCGCCAATTATCAATTCTCCCAACCTCGTCAGATACGTCAGGGACATAATATTCTCTCTCTCTCTCTCTCTCTCTCTCTCTCTCTCTCTCTCTCTATATATATATATATATATATATATATATATATATATATATATATATACATAAACATAAAGACAAACATAAACATAAAGACATAAATACAGATAGATATACACTCAGATAGACATAAATTCAGAGACATACGAATACATGCAGACATACATACTGATAATGACGACACGATGATAGACATACATGATGATAGGCATACATAGACATATATACTTACAAACGCATAGACAGATATATACTTAGCTTAGTTTACCGAAATATAGTAATACAGAATGATAGAGACAACACGATGATAGACATACATGATGATATGCAATACATAAACAGATAGACATACAAATACATAGACAGATAGACTTATAAACGCATAGGCAAATAAACATACAGATTGCCTACCGCATGGATGTACATGCATACAGACAAACAGGCATATTGACAGTTACACCAACATATTGACGGAGAGAAAGACGGACATACATATACACATAAACATAAAGACATAAATACAGATAGAGATACACTCAGAAATAAATAAATTCAGAAACACATGAATACATGCAGAAACACATACATAATGATAGAGACACGATGATAGACATACAGGATGCTAGGCATACATAGACAGATAGACATACAAATACATAGACAGCTAGACTTATAAACGCATAGGCAGATACACATACAGATTGACCATCGCATGGATGTACATGCATACAGACAAACATGCATATTAACAGTTACCCCAACAGATTGACGGAGAGATAGACGGACATGTATGTAAACATAAACATAAAGACATAAATACAGATAGATATACACTTAGATAGACATAAATTCAGAGACACAAGATTAAGAAGAAGAAGACAGACAGACAGACAGACAGTTTAAATTGTTCTAATGTTTGTGGATTTAAATATTCTTATTTTCTTATTTCTACATGTGCAACGAAATATTGCGGCTTCTCTTTGACGCTTTGCGTCAACCATTCGTCTTGTAATACATGGGTATGGAACGCCTTTACTGTCTTACTATGTTGTATTGTATTATACGCAGTATATTTTCATGTATACGATGTACATATTTCATTTGACGTGGTACATTTTGCATAATAACCATTATATAGTGTGCAAACAACGTCATATGCATTTACAAACAACATTATATGCAGTCTATTCTTCAATACGTGTGGTGGTACTTTGATTATATGCGGTGGTTTAAACTTTATGATCATACTTTCCGGCATTCTCCGGAATTATTTCCGGAAATTACCGAGCATGACAGATAGGTTTGAACATTAACACCGTCTAATCCATTTAAAAAAGGCCTTGTGGAACAATCGTTATGAAAAGTGTACACATTTTCTAAAAAGACGAGATGCAGAATGTCGTCAATGCCAGGGGCGTAGCTAGGGTATACAGAGTGTGTACGCAATTTGGTTGGGGGGGGGGGGGGGGGGGGGGTCCGGGGGGCATGCTCCACCGGGAAATGTTTGCCCCTCTATATCGTCTGTGGTGACTTCTGGGAGCATTTCAGTAGCAAAATATGACTGATTTTAATAGTGAAATAAATTTATTTTTCTAGGAAATTTCGAGATAGTAAAATGTGTCATTTTTCGTCAAATCTATCAAGTCAGATCAGTTGTTTTATACTTACGCCTACCCCATGTCAAGTTTTTATTGCAGATTTGAACTTTTTAAAATTTGAGTACGGGAGACAATGTGTACGCGCCTGCGTATTCTGCGTACAGTCAGCTACGCGCCTGAATGCTAACGATCTCTGATTCCTGAAGCAGACAACTCTTGAAATCATTATGGCAAAAGGATAAATTGCTCATCTTGAGAAGTTTCTCCATTTGTCACAATGCGTTCAACCAACCCCTCTTCAATAATTATACTTTCATTTATTAAGATTTTCTATAGTTTTGCCTTAACGTCATCTGATGCATGCTTGTTGTTTTACGGAAAAGATTTAAAAATGTGTTTAGGGTACCACTTTATGGTAATGTTTCCTCATAAAAACAACTTTAAATTCCTCAGCAGCTTCTTGAAATTAGAGAAATAACATGAAAAGTGATTTACATGATATAATCGATTCTGATTTTGGGAAAAGGCATAACTTCGTTTCTGAACAGTGTAGGTTCAAATCAGCCGGCATATTTGCTCTGTCTTATCATAATCCTCACACGTTGACTGAAGCTTCTAATAAGCATATGTTAGTTAGTACATGTCATATTCTACACCTATAACATAAGACTCAGTTGACAAGCACTCGACCTTGTGAGAGGTCATATATTATTGGACTAGTAATATTTAGACTTTAGACTTTAGATTTTGATCAGACTGCAAATCATGCCGAATGAACAGACCAATCTCGTCTAGAGCGGATTTCAGAGCAGACGACGACATTCTGCCCCTCGTGTATTCAGAAAATGTGTACACATATATTTATAAATTATTCAAGCGCTTTTTTTGAAATTGAGTAAACGGTGTAAATGTAATATATATCTGTCTGCTGACTCGGTATTTTCCAGATAAATAATTACGGAGCATGCCGGAAAGTATGATCATCCTAATGAAAAATGCACCGCATATAAAGCTGTTTACACCATGTAATTAGTATGGACCGAACATATTGCCAAATGGATTGCGTACTATGATTGTTTATGAACACTTACATAATAATTCACCAGGTATAAAGATACATGCAGGCACTTCATATATTAAAACATACATCGCATATATTGACCAACACAACGTATAAATGAAAAGTACTGCATACACAAACAAATACACCACATATAATGTCATTTGTACTGCATAGTATATAGTTTGTATTGCACATGACGTTGTTTGTACAACGTATAATGGTTATTCTACTGTTTTAACACTATTTTGCACTGCATATTATTCAATAATCACCACACATAATAGAAAGGCACTGCATATCATGAATAATGTACCACGTCAAATGAAATATGTACCTCATATGCGTGAAAATGTACTGCGTATACTATAATACAACATACTAAGACAGTAAAGGCGTTCCATACATGGGTATACAATTCGTTTGGGTGAAGGCGTGCAAGTACTTACCAGCTTAAAGCATGAACCCTTGCTTTTCTGTGTTTTAAGTTTTTCGGCAATTTAATACCACTTATTAAGTCAGGCAATGAACGGCCAAATATCTTATAATAAAGTATATTGAACTTGAAATTATTTTTATTCTATTTTGTGCTTTATATGTGAACGTTCTAAGTCAGTTTGTCTCTTGTATTTTTGGCTAATGATGGAAGTTCTAAGAGAAGCGCATTAATACAACGAAGTCAGTGTAGATTAAGATTCCACTGTTAGGAATTTTGTATTTTCTGCTCTGTCTTTTGCTGCATGGAATCTGCTGTGGTCGAATGGTTAGCGTCGGGGATTTCGAAACCGGGTGTCCCGGGTTCGATCCCCGGTCGTGGCATCTCGGTCATGGTGGAGTGCCCTTAGGCGAGACACATTTTCTAGCCTAGTACTGGTTTGTTTACCCAGGGATCATTAATAAGTGAACTGTCGCCGTGATATAACTGAAATAATGTTGAAAGCGGCGTAAAACACCAATAAATAAATATAATTAGCTGCATGTCAATTCTTCCCCTTTTTCTCGCTCTCTCGCAGATTCGTCTCTATATATACGGGAACTGGTTAAACGTGGATCGCGTTACACTATAACGCCTTTAAGTCAACGCAACTTTAGTTGTATAAGATTCATATGACCATCTTCGTATGTTCTACTTATTTAATGTAGCTCAATCGGTAGCGACGCGGGCTGTAAGTGCAGGGGTTGTGATCTCGAACCCCAGCAAGGCTAACATTATTTTCGACGTTTGATAAAAGTCACTGTCACATGCGTTATTCGTCTTCCACCCAAAGGCTAACAGTATGGAAAAGCTGCCAGTTATTTCTTAAGTATATTGTGTGAAGAACTGGTATGAGAAAGCCAGGAAAAACTGATCGTCTTGATATGATTGTAAATTTGTTTTAAAAAAAGGCGTTAAACCCAATTAAGCAATCATTCTTCTTATTTAAACTAAACTAACATTACAAATAATGCACACTAGGACGAGTCTGTGCGTTCATGCAGGCTCTTCGTGGTCTACAGTTTTCGCTACTGATGTATCAACATTTAATTAAGATAAGTCCATACACATGCAATAACTTGTCAACTATAAGGGTTTGTGATATCATTCTAGAAATCTAGACCGCCTTGGTGAAGTAGTAATAGACCGTTCGCCTCGGATGCGGGATTGAAGGGTTAGCTTTACGACTCACTGGCTGGTGTCAAAATAAATGGACAAGTAGTACGTACTGGTAACTTACCCAGGAAACTGTTGAAAGCGGCGTTAAACACTAAGCAATCCAGAAATCTAGGGATACAAAACTATTAAACTAGATAGGAGACTGTCCCTGCAATAGGCATCCTCGGTACCCATGCTATTCATAATATATGTGATCATATATTTTATGAATAGCCTGGGTACCGAGGATGTGCAATAGTGTACATCCTGGTCTTTTAGAACAGTATATAATCTGACCAGTTTGAGCATCCGCACAGTTTGATTTAGATCTACACTTTGGCAAAGTACTAACAGAAGCTTTTGAACCTTCTGATGAGTTGTGAAGATTTTGATCAAGGTGAACAGATACAAAGACTGATCTGAACATGACTATTCACAAATTCAAACTTGCATAGACAGGCTCTTATAATCATAATGTTGTGTTTGACTTTTATGTCGGTTTTGACGCGTGCTGTCAATCCAGGGGTTGTGAGTTCGAACCCCAGCTCGGCCAATATACTTCACGACGTTTGACAAAAGTCATTGTGACAAGCGTCATTCGTCTTCCACCAATGGCCTATCAGTCTATGTGGAAAAGCAGCCTGTTGCTTGGAAGGAATGCTGATGTACTGGTGTGAGAAAGCAAAGAAACATATGAGTAGGTGAACTGGCAGCACCCCAATCAATAAATCAATTGACTTTTATGGACTTCATTAGTGGTAATCAAACTTTGTACAATTGACACTGAATCGGTTTATTATTCACCTATATTTTTGTTCTATGATTTTCAAAAAGGGTTTTTCTGCAGGTCCATCACATCAGGACAGGTCTGGCTAAAGTAAGAGTAGACCCCCCCCCCCCCCCCCATTTTTGAAACGATCACATTGCTCCGATTGATGGCAAATGTTTGCTTTTATCACAATGCTTTCAATCGTTGACTACTGCAGATGCTTCTTCATCTAGAAAAGGGTCATGAGCTCCAGACGTCATATAAGGCGAAGGGTTGAAAACAACTCACTATTTTTTAAGAGTTCGTTTTCGAGGTGTCGACCACATTTTCTATTATCGCCACTAACACATGCATGCTTTTATCGAGTGACTGATCACGTGCCGCCTTAAATTGAACACTCAACACGTTTTTCATGACACACATGTATATGCTGGTATGTGTTGTAATGACAAGATGGATGTCTTTTGTGAATAAAATCTATCTTTTAGATTTCGGGGGTTGATTTTACACTCGGGTGGCTAACTTGGATTCCTATAATGTATGTATTCCTTACTGTCTTCCTTTCTTTCGTTGTTTGTTTCTTTCTTTCTTGAGTTATGCAAGTTATGTTTAATAGATAGGCTTTTATCAAGATGCCCAACACGTAAGCTTGATATATAAATATCATACAGTATTTGGATGGCTGCTATCATTTATCAGAAATATTTTAAGCTGTGCGTATCTGAATTTGGTTGAACCAGGGACACTATAATATAAATGAATGTTTATATATACTGGCAGGTTATACCTGTTTAGCTCGACGTTTCGAAGAAAAGGCTAGCTATACTACTCGCCCCGGCGTCGGCGTCGGCGTTGGTGTCACACCTTGGTTAAGGTTTTTGTACCAATTCCCTTTTTTGTCAAAACCATTACAGATATTGCTTTGAAACTTACAACACTTATTCACCATCATTATCTCCATCAACAGACAAGAGTACATAACTCTGTCGAGATTTTTGTAAGAATTATAGCCCCCTTTTTACTAAGAATTTTGGTTAAGTTTTTTGTACCAATTCACTTTTTTAGCCCAGAAGGGCTTATGTCGTGGCGATTTGTCCGCCGTCCGTGTGTGCGTGCGTCCGTCCGTGTGTGCGTCCGTGCGTGCGTCCGTGCGTGTGTGCGTCCGTGCGTGCGTCCCTCCGTAAACAATTTCTTGTTAACACGATACAGTCTTCATATCCATGAGAGCTCGGTTCCTTTCAAAAACCAGCCAGATCCGCCCATGCATGACTGGATTATGGCCCTTGAAATGGTAAAAATTGCTATAAAAGAGCTTGTTAACACGATACAGTCTTCACTTTGATTGTATCTCAACCAAACTTATACAGTAGTTAGATATCCATGAGAGCTCGGTTCCTGTCGAAAACCAGCCACAGATCCGCCCATGCATGACTGGATTATGGCCCTTGAAATGGTAAAAATTGCTATAAAAGAGCTTGTTAACACGATACAGTCTTCACTTTGATCTTATCTCAATCAAACTTATACAGTAGTTAGATATCAATGAGAGCTTGATTCCTTTCAAAAACCAGCCAGATCTGCCCATGCATGACTGGATTATGGCCCTTGAAATTGTCATAATTGCTATAATAGACCTTGTTAACTCGATACAGTCGTTATTTTTTATTGTATCTCAATCAAACTTATACAATAATTAGATATTCATGAGAGCTCAGTTCCTTTCCAAAACAAGCCAGATCCACCCCATGCATGACTGAATTATGGCCCTTGAAATTGTCAAAATTGCTATAATAGGGCTTGTTAACATGAAACAGTCCTTATTTTTGATTGTATCTCAATCAAACTTATACAGTAGTTAGATATCCATGAGAGTTTGGTTCATTTCTAAAAAACGGCCAGATCTACCCATGCATGGCTGGATTATGGCCCTTGAAATTGTCAAAATTGCTACAATAAAGCTTTCATTTACTATCTTATCTTCACCAAACTTAGATGGTATTTGAATATTGATAACATATTGGTTCCTTTTGAAACAAGCCAGATCAATGCCAGTAGAGCATAGGCCCTCATGGGCCTCTTGTTTACAAAATATATTCAAAGTCGTCTGCTGCAGAATTGTCGTATGAGGGAAAGGGTTAATATCGTGTTCGGTAAACGGTTAAAACTGCTTGAAACCAGCAAGCTCTTTCCATCTTATGAATTTAACCCTTTCCCTCATACAACAAATCTGCAGCAGACGACTTCAGCAGACGACTTTGAACATATTTTGTCAAAAAATAGAAAATCTCTTTAATTAAACGGATAACCTATGACTTAAAGTGGAAAACATTGTGACAAAAGGAGAAATTGCTTGTTTTGAGCAATTTCTTCTTTTGTCACTATATTTTCGAAATGCTGTTTGCCTTAGAGGCGTTCAGAAAGCGTCTATATGAGGGAAAGGGTTTTTGACTTTTGAAAACATTGTAGCTTAAGGTGAAATTGCTCATCATGAGCAATTACACCTTTTGCAACAATGTTTTCAACTCTATTCTTAAATTATAACCTTTAATATAAGGGGATTTTCCATATTCTTTCTCCAGATGTTTACAAAGTATTCTGCTGCAGATGTGTTGTTTGTTGGAAAGGGGTTAAAATTGTGTTGCTATCAAAGCTGAGAATCAAAACAGTATGTCTGTCATGTAAGGATAAAAGGTCATATTTGTAAACCCAAGCATGGAGTTTGGGACTTGATGACAGAGTTTTTGTCAACATTTTTATACGCCCGTTTTGAAAAAACGGATCGTATTCTAGTTTTACCTGCGGCGTACGGGCGGCGTCCAGTATGTTGTCAGCTCAATCACTTTAGAAGCCTTTGTCCAATCATCACCAAATTTAGTCAGAATGTGTATTGGGATAATATCTCGGACAAGTTTGATAACTAGCCATATCGCTTTAGTTAATCAAGAGTTATCGCCCTTTAATTATAGAAATTACCCAAAATTGGTCTTGTCAGCTCAATAACATAAGAAGCCTTGGTCAAATGATCATTAAATTTTGTCAGAATGTCTATTTGGCTAATATCTCGGACAAATTTGATAATTAGCCATATCGCTTAAGTCAATCAAGAGTTATCTCCCTTTAATTATAGAAATTACCAAAAATTGATCTTATCAGCTCAATAACTTTAGAAGCCTTTGCCCAATCATCACTAAATTTAGTCAGAATGTGAATTGGCATAATATCTCGGACAAGTTCGATAACTAGCCATATCGCTTTAGTCAATCGAGAGTTATCCCTCTTTAACTATAGAAATTACCTAAAATTGGTCAAGTCAGCTCAATTACTTTAGGAGCTTTTGTCCAATCATCACCAAATTTGGACAGAATGATTGTGTATTGGCGTAATATCTTGGACAAGTTCGATAACTAGCCATATTGCTCCAGTCGATAGAGAGTTATTGCCCTTTAATTATAGAAATTACCTAAAATTGGTCTTGTCAGCTAAATAACTTGTAAAGCCTTTATCCGATCATCACCAAATTTAGACAATATGTTTATGGGCAGAATATCTTGGTCACGTTTGATAACTTACAACGTTATCTTAGTCACTACACAATTATGTCCCTCGATATGGTCAAAAATGTACTAACAGTGTCCGCTCTCTAAGTTTGGCTGACGTACAACCAATTACTACTATACTTGGTCTCAAAAAAACAGGACGGGCGTATTTTGTGACATTTGGCGCTCTTGTTATTATTCACTAAATCTGTATGCATTTAAATCAACAAATTTACATGATGCATTCAGATTTGTTACCCTTTCCAAAATCTGCAGCAGAAGACTTTGACTTCAACGCAAGTTCATATAAAAAAAATCTTTATAAACAAAAGTATAACAGTTACTATTGAATCAAGTTGAAAAACGTTGTGACAAACTTTGAAATTGTTGATTATTAGGTGGTTAAAATTCATCAGCTACGATGAGTCAAACTGTGTATTTATGTGGAAAAGTGTTTATTTTCACTAGATATTATTATGTTACTGTCTATTTAATTGAATAAGAAGAAATCTGCGATTACCTTATCGCTTTCTGACGCCTTTGCAGCAAACAACTTTTAAAACCAATGTGACAAAAGGAGAAATTGCTCAATACGAGCAATTTCTCCTTTGGCCACAAATTGTTCAACTCTTTTTCAGTTATTATACCTACTTTGAAAGAGATTTTCTGCAATTTCCTCTAGATACTTTCAAAGTTTGTTGTATGTGGGAAAGGGAGATAATTTAAATTTGGGAAATCATATACTAAAATAAATGATTTATACTTTCAGGTGCAGATGCTTAAAACTGAGCTGCTGATACAAAAAGATTGCTTTTTGGATAAAAAACGTTTTCTCCGACTTCTTAGCATTTCTCAAGGTTAAAACGAAAAGACCATGTCAATGATTCCAAAATTAAATGGAAGCTGAAAAGTATATATGCAGGAAATATAAGCGGAATAGGTTAACAAACGGGAAAAAAGAATCCCCAAGTGTATGAATTACAGACAAGACACAACTTCTGTTCGATGACAAGAGATAGAGACAATCATGATACTTTTCGACATAACTTAGACCGGATGTTACCGGATTTTACCATGACAACTGGCTACCCTAGCAACAGGCTGCTTTTCATTCTTTCCGTGGTGACTTCAGTTTCAACACGATGTCTTGTGGACAGACCAGGTATGTTTGTTGCCATAGAAACAGATCTCTTGTGAAGTGCTCTTTCCATACAATTTCAATGTTTACTTGACATATCGGCAGACTCTTCTGCTATGAATGCACCTTGGGTCAACTCTATGTCAGTCTTGCAATTGCAAGGAAGAGCACTTAATAATGTCTCTGACAAAACCTTTGGAGCGGGCTCGGAATGTTACCTGTGGGCATCTTGTTCCTATTATTGTCAAGATAATTTCAAGGTCGTCGGCTGCAGATTTGTTGTAGGTGGGAAACATTTAAACTCTAGTTTAAAGAATCCTCTCAATAAAACAGTTCTTTCATCTATATGACCCTCTGCAGCAAACCACTTTTGAAATTATTGTGACTAGAAGAAGAAATTGCTCAAAACAAGCAATTTCTCCTTTTGCCACAGTGTTTTCAACTTTAGTAAGTAATTCAACTCTCATTTATCAGGACTTTTAACTTGAGCATGTTGAAACTTCATCAGAATGTTTGTCTTATGATATGTAGGTCAAGTTCGAATATGGGGGTCATGTTGGGTTAAAAAGTAGGTCAAATTGAAGGAAAATCTTGTTAACACTCTAGAGGCTGCAATTCTTATTTCAGCTGTTAGGAATGTTGTCAGAATGTTTTCTTCATCATATGGAGGTCAAGTTTGAATATAAGTCATATTGGGTCAGAAACTAGGTCACTAGGCCAAATTGAAGGCAAATCTTGCTAACACTCTGGAGGCTGCAGTTTTAAATTTGAGCATGTTGAATATTTATCAGGAAGTTTGTCTTGATTTTATGTAGGTCAAGTTTGAATATGGGTCATGTTGGGTCAACAAGTAGGTCACCAGGTCAAATTGGAGGATAATCTTGCTAACACTCTGGAGGCCACATTTCTAACTTGAGCATGTTGAAACTTTTTCAGAATGTTTGTCTTGTTGATATGTAGTCAAGAATGAACATGGGTCATGTTGGGTTAAAAAGAACTAGGGTCAAATAAGGATTCAACACTCTCCCACATACAACGAATCTGCAGTATATGACATTGAAAACATCTAGACAGAAATATAGAAAATCTATATAAATGAAAGGATAATAAACAAATAGAGTTGAAAACATTGTAGCAAAAGGAGTAATGGCTCATTATGTTTTCAAAAGTTGTCTGCTGCAAAAAGGGTCAGAAATTGTCTTTAAGTGGGAAAGGTTTTACTAGAGTTCAGATGTATCATCTGGTTAAAAATATGGCAATCCTCTATAAATCAAAGTTTGAATAGATTTGAAAATATTAAGACAAAGGAAGAAATTGCTCATCTGCATGGTGGGACATGAAGTACACCCTTAATCTAGAATCCGCTGTGGTCGAGTGGTTAGCATCGTGGATTTCGAAACCGGGTGTCCCAGGTACGATCCCTAGTCGTGGCACCTCGGTCATGGTGGAGTGCCCTTGGGCAAGGCACGTTTTCTAGCCTAGTACTCGTTTGTTTACCCAGGGATCATGAATAAGTGAACTGTCGCCGTGATATAACTGAAATAATGTTGAAAGCAGCGTCAAACCCCAATAAATAAATAAATAAATACACCCTTTATCTGTAGCTCTGAGCCAAAATTGCAGTACTTTTTATAATTGACAGTAACTATTTTGTTTTCCCAAACAGAAGTCCAATACGAACAGCATCTCTGCTACAATGGGGAGAGCATCCCGATTATTCTGGAGAACTCCATGAGGGCCTCCCACAACATCACCAATCATATTCTAAAGATCATTCTGGAAGAGGTGATAGGTTACGAGAATGTTGACATTGTCACTAAGGACTCTATGAATGCCACGGCCATCATGAACCGAATATCTGGATGCCCTGATACTGGGTAAGAATCATTTCATTTAACCCTTTCCCACATACTACAAGAAAGCAAGAAAATCATATTATGAGGAGTATAAATAATTATGTCTCCCCCTGTATACAGGGGAGATATATTGTTTTTGTCCTGGGCGTCTGTCTGTCTGTCCGTCTGTCCGAAATCGTGTCCGCTCCATATCTCCAAGACGGCTTGAAGGATTTTCATGAAACTTGTGTCAGATGTTCACCTCATGAAGGCGATGTGCAGAACTCATGTCCCGACCATACAGGTTCAATGTCAAGGTCAGACTTGAAGGTCAAAGGTTTGAGCCTTAATTTCGTGTCCGCTCCATATCTCCAAAACGGCTTGAAGAATTTTCATGAAACTTGTGTCAGATGTTCACCTCACGAAGGCGATGTGCAGAACCCATGTTCCGACCATACCGGTTCAAGGTCAAGGTCAGGCTTGAAGGTCAAAGGTTTTAGCCTGTTTTTCGTGTCCGCTCCATATCTCCAAAACGGCTTGAAGGATTTTCATGAAACTTGTGTCAGATGTTCACCTCATCAAGGTGATGTGCAGAACCCATTGTCTGCTTTATAGGTTGGAATGTTTTGAGAGATTTTGACAGATATTTGAGGGGGAGACATCTGTTTTTTCAAAAACAATTCTAGTTTCTTTTATTATACATTTAAACCCTAAGCTGTGAGTTCTCAAATGAATTGTCTGACTGAGTTCTCAAATGAACTGTCTGATTGAGTACTCAAATGAAT
Source organism: Serripes groenlandicus (assembly GCA_031761405.1). NCBI lineage: Eukaryota > Metazoa > Mollusca > Bivalvia > Cardiida > Cardiidae > Serripes > Serripes groenlandicus. The sequence goes on from JASEVX010000002.1 coordinate 103,551,005, forward strand.
TGTTCTACTGAATACTGAAATAATTTCCTGACTGAGTACTCAAATGAATTGTCTGACTGAGTACTCAAATGAATTGTCTGACTGAGTACTCAAATTAGTTTGTCTGACTGAGTACTCAAATGAATTGTCTGACTGAGTACTCAAATGAATTGTCTGACTGAGTACTCAAATAACATTGACTGACTGAGTACTCAAATGAATTGTCTGACTGGGTACTCAAATAACATTGACTGACTGAGTACTCAAATGAATTGTCTGACTGAGTACTCAAATGAATTGTCTGACTGAGTACTCAAATTAGTTTGTCTGACTGAGTACTCAAATAACATTGACTGACTGAGTACTCAAATGAATTGTCTGACTGAGTACTCAAATAACATTGACTGACTGAGTACTCAAATAACATTGACTGACTGAGAACTCAAATGAATTGTTCTACTGAATACTGAAATAATTTCCTATCATTGACTGACTGAGTACTCAAATTAATTGTCTGACTGAGTACTCAAATAACATTGACTGACTGAGTACTCAAATAACATTGACTGACTGAGTACTCAAATAACATTGACTGACTGAGAACTCAAATGAATTGTTCTACTGAATACTGAAATAATTTCCTAACATTGACTGACTGAGTACTCAAATTAATTGTCTGACTGAGTACTCAAATAACATTGACTGACTGAGTACTCAAATAACATTGACTGACTGAGTACTCAAATAACATTGACTGACTGAGTACTCAAATGAATGGTCTGACTGAGTACTTAAATGAATTGTCTGACTGAGTACTCAAATGAATTGTCTGACTGAGTTCTCAAATGAACTGTCTGATTGAGTTCTCAAATGAATTGTTCTACTGAATACTGAAATAATCTCCTGACTGAGTACTCAAATGAATTGTCTGACTGAGTACTCAAATGAATTGTCTGACTGGGTAATCAAATTAGTTTGTCTGACTGAGTTCTCAAATGAATTGTCTGACTGAGTTCTCAAATGAACTGTCTGATTGAGTACTCAAATGAATTGTTCTACTGAATACTGAAATAATTTCCTGACTGAGTACTCAAATGAATTGTCTGACTGAGTACTCAAATAACATTGACTGACTGAGTACTCAAATGAATTGTCTGACTGAGTACTCAAATAACATTGACTGACTGGGTACTCAAATAACATTGACTGACTGAGAACTCAAATGAATTGTTCTACTGAGTTCTCAAATGAACTGTCTGATTGAGTTCTCAAATGAACTGTCTGATTGAGTACTCAAATGAATTGTTCTACTGAATACTGAAATAATTTCCTGACTGAGTACTCAAATGAATTGTCTGACTGAGTACTCAAATGAATTGTCTGACTGGGTACTCAAATTAGTTTGTCTGACTGAGTACTCAAATGAATTGTCTGACTGAGTACTCAAATTAGTTTGTCTGACTGAGTACTCAAATAACATTGACTGACTGAGTACTCAAATGAATTGTCTGACTGAGTACTCAAATAACATTGACTGACTGAGTACTCAAATAACATTGACTGACTGAGTACTCAAATGAATGGTCTGACTGAGTACTTAAATGAATTGTCTGACCGAATACTGAAATAAAATTGTCTGACTGTGTACTCAAATAAATTGTCTGACTAAGTACTCAAATAAATTTTCTGACTGAGTTATCAAATGAATTGTCTGACCAAGTACTATGATGAAATGTCTGAGTGAGTACTCAAATGAATTGTCTGACTGAGTACTCAGTTATATGTCTGAGTGAGTACTCACACATATGGTTTGGAGGTCGGATAAGGTATTCAAATATTTTACCACAAACATCAAACCTGCAAACCTTGAAAACATCTAGGCAAACATATGGAAACTCTCTTCAAATGAAAGAACAATTATTGAATAAAATTTAAAACATTGTGGCAAGCAAAAGGAGTATTTTCTTCTTTTGCCACAATGTTTCCAAAAGTTATCTGCTGTAGATGCGTCAAACTGTGTCTGTAGGCGGGAAACGGTTAATTAATTAAGTACATGATTAAATGTGCCCCTTATCTAGAGATTTGGGAATGTCTGTATTCATGTGGCATTGTTCCAATGGGACTGACCTGTTAACCCTTTCCCTAATACGACAATTCTGCAGCAGAAGACAAAAGGAGAAATTGCACGTTTTGTGCCTAATTTCTGTCTAATCCATTACCTTAAATGATAAAGCCTCACACAGGGTAACATTTACCCATACATACAAAAGATATGAAGTTGACGACTTTGAAAATATCTTGGTTAAAGTATGGAAGATCTCTATAAATGAAAGAATAATTTATTGAAATGCTGTTGAAAACATTGTGATTAATTAAGGAAGAAAATTCTCTTTGTGAGCAATTTTGCCCTTTTGTCACCATGTTGTTCAAATTCATCCTCTTCACACTTATCAAATTGAGCCTGCAAGTGGGAAAAGGTTGATCACATGATATTAGTATGTTTTGGTTTAAAGAATTGACTTGCACCATATAAATATCTAGCTGTCTTACTTTAGTATAAACATATTTATTTAATATGGACTCCTAACAAGCTTGCAGCTTATTAATATACTATTCAGGCTTGATTACTCCTTCCTTGAGTTTGAACCTCAGCTTTGCCAACATTCTTTCCAAAGTTTGACAATGCGACAAGACTTATGCATTTTCAATCAATGGACTCAGTCTATTTTGGAATGCACCCAGTTGCTTTGAAAGACTGCTGTGTGGAGTACTGGTGTTAGCAAGCCAAGAGTAGGTGAATTGGGCACCTTGATATGAAAAATTGTTGAAAAGTGCGTTCAACTCCAATCAATCCTTGTTCTTTGAGACTTATTCTTTTCCCACATACATGTACAGCCTTTCTGCAGAACACTACTTTAAAACCAACTCTGCAAAGTTTTCAATAAACGCAAATTTTGATGTATCTCCAGTAGATCTAGATGACTTTTGAAAACAAAATATATTTCTCTATTTGCCAAAATGTTTTGGTCTCTATTCAATAATTACATTCACTTTTATGGAGTGCTTCCATAAGTTTGCTTCTTACATTTTTCAAAGTTGTGTGCTGCATATTCTGTATGAGGGAAAGGAATACTAGAGTCTAAGACCTCCATATAAGTATATATTTCTGTCTATACCTTATTTACATAGATATAAACTTGTATGGAAACAAGATTTGAAGAATTCATGAACTGAGCATGCTTAACGCTTTCCATTCTTACAAATCTGCAGCAGACGACTTTGAAAACATTAAGTCAAAAATGGGGAAACCCTCTATTAATTTAGGAACAATTATTGAATTAAGTTGAAAACATTATGTCAAAATGATGAGCAATTTATCCTTTTGCCAGAGATTCCGTTTGCTGTTAAAGCATTAGAAATGGTCTTTATTTGTGGGAAAGGGTTAACCTATTTTTCTCTTGACTAAATTGTTTAGCAGATATATATTTTGAAATATGTCAGCAGAAATAAAGCAATAACATGCATGTTGGGAGAATTATTTTAAAACAGAGGTCACATTAATATGGGAAAATAAGTGGTTCACTTAAAATATTGGAAACCGCCTCATATCAGTGGTGTAGTTGTAGAGCGTCCACCTCGGGTGAGGGAGGTCCTGTGTTTGATCCCCGGCTGGGTCATACCAAATACTTTTACAATGGAAGTAATGGCTTTCCCTCCTTGGCACTCCAGTCTATAGGGTTAGCATAATACGACTGACTCGTGGATTTTAGGATAAATGGAAAAGTTGTTCTGGTAAATTATCCAGGAAAAGCTGTGTTATACCTGGGAAATTGTTGAAAACTGCACAAAAATACCAAACAATCATTAATTAATTGAAACTAAATCTTGTTAAAGAGCTGACAATACAGTCTGCTCACAATGTGAAATTTCAATTTTTTCTGCAATGTTTTCAAAGATCAAGGAACAGTTTTACTCCTAACATCAACTGGAACATTTAATTAAGTCTGACACAAAATCATGCATTGTATACGTGTGCTCATGGGAAAAGGTACAAGTTGGTAATTGTGAAGGATGTTTGGAGGTTTTAAGATAACAGCAGTTACGACCAATGTTTTTAAACCCGATAGAATCCCATACATGTGGCATAATTTTTGTTTTTATATAACACAAATGTATTTATCTTGCTAATATTTCCTAGTACTTAACCATTTCCACATATAAACGCTTTCAGAAGCCTTTGCAGCAAACCACTTTTGAAAACATGATGGTTAAATGCGAAATTGCTCATAATGAGTAATTTCTCTTTTTGCCACAATATTTGTGACACTATTTTTAGCTCTACTGGCCAAAGGCCAGAAGAGCTTATGCCGTGGTGTGGTGTCCATTGTCTGTGCGTCCGTGCGTAAACAATTGCTTGTGAACGCGATACAGTCTTCAGTTTGTATTGTATCTCAATCAAACTTATACAGTAGTTAGATATCCATGAGAGCTCGGTTCCTTAGGCCAGAAGAGCTTATGCCGTGGTGTGGTGTCTGTCGTCTGTGCGTCCGTGCGTCCATGCGTAAACAATTGCTTGTGAACGTGATACAGTCTTCTGTTTTGATTGTATCTCAATCAAACTTATATAGTAGTTAGATATCCATGAGAGCTCGGTTCCTTTCACAAACCAGATCCACCCATGCAAGACTTGATTATGGCCCTTGGAATTGTCAAAATTGCTATAATAGAGCTTGTGAACACAATAGAGGCTCCATTTACTATCTGATCTTCACCAAACTTACACAGTAGTTAGGTATCCATGAGAGCTTGGTTCCTTATGTAAACCAGCCAGATTCGGCCATGTAAGACTGGATTATGGCCCTTGAAATTGTCAGAATTGCTATAATAGAGCTTGTGAACGCGATAAAGTCTTCAGTTTTTAGCTCGACTATTCGAAGAATATGAGAGCTATACTACTCACCCTGGCGTCGGCGTCGGTGTCGCCGTCGGCGTCGGCATCCATGTCACACTTTGGTTAAGGTTTTGCATGCAAGTTCTTAAATACTACATGTATTGCATTGAAACTTTCTACAACCCTACCAAACTATCACACCAATGTAGATTATCAAGTTAGATAACTCTATCCTGCATATTATGCAAGTTATGGCCCTTTTTTACTTAGAAATTCTGGTTAAAGTTTTGCGTGCAACTAAAGTAAGAGTCCATATCTCAGTATTTAATTGATGCATTGCATTGAAATTTTATACAGCACTACCCAACTATCACACCTATGTAGATTATTAAGTTAGATAACTCTATCCTGCATTTTATGCAAGTTATGGCCATTTTTTTACTTAGAAATTCTGGTTAAAGTTTTGTGTGCAACTAAATTAAGAGTCCATATCTCAGTATTTACTTGATGCATTGCATTGAAACTTTCTACAACCCTGACCAACTATCACACCTGTGTAGATTATCATTTAAGATAACTCTATCCTGCATTCTATGCAAGTTATGGCCCTTTTTTTACTTAGAAATTCTGGTTAAAGTTTTGCATGCAACTAAATTAAGAGTCCATATCTCAGTATATACTTGATGCATTGCATTGAACCTTTATACAACCCTACCCGACTATTACACTTATGTAGATTATCAAGTTAGATAACTCTATCCTGCATTTTATGCAAGTTATGGCACTTTTTTTACTTAGAAATACTGGTTAAAGTTTTGCGTGAAACTAAATTAAGAGTCCACGTCTCAGTATATACTTGATGCATTGCATTGAACCTTTATACAACCCTACCCAACTATCACACCTATGTAGATTATCAAGTTAGATAACTCAATCCTGCATTTTAGGCAAGTTATGGCATTTTTTTTACTTAGAAATTCTGGTTAAAGTTTTGCATGCAACTAAATTAAGAGTCCATATCTCAGTATTTACTTGATGCATTGCATTGAAACTTTCTACAACCCTACCAAACTATCACACCTATGTAGATTATCATCTAAGATAACTCTATCCTGCATTTTATGCAAGTTATGGCCCTTTATTTACTTAGAAATTCTGGTTAAAGTTTTGCATGCAACTAAATTAAGAGTCCATATCTCAGTATATATTTGATGCATTGCATTGAACCTTTATACAACCCTACCCAACTATTACACCTATGTAGATTATCAAGTTAGATAACTCTATCCTGCATTTTATGCAAGTTATGGCACTTCTTTTACTTAGAAATACTGGTTAAAGTTTTGCGTGAAACTAAATTAAGAGTCCACGTCTCAGTATATATTTGATGCATTGCATTGAACCTTTATACAACCCTACCCAACTATCACACTTATGTAGATTATCAAGTTAGATAACTAAATCCTGCATTTTATGCAAGTTATGGCCCTTTTTTTACTAAGAAATTCTGGTTAAAGTTTTGCGTGCAACTAAATTAAGAGTCCATATCTCAGTATTTACTTGATGCATTGCATTGAAACTTTCTACAACCCTACCCAACTATCACACCTGTGTAGATAGATTATCAAGTATGATAACTCTATCCTGCATTTTATGCAAGTTATGGCCTTTTTTTACTTAGAAATACTGGTTAAAGTTTTGCGTGCAACTAAATTAAAGAGTCCATATCTCAGTATTGTGTTGATGCATTGCATTGAAACTTTCTACAACCCTACCCAACTATCACACCTGTGTAGATTATCATCTAAGATAACTCTATCCTGCATTTTATGCAAGTTATGGCCCTTTTTTTACTTAGAAATTCTGGTTAAAGTTTTGTGTGCAACTAAATTAAGAGTCCATATCTCAGTATTTACTTGATGCATTGCATTGAAACTTTCTACAACCCTACCCAACTATCACACCTGTGTAGATAGATTATCAAGTATGAATGATAACTCTATCCTGCATTTTATGCAAGTTATGGCACTTTTTTTACTTAGAAATACTGGTTAAAGTTTTGCGTGAAACTAAATTAAGAGTCCACGTCTCAGTATATACTTGATGCATTGCATTGAACCTTTATACAACCCTACCCAACTATCACACCTATGTAGATTATCAAGTTAGAAAACTCAATCCTGCATTTTATGCAAGTTATGGCATTTTTTTTACTTAGAAATTCTGGTTAAAGTTTTGCGTGCAACTAAATTAAGAGTCCATATCTCAGTATTTACTTGATGCATTGCATTGAAACTTTCTACAACCCTACCCAACTATCACACCTGTGTAGATAGGTTATCAAGTATGATAACTCTATCCTGCATTTTATGCAAGTTATGGCCTTTTTTTACTTAGAAATACTGGTTAAAGTTTTGCGTGCAACTAAATTAAAGAGTCCATATCTCAGTATTTTGTTGATGCATTGCATTGAAACTTTCTACAACCCTACCCAACTATCACACCTGTGTAGATTATCATCTAAGATATCATCTAAGATAACTATATCCTGCATTTTATGCAAGTTATGGCCCTTTTTTTACTTAGAAATTCTGGTTAAAGTTTTGCGTGCAACTAAATTAAGAGTCCATATCTCAGTATTTACTTGATGCATTGCATTGAAACTTTCTACAACCCTACCCAACTATCACACCTGTGTAGATAGATTATCAAGTATGAATGACAACTCTATCCTGCATTTTATGCAAGTTATGGCCTTTTTGGACTTATAAATTCTGGTTAAAAGTTTTGCATGCAACTACATAAGAAGAGACCATCTCTTAGTGTAACTACTTGAGATTGCATTGAAACTTTATACAGCCCGCTTACCAACCATCACGATCTATGTAAACAATCAAGTATGATTACTCTATCCAGCATTTTATGCAAGTTATGCGACCTTTTTGGACTTAGAAATCTTTCTGGTTAAAGTTTTTGCAACTACATTTAGAGTGTAATCTCAATAACAACTTGAAAAATTGTATTGAAACTTTATACAATCTTTCCCAATTGCACAACTATAAACAAGATAACTCTATCCTGTATATGGTGAAAATTGTTGCACTTTTTTTACTTAGAAAT
>JASEVX010000002.1:103559194-103734637 GCA_031761405.1 Serripes groenlandicus
CACTTTCATGAGAATAATTTTTTTAAAGTGTTGACATATTTCCCATATTCTGATGCCGCCTGGCTGTAATATTTTTCAACCAATCAATATGGCTTGAACAATTTTTGTAGAGAATCACACACAGAAAACATTTCTACCACATTATCTGAAAATCCAACTAGCACATCTAGGAGAAGAATTTTAAAGTTCAGGTATTTTTTCCCTTTTCTGATGCCACAGCAACCAAAGTTCTGCATGTAATTTAAATCTTTGAACACATTTAAAAGAGGACCCCAAATTATGAAGTTTTATTTAAATTGGTCTAATAGTTAAGGAAGATGATTTTAAAGCTAAAAGTTAACTGAGGACGACGAGTGATCAATAATACAAATACATACAACATGTGTTAGAAATAGATTTATCAAAAGAGACAACGCTTAACTTCATTATAGAGTGGAATCAATATGAGCAATTTCATCTTTCCTCAATTGTTCTTAAAACACTTATACCAAACTATGATTATAAATATCACAATTATTCAGTGGTAAACAATTTTAATAGTTATAATTTTTGGACACATTTGTTTTTGTAATAAAATGAATGAAAATGATATCAACTGCTTCTTGTTCCCTTAAATATCGTATGAGAAAAGTTGGCAAATCCATAAAATCGACAAATTTATATTTTAACATAACCCACTTTTCAAGTAACAATCAACTAATTAACACCTTAATCATGACACCTCTATAAGCTGGTACTATATAATTACCAGTAAGACGAAACCTCAACCCCCCCCCCCCCCCCCCCCCCCCCCCCCCCCCCCTTACCTCATTTACTCTAAATTATCAGTTAGATGAAACCCTCCAACACCCATTGAAAACAATGGAAGTAACCTCTGTCAATACAGAACAGTATGAAATCGGTAGCTTTATATTTGGGTTAAGTTTAATTTAAATATTTTTCAAAATTTGAGAGATTTTACAGTACCTTTGAATTTTGATATAAAACCTTGCATCAAAGCCCTCTGGATCAAGGCCTGCTTTGGACAGATTCGTACCAAGAAATTTAAGGTAAATTATTAAAACACCAGACGTCACTATATATATTTATATGCTGTTGAGGGCATCATTTTTTCACAAACTGTGCTCTCGACAGCATAACACTGCTTTTTTGCCTTTGACTTATAAATATGACACTGACCTTGACATGACTGGAAATGAAACTCCTACAATTTTATTATATCCTGTTGACATTACTTGTGGAAAACCTGGATGACTGTTACTTGCACTTAATCATTTCACCACCAGAGCCCAGGGGCAGAAAAATATAAATTGACTAAATATCTGATGCTAGACACATGATGCAACATTAGACAGGTAGATCTAGGGTTGATCTTAATATGGCACTTTTGCCAAATGAGCTATGAAAATCTGCTTTGAAGATGAAGTATTTAATTTTTAACCTGTTTCAAACAGATAACTTAACCATTTTTAAATATTGTTAACAACCCTTTACTTCATACAATTGCCTTTGGTTGATTGATTGATTGATTGCTTGGGTTTTAAAACGCCGTTTTTAAACAATTCTCAGTCCCATATCATGGGGGGCCAGTTCACCTAAAACACGTATTTCCTGGTTTTTTTCAACACCAGTACTCCACACACGCAACTGGCTGCTTTTTCCGACATAGACTTGGCCCATTGGTGGAAGACGAATGACGCATGTCGCATTGACTTTTTGTCAAAAGTCGGGAAAGAAAGTTGGGCCGAGCCGGATTCGAACTCACAACCCCTGGATTGACAGCCCGCGTTCGTTACCGACTGAACTACCGGAGCTCAGCACAATTGCCTATTGGACGCCCTTGTAAGCAATAGTAGACACAACACTTAGGAACTGTCTGATCAGGGCCTACTCTGTTTGCTTATATGATGTTGTATATCTTAGTTTATAATATATTAATTCTGTTCCTTTATAGGCTATTTAAAAAGTTCAGTCAATTAATGTTGACAAGGTCATAACATTTTACATGAATTTTTATGGAGTAAAAGGTCAAACGTAAAAGCTTTTCAGACTTACAATAGACTTTCTCTTGAAGTCATCTTTACGTTAAAATAAACAAAAACTATTATAAAATCACAAACAAAAACAAATATGATGGCCATGAATCACAATTACCCTACCCACTAACCTCTCTGTGTTTTTACAAATCAACATCCTTGAAGGGAACTGAGGGAAAATCTTCAAAGGAATATTCCTGTATGGTTGACTGGTTGTACAGTCAAGTTACCCTTAATGGATCAGTAACGAAACAACGTAGTGCATAAAAGAAATGGTCAATGTTTCGGAACTTGTTTGTTTATAGTCCACAAGTAAAATAATTTTCTTTTAAATTGACAAACACTTTTTCAGTTTTAGTGCAGAAACAGCTGTACAGACCGTTACCAGTTCGAGTTATTGATGCATTAACGGATCAATTGTAGCAATAGGGGATCACATGACTTTCTGATATCATGGGGGGTCATCTCAAGCAACATTTTAGCTGTCAAAAAATCTGCTGTTATTGTACAAGTTATGTTTTATCTAACTGCAGATTTGTATTAATATATTTCCGATTTAATCACTAGCATCTTAGGGAATGGCTAAATTGTCAAAAAATAAAATTTTGAGAAAACCCCTCAGACTCAGACATGGAAACAAAGTGGCGATCCGCTAATGGTAACTTACCTAGCTATTCTATTATCGCTTCAGTGTAAACATGCAAATGACAAATGAGAATGATTGGTTACATTTCAATAAGTGTATGTATTTGTCTTTCATAAAATGTCAAAATAAATGACAAACATAATTAAAATTGCTAGCTGTTGCCGCGAAAAACAAATGTTCTCTTCAAAACAAGGTAGAAATAACTGGGTCACGTAAACACTTGCATTAGACGTTCAGATGATACGGATGAATTTGAAGTCCGACAAACATCGGTTTTATTGTGTATTTAAAAATTACCATAAAGTACTTACCTGCCAATTTATACACAATAATTTTGTCTAATAAATAAGTTAAAATGATCCGCTATTGGTTATGATCCGCTAAGGGTTACTTGACTGTATTATAAATAAAAACTATGAGTTGGCAGATATAGTCATTTAAGGATCTCCACTGTCAAATTGAATTCATGTGATCACAATATGTAGGGTCACCATGACTACTTTGTGGTCATGTGAGCTTAAATAATCATATCACTCGGGCCTGAATTAAAATTATTTTTGTTTAGATATTTAACCACCAACCAAGTTTGTTTAGACCTGACCAGTGACCACAGTTGGGAACTCTTGGCCCGGCCCACTGAGTGGCTTTTAACAGTTTAGTTTAAACTTATTTATTTTATATATATGGGTCCCATATGGGCCATTTCTGGGCAAGCCCATATGGGTATGCCCATATTGGACCCATATGGGACCTTTGTGGGCAAGCCCATGTGAGTTTGCGCATAAGGGTCCCAGATGGGTCCCATATTACAGCACTTTTAGGAAAAACGAATATTTATTTATTTAAAAAACATTTACTTTGAGCTAGTATGTGACTACCTTGATCTAAACTGCTATTATTTTATCTAAAAATAGTAATTCAACACATACGCGTATATTTTACAACCCATTTGGGCCTCCTGATAAACGTCAACACCCCTGAACAGGTACTGTGCGCGAAATTAATTTATTTTATTTTTAATATAGGTTTTAATTTTTATTAATTGAAATATACATTGTATAATGTATCATTTAGACATAGTTATTATCAAGAATTTAATCATCGCATGATTCAAAATAAAATAAATTTCGAGCATGCGCAGACGTGAGTTCCGCTATCATAATATTCAAATGTTTACATTTAAGTTGAATTTTGATATATTTCTTATTCTGATTATATGCATGCCTTTATATGAACCATACAGGAGATTACTTAATAAAGTTGTAGTGTTAAAGCATAGAGTGTGTTGTTTTCTTGCAGGATAATATTATAATATAGTCGTTTGCGCCATAATTAAATATCTCTCTGTTCCAGGAAAAAGAAAGAGTCAAAACATAAAAATATTAAAATGGAAGTACAAGAATCATGCACCTGCTGTTACATTCCAGCTTAAAGAATTTCGCATGTTTGTATCCGATGTTTCTGACAAGTGGTTGTTTATTGAAAGTCCAGCAAACTTAAAATTGAAATAAATGCAAATGGATCTAGCTAAGAAATGCAAGATCTGCCAAAAATGGAAGTATCTGGGCTACCCATGAGGGACCTATATTGAGTACAAGGGCTGCCCATGTGGGACCCATATGGGCAGACTATGCGAAAGTCGTCAGTCCTTCAGTCCTGACTGACAAAAAAACATTCGGACTGACACATTTTCAGGCAATAATTGATTGAACAAAGAGGAAAATATATGCATATTAGCTTTCGGACTGACAGGTTTCAAAAGATTTCGTGTAGTCTGTATGGGTCCCATATTGCATGTTTATGGGGCAGCCCATATGGGACCCATGTGGAATCCGGTTGCACTCCCCACCTGGGTCCCAAGCCGATATGGGACCCATGTAGGTGCCAATAAGGTACCCATATCATATGGGTCCCATATAGATTGCTAGCTGGGTTGGGCTCACAGGTTGGGCTCATCACGCTCGATGTCTGCTTCCTGGAGATTTAACCAGTACTCGCGCCGTTTGTGTTAAAAAAAACCAGTCATTTTAACAGTCATACAGTTCATATAAGTTCTACACATTAAATATTTACATTGAAGGTGTAAAATATAATATAATAATTAAATATATACATTCCTTAATATTAATTACATGCAATTTGCAAACAGTTGGTATAATTACCTGTATTTCCGAGATGATTTATGGACTCTGACCATGCGCTGATGCCGCCAAAACAATTTGCATTTCTCCTGGTTTTCGGCTCTCATTACGACCTTTTTTTACAAGCGTTAAATTGTTGGGTACCAGGTTTAGAGGGCTACACCATGATTGATGATGTCAGAGGTTTGTGTGTATGACGTATACAACATGTTAAGGTCTTAGACGAAAATCTGTTAGGTTATGGCCTGGTTATGGTAAAGAGAGTGAGATAAACGGGCTGTGCGGACATGATGTCCTCATTGCCGGAAAACAAGCAAAATTAGTTTTCAACCACGGACATACAAATAAGCTAATGTAAAAGTGAGGACAAATAAAATGTCCTCACAACTACATGGCGTTCTCATAAGGAGGGTCTCAGGTTTATGACATGTCCTTATATGACGTGTTTGTTTTTTAGCTCTCTCTCTCTCTCTCTCTCTCTCTCTTTCTCCCACCCCTCTCTTTCACTGTCTATCTCTCTCTCGCACCCTCTCTCTCGCCTTCTATCTCACTCTCTCTATCTCTCTCTCTCCATCTATCTATTACTATCTTACTATCTCTCACCTTCTATCTCTCTTTCGCGCTCTCTCTCTCTATATTATAATTATCTCTCTCTCTAATAACTGAAATAGGCGTAAACATTGTGGGAAAAGGTGAAGTTACCCGTGATTACTTTTGTCACAATGTTTTCTAAAAACTTAAGCTGCAATTAAGTCACAATGTGTCTATATGTCCGAAAGGGTTAAAATAGTAAATACTCAACTTAACCTATTTTAACATACAATAAAATCTTCAACAGACGAATATGAAAACATACATGCAATGCAAAACAATAAATATGGAAAATATTTTAAAATGAAAACGCAAAAATTAATACGGGTAAACCAAAAACTTATAAACAAGGTGTCGTTATTGATAAAAAAAATTACCATCGAGAAAGTAACAAATTGATATAAGCTTAATGAATATATCCCAAACAATTTGCAAACTACGTGTTTTAAGTTGGTCTTGTATCCGATATAATTCATTGTTTTAACATATATCTAAAGAATTTATTCATAAACCAGTTATTGGGACATTCATTTAATGGATTAACTCGTATTATATTAGCCGACAAGAAAGAACTCTACGTAGCTTTTCTTGACTGGGAAAAGATGTTTGACAAAATAGATAGAGTATGTTTGTGGCAGAAACTACTTAATGAAAATGTTAGTACTAAATTTGTAAATGCTCTTAAATCAATGTATAGCACTGTTAAATCATATGTACGATATAAGTCCGAAACATCTGAATATATATATTCAAACATCGGTGTTAAACAAGGAGACCCAGCTAGCAGCATATTATGTTTATTTTTCCTAAATGACATTTTAAACAACATTAGCTGCAATATAGATGGTATATTTTGCATTGATGATATACACTTGTTTTTGTTACTTTTTGCTGATGACGCGGTTGTATTTTCGCAGGATCCAAAATCTCTACATTCTATCTTAAACGACATAGAACATTATTGTAATGAATGGCATTTACGTCTTAATGCACAAAAGACTAAAATCATGATATTCGAGAATGGGCGGCACACTAACTACATTTTTTCCTTGTATAACTCGCCAGTAGAATGTGTGAGTTCATTTAAATATCTTGGTGTACAACTTTTTAAAAACGGGAATTGGAATCGTACACAACGTCGTATAGCTCAGCATGCAGCATTTTCATTACATAATTTGTTCATGGTCAATAACCAAATAGATTTACCTATTTCACAAAGGTTAAAACTATTTGATTCCCTGGTATCACCAGTTCTAAACTACGCGGCCGAAATTTGGGGTCATCACCCCGCACCCGATGTCGAATCCATACACTCAAAGTTTTGTAGAAAACTTCTGTGTGTACGTCGCTCTTCCAATCTAGACAGTCTATACGGAGAATTGGGAAAAATCCCTATGTCCATACATAGACAATTTAGAAAAGCATTCACCCAATATAGAATATCCTCTCATGAATTAGCAATAGAACGAGGTCGTCACCTACATTTACCGCGAAATAATAGAATTTGTCCAAATTGCTCAAATAACCAAATTGAAAATGAATATCATTTCCTACTAATTTGTTCAAAATATTCGGATCTTAGAACTAAATATATTAAACGATATTACTATACTTGGCCATCGTTACAAAAATTCACAAACTTACTCTCCAATAAGTCTATTAGTATTGCTAAAAATATGTCAAAATTTATTTACTATGCTAATTTGAAAAGAGTCCAGTTTTCCCCATAATGTTCTACGTTGTTGAATATTTGTATGTTCTTCTGTAAAAAAGATCCATGTCTTTATTTGTATTTTATGCTATAAGCATATTGTTTGTTTAACGCAATAAAATATTTGTATTATATTGTATTGTATTATATTGTTATATAAAGCAGAATTTCTTGCAATGTTGTCAGAGTGATCAATGGAAATTGATATATGTATGTGAAACACTAGTTATTTTCATTATTATCCCACGAGAAAAAGTCTCCTTGTTTGTACTTTGCCATCATTTACAATCTTTTGTATGTTTATCCGAGAAGAGGTATTCTCCAAATGAGAGGTAATTAAAATTCCACAGATGGAAGAAATGTATTGATGACTAATTTGCTAACAAGGTAATAACTGTGAAACATTTTTCACAAGCAATGGGCCCTTTTATAATGGAAAGGTGTGAAAACATTTACTCTCTGTCAATTTCTAATTAACAAATTTATCTGAAACAATTAAACAAAGTATAGGGGTAGTTGGCCACAATCATGTAAATATGTGAACACACATACTCTCTGTCTGTAAACTTCTAATTATTCTGTCCCACAATCAACGAATCTGCAACAGACGACTTTGAAAATATCTATAAAAGATAGTATGATTATTGAAATCAGTGTTGCAAAAGGAGAAATTGTTTATTATGAGTAATTTCTCCTTGTGCCACAATTATTTCAAAAGGTGTATGTAAGTGGGAAATTATGTCAAACCGGAAATGTAATTAAAGAAATAGGGCCTTTGAATTGACATAAACGACATCGTCATGTACACCATACAATATTGGTTATTCATTTATTAAAACAAAACCTCGATGAGTCGCATTGATGATTGCAAAATCATTGTACTGGCGAGTATGATGGTAATAAAAATCAGAACAGTAGAAGGGTATCATCTCATTTCATCTAATCCCATTTCGTCTACAGTTTTTTGAATAAGGGTGTTAGCAACTTATTTAGGGACTGTCTGTCTCATTAATCTAAGGTAGACGAAATGGTACCGGGTTGTAGGCGAAATGGGATAAAGTGCAACAAGTGTAGACAAAATTGAATTAGACGAAATGGGCATAAACCAGTAGAAGCTGTGTTTATATGTCTCTGCGGTCCCTAAACATAACGTTGAACAGTACCTTGTGTTAAGTATAGTTATATAGTGAAGTTATCAATGCGGTACACCTGTGCCTTGCACTCGTTTCGTGACATATAAGAAATAAATTTTTCGAGTTTTTTGTCTGCATAACTCGTCAATGTCATGGAAGCGTTTTTCTATGTTTACATTTTACTTACCGGTTACTTTCCTTTATATTTTGGCAATATGAAACTAGGTCACAAACTGATAGTGTTCATTTGCTATCTAATGTAAAGTGTTTTACATTTTCCATTGTTTCTGCCTTACTGCCGGAAATGTATTGAGCTTAGGATGGCAGTTTGGTAATCTGGTATCTCATCTCATCATAACTACTTAGCCTTCTCTCTTGAGTCTTCATCTTTCCCCCGGTAGTGAGTCTAGCGACGAGGGCTGTCAATCCGAGGGTTGTGAGTTTGAACCCTGGCTCGGCCAGCATTCTTTCCGACGTTTGACAAAAGTCACTGTGACAAGTGTCGTCTATCTTTCACAATGGGCTAACAGACTTATAATGTGGAAAAGCAGCCATTTTCTTGGAAAGATTGTTGCGTGGAGTACTGGTGTGAGAAAACCAGGAAACATATGAGAAGGTGAACTGCCGCCGTGAAAAATAAATCCATCAACTTTATAATTATATCTACAGACACTTTCAATAATGGCTGTTTCTTACCAGAATTTTGGACAATTTCTTGTTACAGTTCAGAACATATTACATTAGTAACTTTAATTTGTTTAAATCATATTTTGCCTCCAGAAACATGTGGTTCTGATGCTGCTGAAAAAAAGTGTCGGGAAAAAAATTCCTTTGGAGATGAACACACCTATGCAAAAAACAGTGCACCTGTGGAAAAAAATGAGAATAGAGATGAAATTAGAAGGCCATAAATGATAATAACATGTCAGATATCTTATTAGAAATTGACAGACGGCTCAAATCAATATCAACCATGAATAGTGTTCTGTTTCAAAACAAGTCCCAAAATAGTTCTGATATTAACTTATTCAACAAAGCAATTGTTGAATTTAAAAAAGCATGCCCATTTCTCTTCCAAGTTTTACTTGTTGCATTTAGTAGAATTCAAAGTCCTCTCTCAAAAATTGCAACGCTTGCAACTGTTTATGGTATGATCCTTCATAGTCGCAATAACAGGATTTCAGCTATTCAGCGTCTTTACTCCACAGTTGCACTAGCATACAGTGCTGACAATAGGGTAAACGTTGTTCAAAATGTTCAGTTATGTTCAGAGTTTTGCTCTCGGCTTTACAATAATTAAGTATGTGAAATTAAGAGAACCAAATACTTTCTCGATAATAACAAAATAATGCAAACTATAAAATAACAGTTGAACTTTCATGTTTCGAGGAAATAGTTTGGGGATATAATACTTCGGAAACTTTTCTCTCTAAACAGATTATTTTGAGATCAATTTCACAGGCTATAAGCTTATTTTAAAACCAGTATGGACATATTTTTTTATGAACTTCAGTTTAGAAGTTATGTGGATCTTGTATAAATAATAGAAATGTTTCATGATTTGAAGTTCTGAGCATACAGTGCAGACGTCTTCTTAAATCTGAAAATGTTACACTGTTTCAACAGTGACCCTTTATAAATGATCTCTGGGCTCTAATTTTAATTTGATAACAGAATACAATTATTTTAACTAAAATTTAAAGATAACAAATTATTGTAAACAGTTTATACATGACTACCTAAACTTATTCATGTAAATTGGAATCTTCATACAGAAACACGATTTTTAACTGTTTTCATATTTGGCAGAGAGAGCCAAACATATTGTTAATTTCTCAAAATTAATTATTTTAGACTTGGTTTAAACAAAAGGGGGAAAGGAGTTAAATTTTTGTAATTTAGGGATAATGATGCTATGTGTTAATGACTTTCATAAAACCTGATATGTATGTTATATGGTAGTTTATTTCAAGAACTCATTTGACACTAGTTAGAGTTACATTTGTATTTTTAACCCTTTCCCTGATATGACAATTCTGCAGCAGACGACTTTGAACATATTTTGTCAAAAGATAGAAATCTCTATAATTGCATGGATAACCCATGACTAAAAGTGGAAGACATTGTGGCAAATGGAGAAATTGCTTGTTTTGAGCATTTTCTTCTTTTGTCACTATGTTTTCAAAAAGCCGTCTGCTGCAGCGACGTCACAAAGCGTCTATATGAGGTAAAGGGTTAAAGCTTAACAGTGTCTGTGAAAACTGACTGCAATACCTGTCAAAACAGTCAAATTTCAATAACATTCAGGTCATTGACTGTTAAAATACTTAACTTTCCTTGATTGGAAACTTGTAATTCTACCAGTCACAATGACAAGTAAGTAAAAACAGGGACACTATATTACATTGTTATAGTGTCCCTGGTAAAAAGCAGGTTTCACAGTCACTGTCTCCTTGTTAAACCCAATTGTTTTACCCACATATCTGCATAAACTTGTGAAATAAACTTGTATGCAATATATATACATGTATGATAGTGCTGTGAATTTACAGTTTATAAGTATTCACAAAATAGTATTTTAAATGATTTTTCTGTTTAGAAATTAATCACTGTTTTTCTCAACATGAAAACTATTTTTAATATTTCAATCACTTTGTAAATTTTATTTTACATTTGATATTTTGGCAAATTCAAGCACATCGAATTTCTACAGAGAATATCAACAGTAATTATGACTCAATATTGACTTAAGACTTATGATTTTGTGTATGGTAATATCTTTGGATATATATATCTTTGCAAGATATTTAAATTTACTAAATTTAATAAAAGTTTTAATGAATGTTAATTTTCAACATAAATGCTTTATGAACCTCGTTGACATATTGACTGGTCGATTGAGCATTGACTTGGTGAATACTAGTGGTTTAAACTGTTCAATAATGGTCATACTGGACAATTATAGTGGTCAGTTGAATTTAAAGTAGCAAGACACGAGCTGTTCGATATTGACTCTGTATTTATCATCAACCATATAGTAGTTGTACATTGTAAGTTAGATCTATCATATATTTGTAATTAGACAAAATATGTTTTAACCCTTTCCCACATGTATACAGCAAATGTGCAGCACACAAATCCCTATGAAATCCCTACCAATTTATAAATCAAAGCGCTGAAGGCACTGAATTTGTTTGGGTACATAAAACTGTTCAAACATTTGCCTTTGCATAGATATGTGATTTATAAACTATGCATTGTTTATAAATATTACAACTTCGGGTAAAAGAATAAATGACGCATCCGTTAAAATTAAATGCCATTTTAGTTGTCTATAAAAATAAATCATGAGACATACATATAGGATCCATCATGAGTTTTCTTTGGAGATCAAGATTTCTTAAATGAGTCTAGAAAAAGACGGTTATTAACCGAGCCTCTTGGCGAGGTTAATAACTCACTTTTTCGAGACGAATTTAAGAAATCTTCTCCAAAGAAAAACGAGTGATGTATTCTTTTTATCACCTAAACAGTGTGTTTTAATGAAAAATATTGACAACATCAAAACAAAGACCGAATAACATATTCTTCATAAGAACCTGTGATTCACCGCATAAAAAAGTAGTCCTCATCATTTTTCAATAAGAAGAAAAACAACAACAATGTTTTAAACAATTAAGACTCGTTATTTATTCAAAATAACGTATTATTGCATTTTTCAATGTGTAAAATTTAACAACTTAACAATAAACATAATAAAGATAAAGGTCAAAATGATGTCATCAGTAGTCGCGTGACAAAAACCAGAAAAATCTCTGTAAAAGGTAGCTTAATTGTTAAAAAAATTAAAAACATTGTGGCCGAAGGTGAAATTGCTCGTCATGAACAATTTCACCTTTGGCCACAATGTTTTCAAAAGTAGTTGGCTGCTATTGCATCAAAAGGCGTCTGCATGTGGGAAAGTGTTAAAGGCAATACTGTTATGATATTGTTTTTCTTTATAGGCTCATGAAGACTTCATCACCACATGCGGCATAAGTTACATCCTCTCAAAGTTTGAAATGGTTACAATGGACGACTTCCCATAACATGTTGCCATCAAGGAGACTATAAAAACATGGACAAATGAGCCAAAGAAGAAAGTGTTTGATCTTGTAATGGATGAAGTTATAGCGGAGTTGTTCATACCATTTACAATCCAGGTATTTTATTTGTTTTTAGTTGCAAAACTATCCAATGTGGTTGGTCAGCTGCAACATGCCATAAGAAGCTGCACTGAACTTCTCTGATCAAATTGCCCTATGAAATGCACATATCTGTATTAAACAACCACCTGTGTTTTGCATGATGTGGTCATAAGTTTACTCTTGAGAGCCATCTCTGAACCTTTGATATAGCCTGTTGCAACTGTTTAGCACTAGCATCCATTCCAAGTGAAACTAAATAGTCATTAACACTTTTTAACCCTTTCCCTCATACGACAATTCTGCAGCAGACGACTTTGAACGTATTTTGTCAAAAAATAGAAAATCTCCATAATTGAATGGATAACAAAAAGTGGAAAACATTGTGGCAAAAGGAGAAATTGCACGTTTTGTGCAATTTCTTCTTTTGTCACTGTTTTCAAAACGCTGTCTGCTGCAGAGGCGTCAGAAAGTGTCTATATGAGGGAAAGGGTTAAACTCATGCATACTTCATCAGCTTTAAAATATAAATACTAATTGCTGTCATGCATTACACAAATAATTATCTCTTTGTTCAAATGTCTATTTAAGGATCCTTTTTTAAGCAAAATGACTTTCTCATAATTTTTAGCTCACCTATGCACGAAGTGCAAGGTGAGCTATTGTGATCACATTTTGTCTGTTGTGCGTCATCAACATTTGCGCTTGTTAACACTCTACATGCTACCTTTTTTATCTAATCTTCATGAAAGTTTATCAGAACATTCATCTC
Organism: Serripes groenlandicus; assembly: GCA_031761405.1. NCBI lineage: Eukaryota > Metazoa > Mollusca > Bivalvia > Cardiida > Cardiidae > Serripes > Serripes groenlandicus. Next base: position 103,572,409 of record JASEVX010000002.1, read on the forward strand.
CATCAAATCTTGGATAAGTTCGAAACTGGGCCATGTGAGGTCAAAAACTAGCTCACTAGGTCAAATTGAAGAGAAATCTTGTTAACACTCTGGAGACAAATTTTTAACTTGAGCATGTTGGAACTTTATCAGAATGTTTGTCTTGATGATATGTAAGTGAAGTTCGAACATGGGTCATGGTCTCCAAGTCAAATTGAAGTAAAATCTTATTAACACTTTGGATGCCACATTTTTTGCTTCAGCAGCTTGAAATTTTGTCAGAATGTTTGTCTGAATTATCCATGTCAAGTTTGAATATGGATCATATTGGGTCAGAAACAATGTCAATAAAGGAAAATATTGTTCAAACTCTGGAGGCCGCATTTTTACTTTGAGTAAGTTGAAACTTTGTCAGAATGTTGTCTTGATGATATCTAGTCCATGTTGGAATATGGGTCATATCAGGTAAAATAATGTAGATCATTAGGCCAAATGAAAGAAAAATCTTGTTAACACTGTGGAGGTTGCATTCAGAATGATTGTCTTGATGTGTTTTGCATTGCAGTACATTGTATAATTAAGGTGAGCGAAATAGAGGCCATGATTGGGTTTAACGCCATTTCAACATTATTTCAGTTATAGAACGGCGACAGTTCATTTATTCATGATCCCTGGGTTTAACAAACCAGTACTAGGCTAAGAAATGTGCCTTATCCAAGGACACTCCAGAATGAGACTTATAAAGAAGTAACTGAAAACATAAACTTTTATGACCAGTGATTAATTTTCCTGAAAGGTAAATATCATGTTCTTGATAAAAAAAATCGTTCATATAAGATTTAAAAAAGAGTACTTTGCATTAGTATCATAGATTTGGACAAGTTATAAGATGACTGTTAAAGGTCAAGGTCACAGTGACCATATTTGTAACTGTTTACCTATTTACTATGTATATCCTTTCTTTTTTTGAAAAGGAGAGGGTTCTCCACGTCAATGTCAGTGTTGGACAGAACCAGTTTGTAGTAATAGCAGAACAAACCAATATTGTAAAAAGTGCCATTGCTTATTAACATCAACAGGTATACAGTGTCAGCAAGCAAAGAAGATATTAAGAAGGGTGTGACTGTTCGTACCCTAGGTCTGGATATTTACCTCAAAGCATCCCCAGAAGTCGAGACTACCGGTACATTAAAAACATATGCTATGAATTTTCTTCAGTGGTATTTTACTGTTATTCAGCTGAAAGATGCAATCAAAGAAGGTGACATGAAAAGAACAAATATTGTATTGAAACATATGGTGCCTTTCTTCTACAGTCATTCTAAATTGTCAAAGTACTTTGTTGAATGCATAGACTACATCCTAAAGACAGAACACACATTATCACCGTATATGGCACTTAAGGTATGTGCAGCAACATTTGTCAATATGAAGGGCAAACAAGGTAAAAATAAGGCTGCTGATCTCCAGAAGGAAAACAAAGTGAAATATCTGAAATCTTTGATACGATCTCTGGGTGCCAATAAAACAGAAAATTCAATAGTAAACATTACTAAAGCAGGTCCAGTGATGTTGGATATTGTTGACAACAATATTGATGAAATGACAGGATCAAAAAAGATCAAGACTACACACACAATGAAAAGTCGAGAAAATGACATTAAATTGATAACTGAGAAGCTAAAACATGTGCAATTATGGGATAACTGTCAGACAAAAATACTAACATCTGTTTCAAAGACTCCATTTGAATTTGACCGTGAAGCCTTTAAAGGGACTGAACACCATAATGGTCCAAAATCGTTATATTTTATACTTATTCTAATTAATCCAAAATACGTTGATATATATGTAACGGAATGTTGTAGAAGGTCGTACAAGTCTTGATTTTCTTTATTTCATAGGAAATAAGCAGTTAAAAAAACGTCCGCTCCGTGTTTTCCCGTTTAAAAATACCGTGGAATTTCCTCTTGCTCATTTGAATTTGTGGATTCAAAAATTCGGCATTCTCTAACACTATCGACTCATTACATTAATGTATGCGTGAGTGTAAGGAACGACAACTCTGCGAAGGAGATTGTCAATTCGGTTGTAATGATCACGTGATAAATATACAGCGATATTTTTATATTTACTGGGTTACTAACCCTGTAGATTTTACAATGCAAAATAACGAAAAATCTCAGCAATATTAATAGTGTGCATATATTGTAGTACATCAGTCAGCAAATCTCAATGCCTTACATGCAAAAACATCAAGGTAATAGCAATTTTTAACAATTTTCTTCTTTTTTTCGCTTTTTTCTCATATGGAATTCAGTCCCTTTAAAATGGATGTTATGTCCAAAGTTGAGCGACTGTTGATGGACGTCCCTATGGTAGAATATGATGACGAAGAGGATTAAATTACTCATATGCCAGAGTTCTGGTCAAATCAATCTGAAAACAATTGACCTCATTATTGTGCATACTTCATATTGTTATGGCTTCGTGCATAGGTGAGCTATTGTGATCACATTTTTCCGGCATCCGTCAGTCGTCAACATTAGCTCTTGTTAACATTGCTCAAAACATTCAATTTCACATTAATTGCAATATTATAAACTCTTTATCAAAAAAATTAATTCCAGTTTTGGAACATATCAAGTATTATTGTTATTTACATGACTAGTACTTATCAGCATAAAACGGTCATGCACGACAATTTCGAATTCCAAATTAGTTTCAGAAAGTAAGGATACTCATGTTTACACATGTAATTGTTTGTGTATATTTTTCAAGCCAAATATGGTTCATTTTGTTTCTTTATTCTGACATTCAAGACAAACATTTCATGGATCTTTAAGTTCAAATGGTTCGAACACTCTATATGACTATGAGGTTTTAATAACAACTTTTATACCCCTCAGGAACCTATATATCTATACATTATGCTTCGTTAACCCTTTCCCACATACAACAACTCTTCAGCAGACGACTTTGAAAACAGTGGCAAAAACCTGAAAAATCTCAATAAACGATAGCTTAATTGTTAAATAAAGTTGGAAACATTGTGGCTAAAGGAGAAATTGCTCATCGTGATCAATTTAACCTTTGGCCACTATGTTTTCAAAAGTTGCCTGCTGCTATTGCATCAGCCTGTGGGAAAGCGTAAAGGATACATATCTGTTAGTCATTGTGCAAGTATTGTTTTGAAATCGCATGAACAAAACCTGTCAAGGCATAAAGAAGTTCTGTTTCATTACAAAACACAGTTTATAGTGTTATGTCACCCCAGTCTGACACAGTTTATAGTGTTATGTCACCACAGTCTGACACAGTTTAGTGTTATGTCACCCCAGTCTGAGACAGTTTATAGTGTTATGTCACCCAGTCTGAGACAGCTTATAGTGTTATGTCACCCCAGTCTGGGACAGTTTATAGTGTTATGTCAGTCTGAGACAGTTTATAGTGTTATGTCACCCCAGTCTGAGACAGTTTATAGTGTTATGTCACCCCGTCAGAGACAGCTTATAGTGTTTTGTCACCCAGTCTGAGACAGCTTATAGTGTTATGTCACCCCAGTCTGAGACAGTTTATAGTGTTATGTCACCCAGTCTGAGACAGTTTATAGTGTTATGTCACCAAAGTCTGAGACAGTTTATAGTGTTATGCCACCCACTCTGAGACAGCTTATAGTGTTATGTCACCCCAGTCTGAGACAGCTTATAGTGTTATGTCACCCCAGTCTTAGACAGTTTATAGTGTTATGTCACCCCAGTCTGAGACAGTTTATAGTGTTATGTCACCCGTCTGAGACAGCTTATAGTGTTATGTCACCCAGTCTGACACAGTTTATAGTGTTATGTCACCCAGTCTGACACAGTTTATAGTGTTATGTCACCCAGTCGGACACAGTTTATAGTGTTATGTCACCCAGTCTGATACAGTTTATAGTGTTATGTCACCCAGTCGGACACAGTTCATAGTGTTATGTCACCCCAGTCTGAGACAGTTTATAGTGTTATGTCACCCAGTCTGACACAGTTTATAGTGTTATGTCTGACCCCATCAGACAGAAATAATAGTTTAATCATTTTCCCACAAACAGCAGATCTGCAGCAGACAACTTTGAAACAAGAGGGCCATGATGGCCCTGGATCGCTCACCTTAATTATACAATGTACTGCAATGTAAAACACATCAAAACAATTATTCTGAATGCAACATCGACAGTGTTAACAAGATTTTCCTTCATTTGGCCTAGTGATCTATATTTGTTTACCTGATATGACCCGTATTCCAACATGGACTAGATATCATCAAGACAACACATTCTGACAAAGTTTCAACTCGCAAAGTAAAAATGCGGCCTCCGGAGTTTGAACAATATTTTCCTTTATTGACCTAGTTTCTGATCCAATATGACCCATATTCGAACTTGATCTAGATATAATTCAGACACACTTTCTGACCAAATTTCAGGCTGCTGAAGCAAAAAATGCGGCATCAAAAGTGTTCACAAGATTTTCCTTCATTTGATCTAGTGACCTAGTTTTTGACCCAGCATGACCAATATTCGAACTTGGCCTACATATCATCAAGAAAAACATTCTGATAAAGTTTCATCATGCTGAAATTAAAAATGCAGTATCCAGAGTGTTAACAAGATTACCCTTCAATTTGGCCTAGTGACCTAGTTTTTAACCCATATCCGAACTTGGCCTAGATATCATTTAGACAAACATTCTGACCAAATTTCATGCCGCTGAAGCAAAACATGCAGCTTCTACAGAGTTAACAAGATTTTCCCTCAATTTGGCCTAGTGACCTAGTTTCTGATCCAATATGACCCATATTTGAACTTGACCTAGATATCTTTAAGACAAACATTCTGACAAAATTTCAAGCTGCTGAAGCAAAAATGCGGCATCCAAAGTGTTAACAAGATTTTCCTTCAATTTGGCCTAGTGACCTAGTTTTTGACCCGGCATGACCCATATTTGAACTAAGCCTAGATATCATTCAGCTCAACATTCGGAACAAGCCGCTGAAGCAAAACATGCGGCTTCTACGGAGTTAACAAGATTTCCCCTCAATTTGGCCTAGTGGCCTAGTTTCTGACCCAATATGACCCATATTTGAACTTGACCTAGATATCTTTAAGACAAACATTCTGACCATATTTCAAGCAGCTGAAGCAAAAAATGCGGCATCCAAAGTGTTAACAAGATTTTCCTTCAATTTGACCTAGTGACCTACTTTTTGACCCGACGTGACCCATGTTCGAACTTGACTTACATATTCTCAAGACAAACATTCTGATAAAGTTTCAACATGCTCAAGTTGAAAATGTGGCCTCCAGAGTGTTAACAAGATTTCCCTTCAATTCGACCTAGTGACCTTGTTTTTGACCTCATATGGCCCAGTTTTAAACTTGTCCAAGATTTTATAGAGATGAACGTTCTGATAAACTTTCATGAAGATTGGATGCAAAATGTAGCCTGTAGAGTGTTAACAAGCTCAAATGTTGACGACGGACGACGTACGACGGACGGACGCCGGACAAAATGTGATCACAATAGCTCACCTTGCACTTCGTGCATAGGTGAGCTAAAAATCTAGGCAAACTATTGAACGTTTCTACAAGTATCATAAACTGACCAAAGATGAAAACATTGGTGAGAAAAGGAGAAATTGATTGTTTGAAGTCATTTCTTGTCTTGCCACAATAATTTCAAATTTCACCTGCTGCAGAGGCAACAGGATGCGCCTGTATGGCGAAAATCTGAAAAATCTCCATAAAAGATAGCTTAATTTTTAAATGAAGTTGAAAATGCTCATCTCACATACAGGATAAATTTTAGGCATCTGCTGCAAGTTACCTTTGAAAACTTGAAACACAAATAAAGAAATTGCTCATAGTGTCCTTTTCCAAAACGTTCCTTATAGTCTTTGATGATTATACTATAACCTTAATACTTTTAATTAGCAATTCTCAGACACCTCTGAAACAGACAATTTGGGAACATTATGGCAAAAAGAGAAATTGCTAATGCTGAGCAATTTCTCCATTCGCCACAATGTTTCAACTTTATTCAATAATTAACCTTCCATTTATAGGGATTTTCAATATTATTTACTACATGTTTTCAAAGTTGTCTGGGTTGGTTGTTTGTTGGAAAGGGTTAAAAAAAATCTGTCATTTGTGCAGATTTGTTGTATGGGGTAGGGTAATGAGTTCATTACAAATAAATAATTGGAAATTTCCCACATATTATTGAATTTTGAAGTATCTTCATCAAAACATTATTGCAAAAGAACAAAAACGCTTCTAATGAGTAAGTTCTCCTTTTGTCACAATGTTTTTAAATTCAAAGATGTATATTTTCCTATAGTTTCATCTTCATTTAAGAGATTATTAGAGATTTTTCTCATGCTGTTTTCAAAGTAGTCCGCTGCATTAGTATGAAGGGTCAATAGAACTGTATCACACTTATAGAGTTATAATGTCAGGTAATGGGAATGTTTTTAAATGGTATCTGTCTTTTAACCCATGTACATACATACAACAGATCTTCAGCAGACAGCAGACCACTTTGAAAGTGTCAAAAATATATTGTATGAAAGGGTTAGTTAGAACAGCATTTTACACCTCTTTTAACCCTTTCCCTCATACGACAATTATACAGAAGACTAATGTTTGTCAAAAAATGGAAAATATCTATAATTGAATGGATAACCTTAAAAGTGGAAAACATTTTGGCAAAAGACGTAATTGCTCGTTTTGAGCAATTTCTTCTTCTGTTACTATGTATTCAAAAAGCCATCTGCTGCAGAGGCGTCATAAAGAGTCTATATGAGGGAAAGGGTTACAGTAAGCTTATCCTTACATAATTGCATCAGTTGTTGAGCTATTCTCACAAACGAGTTTGTCCCAAATATTCTTCGTAGAAAATAAACTATTTTGGCACAAAAATTCTTCAGTGTTGAAATGATTCCGACCTGACGAAAAACAAACCTCTACCAAGATTGATCAAATCATTTCAATCAATTATTTCAATCAGTAAATAACATATATATTTTAACACAATAATATGATTATATGCCAGAGTAAACCCTGAATAATATTAACCCTTTCCCCCATAAAGATGCTTTCTGACGCCTCTGCAGTAGATGGTATTTTGAAAACATTGCGACAAAAGAAGAAATATATCAAAACCCTAATTTCTCCTTTTGTCACTATGTTTGCAACTATTCAATTATTATACTTTCAATCAAAGGGATTTCCAAAATTTGTTCAGAACTGACAGACTGATTTCTACAATTTTTGCAACAATCTTCTTTATTACCTTCAAACAATACATCTTCAAAACCAAACTATTGAACTAAATATAGGCGCAGACATGTATCATTGTTTCTACAGTACTTAACCATTTATGTTGTCATTTCTTTCCGGTTTGATGCCAAGTCACAGTTATTGAAATACATGACTGCCGTTGCCTGCTGTCCAACTCGGCCTGCTCTACCTACTTCCTGCAAGTAATTTTCTAAACTCACAGGAGGTCGCATATGCAGAATCTTTTCAACTGAAGGGGCATTAAGTCCCATTCCCAATGCGACAGTAGCCAGAATAAGGCGTGTGGTTGGATTTTTTCTGGAAACATCACTAATGATGTATTTTTTCATGTCCGATGTATAGTCTGTTTGGAATAGTGAAAACACTCTATTTTCAGGAATTTTCTCCTTCCCATTGTATTGTAGGCCTTTTAAAGTCTTTGCTAAGTACTGGTAACAGTATCCCTGGGCTTCTCAATTCTCCATGTACGCAATTGTTAATGGAAACTTGTCAAGTTCATTTTTTAATTGTTCGGCTAAAGGATTAATAAAGGAATTGTATTTTTCTTATTTCCTAATATTGGGAGGTCTAACCACTATATCAATATATATGTTGGGTCTGTCAGGGTTGACTGCAATCACTTTGTGATCCTGGTACATCAATGCTAAATCCTCTATAGTGTTAGGCTTGGCTGTTGCTGTCATAGCTAAATGTGCTATATGTGGATGGAGACATGTCAATTTTCTAAGGCGTTGGAATTTTGGTCGAAATTCCTGTCCCCTACAAAGTTAAAATGATAATAACAACATTTTGAAATTTCTCCTTTTGCAACAATGTTTACAGTTTACACCTTCATTTACAGAGTGTTTATACATTTCTGCCTAGATGTTTTCCAAGTCTGCTGCAGATTTGATGTATCTGGGAAAGGTTAAAACCCAAGGTTCTCTTACTTGAAATTTAAAAGAAGGTGTTTGTATGCAGATTAATTTGAACAATCTAAGATGAATCCCTATATTGTACAGTAGGATTGTTGTATTTGATCCATTCCCACATACAACATAAAGACGATTTCTGATGCCTCTGCTGCAGTCAACTTTTTAAAATTTGTGGCAAAAGGAGATATTGCCATATGTGAAATTGCTTATAACATGCATATTCTCCTTCTGCCACAATATTTTCAACTCTATAATAAGTATTTGTTAACTTAATTATACTTGCTTTAATAGAGATATTCCATCTTCCTAAGAGATACTTTAGGAAACATTGACATTTTTTGCTAGTTCTTGACACATGCACTGTAACTTTTCATGCAAACAAAAGGGCCATAATTTGTGTGCATTTTATCTAAATAGGTTTTTCTAAGAAAGGAATGAAGATATTTTCCTCATCTTACAACTTATTTAATTTGGTGAACATAAAAAAATAAATAAAGGCACTAGAGTGCAAATTATCTCATCAACATCTATTTTTGGATGATGAAGGATTACGGAATTACCCGAGAAGTACCGATTGTAGTTATATACCGAAAAATATAGAATGGCGTTATTTCAAGCTGGCGACGTCACATATGATATAACAATACATATACAGCTGCAAACAATGTATTCTTAAACCTTTACAACATATACTTTAGATCATTTCTGATGCCCCTGCAGCAGACGATTTTTAAAAATATTGTCGAAAAAGGAGAAATTGTTCATTATGAGCAATTTCTCATTTTGACACAATGTTTGCAACTTTATTCGATATCTAAACTTTCACTTGCAGACATATGTCACAGTTTTTCCAGATGTGTTTAATAACAATACATAAACAATTGCAAAATAAGATTTTCTTGACCCTTTCCCACATATAGACATTTTCTGACGCCTCTGCAGCAGAAGACTTGAAAATAGTGGAAAAAAGGAGAAATTCTCCTTTCGTCACAATGTTTTTTACTCTATTCAAAAACTAGACTTTCAATAACAATACTTATATCATAAATTACGTCGCCAGCGTGAAATAAGGTCATTCTATATTTTTCGGTATATAACTAGTGTAATAACAATGCTACGTAACGTCATAATGAAAAGCATTGAAAATGCCCGCGCTATATAGCGACGTTATATATATTTTGCGCTAATAATCGTCGAATTGGAATTTATAATATAAATAGAACATAACATTCGTGGTCATTCAATACGACATTTTATGAAACTCGTTTAATGAAATTTTGTATTGAATGACCACTCATATAATATCCTCTATATATACAGTTGCAAAAAAGGTATTGTTAAACCTTTACAACATATACTTTAGATCATTTCTGATGCCCCTGCAGCAGACAATTTTTAAAAATATAGTGGAAAAAGAGTTGTCGGAGGACAATATAGCTCGTCTATCAGAGCCATCGTCTATCAGTGCCTACTTCAGAACAGTTACAGCATTGGTGTACAAAAGAAAGAAAACCGTTTAATATCAACAGCATAAATTATATAGTTTCTGAGAAAAGGCCTTGAATGCCTAACTATAACCCAAAATTCCCGGTCTTGCACGCCAAGGTTTGACCAAACAGGGGCACAATTTAGTCAAAATTCATTCAAGGATATATAATGACCCTGAATAAGTGTGTGAAGTTTCAAAGCAACAGCATACACAGTGTCTGAGAAAAGGCCTTGCACGCAAAAGTTTAACCAGGCTGGCAACGCATACGCCAACGCCATTATGAGCAATTTCTCCTTTTGACACAATGTTTGCAATTTTATTCAATCACTAGACCTTCACATGCACACTTTTGTCACATATGTTTCCAGATGTTCTCAATAACAATACATATACAGTTGCACAATAACATATCCTTGACCCTCTTTCCCACATATAGACGTTTTCTGATGCATCTGCAGCAGACAACTTTTGAAATGATAGTGGAAAAAGGAGTTAATTCTCCTTTAGTCACAATGTGTTTAACTTAAGGAGGTAATTTTCCTTTAGTCACAATGTGTTTAATTTTATTCATTACCTACGTTCATGGTGGAGTGCCCTTGGGCAAGGCACATTTTCTAGCCTAGTACTGGTTTGTTTACCCAGGGATCATGAATAAGTGAACTGTCGCCGTGATATAACTGAAATAATGTTGAAAGCGGCGTAAAACCCCAATAAAATAAATAAATTTATTCATTACCAATACTTATACAGTTGAAAAATAAGATATTCTTGAACCTTTCTCACATATAGACGCTTTATGACGCCTCTGCATCCAACGACTTTTGTAAATAAAGTTAAAAAAGGATAAATTGCTCATTATGAGCAATTTCTCCTTTTGTCACAATGTATTCAATTGTATTCAATATCTATGAATATATATACATACAGTTACAAAGTAAGGTATTTCCAACATATACTATAGACGCTTTCTGACGCCTATGCAGCAGATGAATTATGAATATATGGTGGAAAAAGGAGAAATTGCTCATTATGAACAATTTCTCCTTTTGTCACAATGTTTTCAACTATATTCAATATCTATGAATATATATACATGTGTACAGCAACAAAGTAAATTATTTCCAACATATACTATAGACACTTTCTGACGTTATGCTGCAGATGAATTATGAAAATATGGTGGAAAAAGGAGAAATTGCCCATTATGAGCAATTTCTCCTTTTGTCACAATGTTTTCAACTGTATTCAATATCTATGAACAGCAACAAAGTACCAACATATCTATGAACAGCAACAAAGTACCAACATATACTATAGACACTTTCTGACGTTATGCAGCAGATGAATTTTGAAAATATGGTGGTAAAAGGAGAAATTGTACATTATGAGCAATTTCTCCTTTTGTCACAATATTTTCAACTGTATTCAATATCAATGAATATATTCATACAGTTACAAAGTATGATATTTCCAACATTTACTATAGATGCTTTCTGACACCTCTGCAGCAGATGAATTTTGAAAATATGGTGGAAAAAGGAGAAATTGCTCATTATGAGCAATTTCTCCTTTCGTCACAATTTTTTCATTTTTATTCAATATATGTGAATACAAATGTATATATACATACAGTTACAAGTAGCAAGATATTCTTAACCCTTTCCAACATATATTTATAGAGGCTCTCTGACAGTAAAACTTGCCCAGAAAATGTTATCTACTTATTTTTTAGGTAATTGAAAACATTTTCAATGATGCGTTTCGTTGATGTTACTCTAGGTTTACCATTCAATGTTTTTTCCTTGAACAATTGTTATAAACCTTCTAAACGATTGCGGTTTATTGCCAACTGTAAATGCTGAAGACAAAGACCACTTCTTGATATTATTTTCACCATTTCCTTTGATGCAACCTTCTCATTTATTAAACATTCCATAGATGACTTATCATAGTCACAATCTTTGTTATATTTATAAATATTGACTGAGGAAGTTGTTAATTCACTATTTTTGGCCAAAATATCAACATTTATATTGGTATGCAGCACCAATTGCTGAAGACTTTCAACATCGGCTAGCGCATCATGTGCTGAATATTAAATATTTATAAATTGTCACAAGATATTTTTGTTTGTAACATTGAAGATCTGGATACACAGATCTGAATAAAGGCAATGTATCAACAGACCCTAACACAGTATCTTGAAAAGCACGCAGGAGTTTCCATATTTCAAATGCTTTGATGATTCTAGGAAGATCAAACTTTCTGAAGAATACATGTTCCTCTGCACTGTAACCATGTAAGAAAATATACTAAAACTTTTTGTAGATTGTCACTTTCTGCTGGTTTTCCAAGGTGAAACATTGTATTGTTCCTGACAGTCAATCCTGTAACTTCTGATGCACCCAGAGAAATTGGTTGTGATGGTAAAATGTAATGATTGAATTTTTCATTTCCACAAACAGCTGCTAATTGAATAATGTCACATTTGTTTTGAAGGGATGTTGTCTCAATGTCACAATAAACTTTCACAGAAAAGTCCTCTTGAAGACCTCTACAAGATGGGGGAGGTGTAATGGCTCTGGTAATTTCTGTAATGTCATAAACAGATGACATGGCAACACCCGACTGATATGAGACTCCTTCTCTCATCTCTTTTTGTGCACTGCTATATTTGTTTTTAAATTTTTTGTTTAATTTTCTTTTTTTAAATGTAATTGTATTTTCAATCAATAGCCTTTTAACTTTGGTTTTGTCTCGTTTGGCTGCCAATTTTGCATAAAATTTACCAGGAGAAATAGCCATTTTAAGATTAATCTTATTTATGTATGAGCAACCAGCGTTCTTCTGTGCAACTGTACAATTCAATCGATTCCTTAAACTTCCAGAAGCTGAATAATGGCAGCGTTTGGGTGCTTTTGATGCAAGCATGGTGTTGATTGATTCAAATTTCTTCTGTTGCCACAATGATTTCTAATGTTGTTCTGCTGTTGAGGCATCCGAAAGCGTCTGTATGAGGCAAAGTGTTAGGTTTGTACATATATCTGACAAGACAGAAAATATATTTCCCCACACCAAATGGTAATACACAAAAGCTTGGTAAGTAAGGCATAAAGTTAACGTTACAGAATATAACCGACTAACTGTTATTGCTCCTATTGTGAACGCATTAAAATTAACAAGTTACGTTACTACTACCAGTTATTAACCAGTTATTAATCCTTTTGTTTAGCGCTATTGTGACACGCATTAAAATTAACAAGTAACTTTCTAGAGTCTAAATTTCTTCTGGTTATTGCACCTATTGTGGACAGATTGACATTAGCAAGTAATAACTACTACCGCTTATTACTCCTTTTGATTTAGTGCTATTGTGAACGCGCACGAAATTAGAAACTAACGTTCTCGAATAGAACCAACTTACTCTTATTCCATCTCTTCTGAACCCATTAAAATTGACAGTTAGCCATGTGGAATCCTCGAATTGCATACACAAGTACCCGTCCGTCATTTTGACCTGTTATTAGAATAAATAAAAGTATTGAAAGAATATAAACGTTTACCTGGAATGCCATTTTCAGAGTCAATTGCTTTAGATACAGATGTAATATCTGTCATAAAGATAAAGCATGATTTTAATCAGGTCTTACATATAACACACATGCAGCAGGTTAGGAAAACATTAAGTGCGTTATCGTTATGTAAGACAGAATTCATCCCGCAAATACGGTTACCGTCATTTTGGACGAAATCGGGCTGGGACGATACTGATTGTTTTTACAATCTCTACTTTCACTTTTAAACAAGGTCAAAATACCGAAAATGATCAAATCAATAATTTCCAGTGCATCCTCATACACATTTATAATGTATTTAAACTCAATTTCATACATTCAATGCATTCTGGTGAATGTATACACTATTTTCTACGCAAACAACGTTTTATAGGGACTATTTGCCATATATCAGCATGGCCACGGATGTAATTTGCGTAATTTGACGTATAAATATATACTGACCCGAAGGAATTTGCGACCATTGTAGAACCAGATCACCTAACGCATCCGGTAAGTTGGTTCGTGGTCTGCACTGTTGGCTACTATGTCACGCGAACAAACCCGTAAACTGGTATATGTATCAGGCGTCGTTCATTGATTAATTAATATATGGGTTATGAATCGATGACAAAGTGTCTAAAACGATGTTCATGAACAAAACAAAAACTATGGCTAATGAATGGATGCCATGTTGTGCTAATGAGTGTTCATGAATAAACATCAGAACTATATGTAGTGAATCAATGTCTCAGTGTGTAAAACGTCGTTCAAGAATAAACACCCAACCTATCGGCCTTGAATAGCTAACCCTAAAACTATGGACAGTGAATCAATGTCAGGCTATGTAACATGTCATTCATTAATAAACCTAACACATGGTTAGTAAGTGGAGCAATGTCTTGAAGTTTAAAACGTTGTTCATGAATCAACACCAAACCTATTGGAATTTAATGGATGTTATGTCGGATAATATGTCTTTCATGGATATAACAAATACTAAAGGTAACAAATCGATGTATATATAATGCTGTGTAGTATTAGTACGTCGTACATAAATAAACACAAACTGTGGATAGGAAATCGATGTTAGGATGTGTAAAACGTCGTTTAGAGCACACATAAAGAAGGTGTAGGATATCTATGTCATGTTGTATAAAACCTCGTTCATGAATAGACCAAAACTATTGAAAGTGAATCAATGGCATTGAGATTAATAAGTCGTCATGAATAAACCAAAACTATAGAAATAAATCAATGGCATTGAGATTAATAAGTCGTCATGAATAAACCAAAACTATTAAAGTGAATCAATCGCATTGACAGAAATAAGTCGTTCATGAATAAACCAAAACTATTAAAAGTGAATAAATGGCATTGAGATTAATAAGTCGTCATTAATAAACCAAAACTATTGGAAGTGAATAAATGGCATTGACAGAAATAAGTCGTTCATGAATAAACCAAAACTATTAAAAGTGAATAAATGGCATTGAGATTAATAAGTCGTCATGAATAAACCAAAACTATTGGAAGTGAATTAATGACATTTAGAGAAATAAATCGCCGCGAATAAACCAAATCTATTTGAAGTGAATTAATGGCATTGAGAGTAATAAGTCGTCATGAATAAACCAAAACTATAGAAAGTGAATTAATGACATTTATAGAAATAAATCGCCGCGAATAAACCAAATATATTTGAAGTGCATTAATGGCATTGAGAGTAATAAGTCGTCATGAATAAATTAAAACTATTGAAAGTGAATCAATGACATTCAGTGTAATAAGTCGTCATGAATACACCAAAAGTAATGTTAGTGAACCAATGGCATTGAGAGTAATACGTTGTCATGAATGAACCAAAACTATGTGTTGTGAGTCAATACTATACATGGTGATAAGGCGCTCACGAATAATTCCATCACTGGAAAGTGAATCAATGGCATTCAGTGTGTTTAGTAGTCATGAATTAACCACAAGTAATGGTAGTGAATCAATGGCATTACGATTGGTATGTCGTCGTGAATAAGCCAAAGGTATGTGTTGTGACTCAATACCTTGCAGGGTGATAAGGCGTTTACGAATAATTCCAAAATATGAATAGTGAATCAATGGCATTCAGTCTAATACGTTGTTCATGAATCAACACCAACACTATTGGAACTGAATGAAGGTTTTGTCTTTTAATATGTCGCTCATGGATAATACAGATACTATGGGTGATGGATCGATGTAATGATGTGTAAAACGTCGAATAACTAAATATAGGATTCGATGACATGCTGCGTACAATGATAAAACTAAGTCCTCATTTTGACATTAGTTATTTCAGATCCAGCCAAAATAACCACATTTATTCAAGTGTATTTCCGTGAATCGTCGAGTAATAAGTTATTATTAACGAGCCTTACCGTTTGTTCCGGTGTAACAGTTGTATTTAGTCCCAAGTGAATCGTCTGGTATGGCGATATATACTCCGATGGGTTGTGGCGATCCCGAAAGTTTGATACTTATTGCTTTCACACCCACGACCGTTCCTTTACTCAAGACTTCAAATCGAACTGTTCGTTTAGTTGTTGTCCAGCTGTAACCGGTACCGACATGCCTGTAGTCATCTGGAATCTTTATCTTCGTCTATAAAGCACAACACATAAAAAAGAGAACTTTATAAGGTCGTGTAAGCTGTCTTTTTTTTAAAATAATATCTCTCTTATGACTTAACTAAACCCTATATAGTGAGTACTCAGAAGAACCGCCTCAAAGAGACAATTATTTTGAGTACCCGCAACATAGGCCTTTAAGGTCATATAGGGATTGGGGGATGTAAAATACTAATCTAATCTAGGCTTCTGTGACAAGACATAATCTTAACACTGTTGAAAACAGCGTTAAACACCTACATGTCAATCTTTGTACAGCTTTAAAGCAGCCATAAATATGGGGCAGAATGTTGTGTCGTATGCTGGTACAAGAGAGCCAGGAAACACGTGATAATGTGATTTGATCGCAGTGAGTTAACTTAACTTCTGTGGAGACTGACGACGTCACACTAAAACCAATTAAACTTCAATGGCGATATTACGTATTGACAGACCATTGCTATACTGATAAGACTTTGTATATTGCATCTTGTATATGTGAGTCGGTCTCTTTGCCAATGCTCGTTTGCTCAAACAAACCATACAGTTTGCGACAATCATACTGGATTTCGCGTTGGGCAATATCCATTCCAAAGCTAAATAATTGGCAGTCACATAAGTATAGGTGTTACGTATAACTGTTCTTTCACTGTAAAATGACTGACGTACTGTTGTAAATGGCATTACATCTTGGATTCACGGCAGACATTGTAGTGCACTCTTGCGAAAGATCCATTTCCAAGCCTATCAATGTTTTATCATTGGTGTATTTAAGATAAGTGTACAGCTATACAGGAAGTAAAGCTTCAAATAAGATAAACAAATGATGCGTATGTTACCAGTTCAGACCGCTTAACCGGGTGTCTAATTCTGAAATCGGACCCAGCCAGTGATCCTGATACCTCGACGATGGTTCCTAGCCCGGGGGTCATGACCTCCACATAAATATTGGCGTCATCGTGCTCAATGAAAACGACACCGAAGGAAGTTCCAATAGTATCGAGGCCTGAAACGAAATGATTGATTGGTTGATAGGTTGGTTGTTTTACGCCGTGTATAACATTTGTTTTACATTAAGGCGTTTCCTGGGTAAGTTCCCTATGCTACTTGTCTAATTATCCTGACACCAGTCAGTCGTAAGGCAACGTCAAGCAGAACAGCCAGCACTACCATTTATAAACTATTTGGTATAACCCGGCCGGGGATCAAATCCTTGACATCCCGCACCAGAGGCGGACCGGATCCTCTACTGCTAAAACACCAAGGCGTTGTGAAGCGAAATGACGGTACCATTTAGAAGCAATTACATATTGTGTAACAGTAGTGAGAACATAATGAACGAAGCCTTTTATAACAGTTACGGCGAAAACAACCTCTACACCAATGCCGGCATCGGCTTGTTCATTAACAACGAAAACAAAGAAAGTATCAACATTATCGATTATATTTGGTTCAATTGGTCACAAAAATCACGTAAATGTGGCCGTCCTTCGTCCTCATCTGAAGCGATATCAAATGTAACCCTAAACTTATAGTGTTATGAATCAGATATATGAAGATGCTCCACAGTAGTTGCATACTCGGTTAAACTATTAAGAACATACATGGTCACCTTGTTCAGTAACAACGAAAGCAAAGGAAGTCTCAAAGATATCGATTCCTGTCACGTTAAATAATGGTTCCGTTACAATTCAGTTGCACTAACAATGATTCTATTTGTGTTATGACAAGCGAAATGATTTAACATTAGATAGTTCTTTGCCATCCCACTGTATTAATCATGGCTAGGGGGCATATCATAATTTTCAAAACAACTGGTACTCAGCTGTGATCAAACGAAATGCAATTCAACCCAATATTTTAAACACAATTGGTAAGTCCATGATTTTAGCCAATACATATTACAAATATGACAAATATGACAAATATGACTTATGAAGCAAGAGAATAACTAAAATATACATGGAGAAGTTAACGCAGTTTTCAAAAAAGAATCAAGCGGCCTAATTCACACCTAACAATGTGTTTACTGGCTTATTCACACCAGTACTCCACATAACAGTCTTTCCAAGCAACCGGCTGTTTTTCCTTATAGGCTATTGGACCATTTGTGGAAGACGAATGACGCCTGTCGCATTGACTTTTTTTAAACGCCGGAACTATTGTTTGCCGAGCTGGGTTTCGAAATAAACTATGCATACATAATGTACCTACAGAATATTCATACGATGCAAATAGTCAGGTTGATCATGCTTGTACGTCATTGTTTAACCCTTTCCCTCATACGACAATTCTGCAGCAGACGACTTTGAACGTATTTTGTCAAAAAATAGAAAATCTCTATAATCAAATGGATAACCTATAACTAAAAGTGGAAAACATTGTGTCAAAAGGAGAAATTGCACGTTTTGTGCAATTTCTTCTTTTGTCACTATGTTTTCAAATAGCTGTCTGCTGCAGAGGCGTCAGAAAGCGTCTATATGAGGGGAAGGGATAATGATTACCGGAACAGGTTCATTTCTGGGTATTTTCGTTTGCATAACGTAAAAAGATCTACTTGGCAGGTTTGAATTTTATTTCGTTTTATTTGCCTGGCTAATCATTAAGAAACATTTAAACAATCGGTTATGATGTGTAACCAAATATCCCTTGAGATGGTGTAAATTCAACATTCAAGTCGAAATTTGTGCAAAAGACAACATTGAGAATCACTGTCCATAACGCCCAGGCGTTTTGTTTCCAAATTCTTCATTATCTGTATATATGACCCTGCATATAAACACGACTTGCTAGATTTTCGGCTTCCAATGGATGGTCTTTATAAACGACTCCATGGGTAGTTCTTATACACAGGGCCAAGATCAAATGTTTGACTCACCGTTACCGGGTTGCTTGTCTAGTATTACCCGTAGCTGCAGTGCCCGGCCCAGTTGTGCGTCTAAAGCCGGTACTTTGTTACCATATCAGCTTGAATCACTTGCAAGCAAAGGGATGGAGTGTTCGGATGAACAGACAGACGATTCAGAACATTCCTAGAAAAGTACATTATTTAAAACATATACATATCTAACATGATTTGTTTAACAAAACTTGCGTCATAATGGAAATTCTATATTCCTAGAATAATTAGGTAATTATAAACTTGTGTTCTAATCGATCTTATAGATTATTTAACCCTTTCCCTCATATTGACGCTTTCTGATGCCTCTGAAGCAGACGGCTTTTTGAAAACATAGTAACAAAAGAAGAAATTGCACAAAACGTGCAATTTCTCCTTTTGTCACAATGTTTTCCACTTTAAGTCATAGGTTATCCATTTAATTATAGAGATTTACCATTATTTTACAAAATATGTTCAAAGTCGTCTGCTGCAGACTTGTCGTATGAGGGAAAGGGTTAAGTTTTTAATTATTTCAAACCGTCTACGGTCTTAGAACAAAATATTAATTCAACTCTTCTTAGTTCCTAGTATGATTTAGTATTCACAAACTTTGAACTAAAATCACTGAAAACATTAAATGAATTTAAAGTTCAAGTTATAACCGCTTTGCATTATTCCTAAATTTAAACATTCCTATGTACTTTTCTATCATTTACATTCATAGAATATTTAAATATTACGAAACTTAAGTTTTAAGCGGACTTCAATCGTTTTCCTAAGATATTGATTAAGTTCAAAACATGAGGTATTAGCGATCGCCAATGTTTCTAAAATAGTACATTATTAATATCTAAAGACAAAAAAAATAACAGTAATCCAAATGTCAAAGTCTAATTTGAAGTTAATCGGACAGAGAAATAAAGAACAAATGTCAAATTATCAAAATCAGTAGATATCCACAATAATTTAAGTTTTGTACCCACAAAATATACGACACTCAGCATCTAAAGTATGCAATGTGTGATGAAGTGTGTGCTGTTTTTATTGTTATTATTGTCGTTAGTTTCAATACTTTTCGTTAGTTTAATACAAACAGATTATCCCCCTTTCTTAACATAGCGGAAACGATGCGCACATGGCGCCTTTGCATAAAGTAGACAATTTCTCCACTTTTCTCATGATTAGTGACGTCACAGTGTAAGTTTCATCATGCTCAAAATAAAAATGCAGTATCCAGAGAGTAACAAGATTTCCCTTCAATTTGGCCTAGTGACCTAGATTCTGACCCAATGCGACTAGATATCTTTTAGACAAAAATTGCTGCCTCTAGGGTGTTAACAACATTTCCCTTCAATTTGACCTAGTGACCTACTTTTTTACCAACATGACCTATGTTCAAACTTGACCTTTATATCATCAAGACAAACATTCTGATAAAGTTTCAACATTCTCAAGTTGAAAATGTGGCCTCCAGAGTATTAACAAGATTTCACATCAATTTGACCTAATGACCTTGTTGTTGACCTCATATGGCCCAGTTTCGAACTTGTCCAAGATTTGATGGAGATGTATGTTCTGATAAACTTTCATGAAGATCGGAAGCAAACATTTTAATGTTACTATTTTCACCAGTGTTTTGAACTGTAATTTGATATTACCATTTTGCTTAGTCCTTTGATTTGTATTTTGATGTTAATATTTGAATTGAAGTGCTCTAACACGATTGTTAGCTCCACTTACTGAAAGCCAGTACAGTTTTTGACAATGCGAATTGTCCAATGTGTATAAATGCATCAACATAGTTTCAAACAACTTCTTCAGTGAAACCACTCGGAGAATTGGCATGCAACATCACAGGTAGCATCCTCTCAAATTAATCTCCAAATAACTCTAAAGCCTGGTATAGTACTTTTACTTAACTTAATTTAGTATTTTTAGTGTTTGTTCTTTTGAAATTTTATTAAAACAATAAACTGGTGCTTTTGTAGTATACTGACTTGTAGTTTCTAACACCTCCACTTTTTATCCATTGACACCCATTCAATGTTTTCCTTTTTACCATCTTCATAGGAAACTCTCTGCAAGAACAATTTAAATTAACACTAAATCAGGTAATGACCAATTATTAATTGCCTTAATTTTTCCCATTTAATGTTTTAAACCTTTATCCACTATCATGACCTACCGATTAAAAGCAAAACAAAGTTTCTGTATGTCAGCATTATTTGACAATAATTTCACATAACAGGGTAGTGTTCAATACAAAAATTTGGTTGTTGATTTTTTTTCGCCGGGTGAATTCTTTCCTTTAAAATGCATGACCCGTTATTTTCTATGAATTATGTTAAAGCTCAGGTAAATCTTTTCAATGATATGGTGTTCTACCTGAGAAACGCTTAGCAATTTGATATTTAATGGTTGAAGCTGGTTGATTTACATTGAAACAAAGGAGGAATTTATTTGGTGTATTGTGACCTTAAGAGCTTGTAAGCCTAAGAATAGTAAATACATCCGAGGCTTGGTTGATCTAAAGCTAAATAGTTAGAAGTCTATAATCTGAATGCTTTATACAAAAGTGGAGTTAAAGTTCTATTTGCTTTAATTGACACATATGCAGCAGTCGAATTTTGAAAACTATATGTAGCAAATTTCTTTTGGCACAATGTTTTCAAATCTATTCAATAAATATATGTTCATGAAAGATATGTTTCTCCACATATGTTTACTAAGTCATCTGCTGTAGATTTGTTATATGTTGTGGTAAAAGATTAACCCTTTCCCACCTGCAGACGGATTTTGATGCAATAGCAGCAGACGACTTTTGAAAACATCGTGGCCAAAGGTGAAACTTGGCACAAACATTCACCATGATGAGGTTGCATGTCACTCTCAAGACCCAGAACTGTGCCTCAAATGTCAAGGTCACATTTAGATGTCAACGGTCAAAATGAATACCGTTTGATAGGACTATACCTTGTCCGGCCCGCATCTCAACCATGCATCATAGGATTCCCAAGTTACCAGGCACACATGTTCACCAGGATGAGGTGACGTGTAGCACATAATACCCAGACCTGTACCTCAAAGGTCAATATCACACTTATAGGTCAAAGGTCAAAATAAGTACTGTTTGATAGGACTGTACCTTGTCCGGCTCACATCTCAACCATGCATCATAGGATTCCATAGTTACTGGGCACACATGTTCACCATGAAGAGGTGATATATGGCACACAAGACACATGTCTGTACCTCAAAAGTCAAGGTCACGCTTAGAGGTCAAAGGTTGAAATGAGAAACCATGCATCACAGAATTCCCAAGTTACTGGGCAAACATGTCCACCATGATGAGGTGACATGTGGCGCACATGACACAGGCCTGTACCTCAAAGGTCAAGGTCACACTTTAAGGTCAAAGGTTGAAATAAGAAATGTTTGATAGGACTGTATCCAAAATGTATGCAGTGCATTGCTGTTTTTGTCCAAAAATGCACATACAATACACAATGTGCTGTCCTGGTCCTGTAGAGGACTTTTGTATTGCTTGTAATACGACATTAACTTGTTTCCAATTAGATAGCTTAACATTTACTCTTGATTTGTCATCATAACCATTTGTTACATGTCAAGTCCTGGTAGCTCAGTCAGTAGAGACGTGGACTGTTAAGCCAAGGGTTACAAGTTTGAGTCCAAGCTCTACAAACATTTTTACCACTTTTCACAAAAATCACTGCAATAAGTGTCATTCATCATCTACCAATGGGCCATTAACAGTTTATGTTGAAAGGCAGTCAATTACTTTAACCCTTTCCCTCATATAGACGCTTTCTGACGCCTCCGCAGTAGACAGCCTTTTGAAAACATAGTGACAAAAGAAGAAATTGCTCAAAACGAGCAATTTCTCCTTTTGCCACAATGTTTTTCATTTTTAGTCATAGGCCATTCAATTATAGAGATTTTCTATTTTTCGACAAAGTACGTTCAAAGTCGTCTGCTGCAGAATTGACGTATGAGGGAGAAATGGTCAAACTTTCATGTTTTTTCGTAGATGTTTACAACGTAGTCTGCGGTATATTCGGTGTGTGGGGGAAAGGGTCTAATTACAAACAACATTCTTCACATTTATTATAATGATGATGCGCGCGTCATCTTCATCGCAGAATAGACGACAAGGTACGTTGTTTTCGTGCTTGCGTTTATGGAAAGTGTTAAAAGACTGTTGTGTTAGGTACTGATGTGAGACAGTCAGAAAACACATTGGTAGTTGAACTTGGCACTGTGATATGACTGGAAAACTGTTGAAAAATGGGGTTAAACCCCAAATCAATCAATGATTGACCTCTAGTTATTCCTTGAATAACATAAAGGTAAGTTCCTGAACAGACCGTATGGAGGCACAGGCTGACTTTCTTCTTTGGTGTTTTTTTTCTGACTTGGGAAAACATTGTGAGAAAATGGAGCAGTCGATCGCATCAACTATAGTTAGATCTGGAGACAGGACATTCTGTATAAAGACTTTATAAAATGGTAGTAGTCGTTTCACACCTTGACTTTCAGAATTTTGGGAAAATGTCAGTGCACAATCAGCTCAAAATCTGCATCATACAACTTTGAAAGATCTAGGCAAAACTATTGGTATTCCCAAAATGAAAGTATCATGTATTAAATTGATGTGAAATTTGCTGTTTGTGGGGAAATGTCAGGACACAATCAGCTACAAATCTGCAGCAGACAGCTTGAGTTTGTATAGTATTGGTTATCTCCCTTTGTTTAACAGGAATCAGGCTGTTTGATGTCTCTGCAGTAAATAAATCAATTAAAAGGAAGTTTGCTCATTATAAGTGAAAAAGACTTCTCCATGTTACTAATTATTTGTCAAAAATCTGATGTTCATTATTCCACATAAAATTGTTTTCCTGTGTTGTTTTAAAGCAGAAAAAGGCTCTTATAAGATAAATAAATGAACAATTCATTGATACAAATCTTTGGACTTCTGTTCTTTCGAAATATCCAATCCATTTGTTTTAAATTAAAATGGTAAATATTTTTGGAAAAGAAGTAATTGCCTGGATATTTTCGAGGTTGTCAGCGCTCCAATTTTTTCTCACTTTCATTGCAAATTACCAAATTGCTTTTGGCAAAACCGTTTAGTGAAATGGATATTTTCCTTGCAGATATTGTATTTAGAAATAATTTGATCATGTGACCCCCCCCCCCCCCCCCCCCCCCTCCCCCTCCCCAACAGGAATTCCATAGTATCAGGAGTTTTCTAACTTCATAGGTCAAGCTCACAGGGGCCAAATCTGTTTCTGCTTAATATCAAAGTGTTTAAACTTTTATGCCCTCCCGCCTTTGGGGAGACATATTTGTTTTGCCCCCTTATTGTTTTTGCAGTAATTGGGTCAAAGGTCAAGGTCACAGGGACTTGTAAATGTCAAATACCTCAAGAATAATTATTTGAACAAGAGTCTTCAAACTTCATAAGATGATCATATTACCATTACTTTTATTTTGGTCACTGGGTCAAAGGTCAAGATATGAAAGCTGCAAATGCCAAATCTTTTTGGCTTATTCAAAAGAACCTTTTGATCCAGAGTCTTTAACCCTTTCCCCCATACGACAATTCTGCAGCAGACGACTTTTAACATATTTTGTCAAAAAATAGAAAATCTCTATAATTGAATGGATAACCTATGACTAAAAGTGGAAAACATTGTGGCAAAATTCTATTTTTGTCACTATGTTTTCAAAAAGCTGTCTGCTTCAGAGGCGTCAGAAAGCGTCTATATGAGGGAAAGGGTTAAACTTCACAAGATCATTGGATTTCATGAGTAGATGACTTATACTATTTTTAGGGTCACCTGATCAAAGGTCAAGCTCATTTTGGGCCAGCAAATTCAAATTGGTTTTCGCTGAATATCTCCACAATCCTTTCACCGAGAAGAATCTTTAAACTCCACAGTATAATTGACCAGTGTGAGCAGACGGCACTTAATTTGACAAAGCAATAGGAAGACATTACATTTTTTTCAAAACAGCACCATTCTTCTAGCTTTTTCTTGATTTCTCTTTTAAACCCTTTCCAACTTGCAGACACATTTCGAAGCATCTGCATCCGATTACTACTGAACACATTGTAGCAAAAGGAGAAGTTCTCATATTGAGCAATTTTTCCTTTTCCCCCAATATTTTAAACTATTCAATTACTGTACTTTCATTTATAGAGATGTTTCATATATTTGCCAGGATGCTTTCAAAGCTGTCTTCTACAGACTAAATTCATAATATGTTGGAATGGATTATTATACAAAATTATGTATCTGACTCAAAATCTAAATCTGTTGAGATTTTTTACTTTCTTCAGATGCTTTCAATTTGGATGTGTTCAATAGTAAAACTTTTCTTTCACAGAAAACGTTTGACAGGAGAATTGGAAAAATTATGGGGGAAAGTGCAACAGTATAATTCTGTATCAAAAGTATACTGTTATTTTTCCAGAATGTTGCTGCATTCTTTTGGAATAGGATTAGCAATGGCTTTGATGTGTTTGTGTTTGAATGCAACATTAGTTTTATTCCTTACCCACTTGCAGACACATTTTTAGAGGACATGCAAGCTTTGAAAACATGTTGACAAAAGGCAAAATTGCTTATGATGAGCAATTTCTGGTTTTGCCACAATGCTTCCAACTGCTTTCCTTTCAAAGTAGTCTACTGCATATTTATTGTATATATGGGAAAGGGTTAAGTTTATTCATTTTATCATTGAGTTTGAAACATTCTTTGTGATTGGATACGGACTCACTCTATCCTTTTTCTGATACAGACAACTTTTGAGAACTTTGCAACAAACACATTTTTAGCTTGTCCGTTTTTCGAAGAAAAAAAGTCTTGCTATTGTGATACCCATGTCGTTGTCACAAACTTCAACCTTACTGTATAACTCAAAAATCTTTCAACATTTTCAAATGAAACTTGAGACACATGTTGATACAACTGCAGCAGACACATGTTGATACAACTGTAGCAGACACATTTTGATACAACTGCAGCAGACACATGTTGATACAACTGCAGCAGACACATTTTGATACAACTGTAGCAGACACATTTTGATACAACTGCAGCAGACACATTTTGATACAACTGCAGCAGACACATGTTGATACAACTGCAGCAGACACATTTTGATACAACTGTAGCAGACACATTTTGATACAACTGCAGCAGACACATGTTGATACAACTGCAGCAGACACATTTTGATACAACTGCAGCAGACACATTAAGATACAACTGCAGCAGACACATTTTGATACAACTGCAGCAGACACATTTTGATACAACTGTAGCAGACACATTTTGATACAACTGCAGCAGACACATGTTGATACAACTGCAGCAGACACATGTTGATACAACTGCAGCAGACACATGTTGATACAACTGCAGCAGTCACATTTTGATACAACTGCAGCAGACACATTTTGATACAACTGCAGCAGACACATTTTGATACAACTGTAGCAGACACATTTTGATACAACTGCAGCAGACACATGTTGATACAACTGCAGCAGACACATGTTGATACAACTGCAGCAGACACATTTTGATACAACTGTAGCAGACACATTTTGATACAGCTGCAGCAGACACATTTTGATACACAAAACTGCAGCAGACACATTTTGATACAACTGTAGCAGACACATTTTGATACAGCTGTAGCAGTCACATTTTGATATAACTACAGCAGACACATTATGATACAACTGCAGCAGACACATTATGATATAACTACAGCAGACACATTTTGATATAACTACAGCAGACACATTCTGATACAACTGCAGCAGACACATTTTGATACACAAAACTGCAGCAGACACATGTTGATACAACTGCAGCAGACACATGTTGATACAACTGTAGCAGTCACATTTTGATACAACTGCAGCAGACACATGTTGATACAATTGTAGCAGTCACATTTTGATACAACTACAGCAGACACATTTTGATACAACTACAGCAGACACATGTTGATACAACTGCAGCAGACACATTTTAGTTTAAACTTATTTATTTTAAATCGATTGCGAAACAAGCTTTAAGCTTATATTAATCACGCTCGATGTCTGCTTCCTGGATACTTAACCAGTACTCGTGCCGATTGTGTGGAAAAATCCCAAAGTCAGGACCCGCTCATCACGGGACTCGAACCAGGGACCTTTGATGTGAGAGGCCGACGCTCTACCTCTGCACCACTGTCTTCCACAACTGCAGCATACACATGTTGATACAGCTGTAGCAGACACATATTGATACAACTGTAGCAGACACATATTGATACAACTGTAGCAGACACATATTGATACAGCTGTAGCAGACACATATTGATACAACTGTAGCAGACACATATTGATACAACTGTAGCAGACACATATTGATACAGCTGTAGCAGACACATATTGATACAACTGTAGCAGACACATATTGATACAACTGTAGCAGACACAATTGATATAACTGTAGCAGACACATATTGATACAACTGTAGCAGACACATATTGATACAGCTGTAGCAGACACATATTGATACAACTGTAGCAGACACAATTGATATAACTGTAGCAGACACATATTGATACAACTGTAGCAGACACATATTGATACAACTGTAGCAGACACAATTGATATAACTGTAGCAGACACATATTGATACAACTGTAGCAGACACATATTGATACAGCTGTAGCAGACACATATTGATACAGCTGTAGCAGACACATATTGATACAACTGTAGCAGACACATGTTGATACAGCTGTAGCAGACACATATTGATACAGCTGTAGCAGACACATGTTGATACAACTGTAGCAGACACATTTTGATACAACTGCAGCAGACACATGTTGATACAACTGCAGCAGACACATGTTGATACAACTGTAGCAGACACATTTTGATATAACTGTAGCAGACACATTTTGATACAACTGTAGCAGACACTGTAAAGATGTAATCAACCATCTTTCTCTGTGACACGGTTAGCTTAATCAACCATCTTTCTCTGTGACACGGTTATCCTTCTATAACTGCATTGTTCCTTTTGACAGGCGTAATTGATCAGTCTACAGGGTTTGACATCTGGCCAATAGTTAATGGACTAACTTCCCTAAGGCAGTTGGGAGATTGTATAAATACAGGACCGATTCATACCAATTCAGTCACTCTCGTGACCTTGAGCTGAGTAGACATGTTGTTGGAAGAGCAACAATGATATAGGGTCATCATAGTCTTCTTGTAAGTGTGTCTTAACACAATCTTGAACTTTTGACTGAACAAAAGAAAAGAAAAAAAGCAGCATTTTGAACTTTGAATGTCTGAACAATACAGTAACATCTACATTTTTGAATGTCTGAAAAAAATAGTAATAGCTTGAGTTTTGAATGTCTGAACACATAGTAACATCCTTTTGAATGTATGAACAATATACATAGTAACATCGTGAACTTTTGAATGTCTGTAAAAAGATTACCGTCTTTTGAATGAGAAATGGACCGAATGATGTATACAATTCATTTGCAAAATACAATGATACTGTCTTTCTTTCTACTTATGATTCCCAGGATTGGTAGAAGTGCATAACATTTCAAATCTAGGCCAGGTAGTGCATTGTAGAGTTATGTGCCCTGGGTCTTAGCCATGCCTATGTATTTCTTGACACTGAACTTAGTATTAAGACCTACATGTAGTTTAACCAAATGTTTACCCTTTACAACAAGCACGTATGAAGCATACGAATTTGAAAACATATCACCAGATATATGGAAACTGTATAAATGAAAGAATATTTACTGAATCGATTTGAAAGCACTATGGGAAAAGGAGAAATGCTTATTAAAATGATTTCAAAAATAAGTTGATGCATGTGATAATGAGCTAAAGTGCGCATCGTTTAGCATTGCATGATTATCTTTAATTAAACACATTTGATGAAACAGCAACAACAACATAATATCATACATGTTAGACATAGGTCAGGTCAACATGATCGAGTTATACCAGGCGATGGCTAATGATGAATACAGTTTTATTGTTCTTGAGAGGGAACAACTATAACTTACCTCTGGGAAACTGGAACTATCATGTAGATATAAAGTTGAAAACATGGAACTAGCATTAATATATACATGTATGTTGAGAAAACATAGTGGGAAAATGTAATAATATTGAAAGCAGCGTAACAAAAACCAAACAAGCAGGGCATTCTCAGGGGCGCACAATTCATAAGTTCAGGTTTTTGTGTTGATACCAACTTTTTCAGAATCGCTGTATATATACGAACCTGTGCAAGAGAAAAGGTTCAAGTTGGCATTTCTGAACAGTGTATATTCAAAACATCATGTCTATATTCTTAGTATAATCATAATCTACACAAGTTGACAGAATCGTCTAACAAGCTTGTGTTAGTAAAACGAGAAAAGTGTAGCTCTTGATCAGATCATGCAGATGCACAGGCTGATCTGGATCTATACTATTCACAAGTACCATCGTGTAGCCTTTCTCATTCACGGTTTCATTTTGGAAATGTAATGTATGAATTAGTGTTTGTGAGAAATGAGCATTTGCTCGGTCTTTCTACAAGTGGCACTCTTTACCAGAATATTACACATAAATAAAGATATTGATGAGACCAGGCGGATGTACAGGCTGGACAGCATTTTCACTTTTCATGAAGATCAGATAGGACATTGTTGCACTGACACGACCAACATTATGTGAAAGAATAAACTGAATTCAAATGTTGCACATTGTTGTGCGGTAACACTATATTGACGTTTAGGCATTTCTTGTTTCGTACTTTTAATTTTGGACTCTCCTTCTTTCAGTAGTACCTGGTTGTCCGAAAAGTTGAGGTTGTAAACGGTATAATGTTTACCGATGAGAACAAAGAATAACGCATCGAATACCACAGGGTTACCCGTATTCCTGTAATAAACTGTTCTTTTGTGATTCAGACGAGAGAGTTAAAAATCTATTTATATTTATGTTTTATAAAATTGTTCAAAACTCAATACGTATGCTTACTTTTTTGCCGATTAAGTATGTTTAACCCACAGTCAACAATTCTGAAGTGACGATTTGGAAAACATCTCGACAAAAATATGGTAAATCTCTGTAAATAGAAGTGCATAGTTATTGAACAGAGTTGAATACAGTGTTGCAAAATGAGAAATTGCTCATTATGAACAATCTTTACTTTTGTCACACTGTTTTCGAATGTGGTTTGCCACAGATGTGTCATGTGGCAAAAAGGTTAAATCAAAGGAGTATACCCACAACTATGAATTTATTTATCATAGAAGTATACCCACAACTATGAATTTGTTTATCAAAGGAGTATAACCCACAACTATTGAATTTGTTTATCATAGGAGTATACCCACAACTATGAATTTGTTTATCATAGAAGTATAAACCAAAACTATGAATTTGTTTATCATAGGAGTATAACCTACAACTATTGAATTTGTTTATCATAGGAGTATACCCACAACTATGAATTTATTTATCATAGGAGTATACCCACAACTATTGAATTTGTTTATCATAGAAGTATAAACCAAAACTATGAATTTGTTTATCATAGGAGTATAACCTACAACTATTGAATTTGTTTATCATAGGAGTATACCCACAACTATGAATTTATTTATCATAGGAGTATACCCACAACTATGAATTTGTTTATCAAAGGAGTATAACCCACAACTATTGAATTTGTTTATCAAAGGAGTATAACCCACAACTATTGAATTTGTAAATCATAGGAGTATAACCCACAACTATGAATTTGTTTATCATAGAAGTTTAACCCACAACTATTGAATTTGTTTATCATAGGAGTATACCCACAACTATGAATTTGTTTATCATAGAAGTATAAACCAAAACTATGAATTTGTTTATCATAGGAGTATAACCTACAACTATTGAATTTGTAAATCATAGGAGTATACCCACAACTATGAATTTATTTATCATAGGAGTATACCCACAACTATGAATTTGTTTATCAAAGGAGTATACCCACAACTTTGAATTTATTTATCATAGAAGTATAAACCAAAACTATGAATTTGTTTATCATAGGAGTATAACCTACAACTATTGAATTTGTAAATCATAGGAGTATACCCACAACTATGAATTTATTTATCATAGGAGTATACCCACAACTATGAATTTGTTTATCAAAGGAGTATAACCCACAACTATGAATTTGTTTATCAAAGGAGTATACCCACAACTATGAATTTGTTTATCAAAGGAGTATAACCCACAACTATGAATTTGTTTATCAAAGGAGTATACCCACAACTATGAATTTGTTTATCACAGGAGTATACCCACAACTATGAATGTGTTTATCAAAGGAGTATAACCCACAACTATGAATTTGTTTATCAAAGGAGTATACCCACAACTATGAATTTGTTTATCAAAGGAGTATACCCACAACTATGAATTTATTTATCAAAGGAGTATACCCACAACTATGAATTTATTTATCAAAGGAGTATACCCACAACTATGAATTTGTTTATCATAGAAGTATAAACCAAAACTATGAATTTGTTTATCATAGGAGTATAACCTACAACTATTGAATTTGTAAATCATAGGAGTATACCCACAACTATGAATTTATTTATCATAGGAGTATAACCCACAACTATGAATTTGTTTATCAAAGGAGTATACCCACAACTATGAATTTGTTTATCAAAGGAGTATACCCACAACTATGAATTTATTTATCATAGGAGTATACCCACAACTATGAATTTGTTTATCATAGGAGTATAACCCACAACTATTGAATTTGTTTATCATAGGAGTATACCCACAACTATGAATTTGTTTATCATAGGAGTATAACCCACAACTATTGAATTTGTTTATCAAAGGAGTATAACCCACAACTATTGAATTTGTAAATCATAGGAGTATAACCCACAACTATGAATTTGTTTATCATAGAAGTTTAACCCACAACTATTGAATTTGTTTATCATAGGAGTATACCCACAACTATGATTTTTTTTTATCATAGAAGTATAAACCAAAACTATGAATTTGTTTATCATAGGAGTATAACCTACAACTATTGAATTTGTTTATCATAGGAGTATACCCACAACTATGAATTTATTTATCATAGGAGTATAACCACAACTATGAATTTGTTTATCATAGGAGTATACCCACAACTATGAATTTGTTTATCAAAGGAGTATAACCCACAACTATGAATTTCTTTATCATAGGAGTATACCCGCAACTATGAATTTGTTTATCATAGAAGTATAACCACAACTTTGAATTTATTTATCATAGGAGTATAACCCACAACTATGAATTTGTAAATCATAGGAGTATAACCCACAACTATGAATTTGTAAATCATAGGAGTATAACCCACAACTATTGAATTTGTTTATCATAGGAGTATACCCACAACTATGAATTTGTTTATCATAGGAGTATAACCCACAACTATTGAATTTGTTTATCAAAGGAGTATAACCCACAACTATTGAATTTATTTATCAAAGGAGTATACCCCACAACTATGAATTTGTTTATCATAGGAGTATAACCCACAACTATTGAATTTGTTTATCATAGGAGTATAACCCACAACTATGAATTTGTTTATCATAGGAGTATAACCCACAACTATGAATTTATTTATCATAGGAGTATACCCACAACTATGAATTTGTTTATCATAGAAGTATAACCCACAACTATGAATTTGTTTATCATAGGAGTATTAACACACAACTATGAATTTGTTTATCATAGGAGTATAACCCACAACTATGAATTTATTTATCATAGGAGTATAACCCACAACTATGAATTTGTTTATCATAGGAGTATACCCACAACTATGAATTTGTTTATCATTGGAGTATAACACACAACTATTGAATTTGTTTATCATAGGAGTATTAACACACAACTATGAATTTGTTTATCATAGGAGTATAACCCACAACTATGAATTTATTTATCATAGGAGTATAACCCACAACTATGAATTTGTTTATCATAGGAGTATACCCACAACTATTGAATGTGTTTATCATAGGAGTATACCCACAACTATGAATTTGTTTATCATAGGAGTATACCCACAACTATGAATTTGTTTATCGTAGGAGCATAGCCCACAACTATGAATTTGTTTATCATAGGAGTATAACCCACAACTATGAATTTATTTATCAAAGGAGTATACCCACAACTATTGAATGTGTTTATCATAGGAGTATACCCACAACTATGAATTTGTTTATCATTGGAGTATAACCCACAACTATGAATTTATTTATCATAGGAGTATAACCCACAACTATGAATTTGTTTATCATAGGAGTATACCCACAACTATTGAATGTGTTTATCATAGGAGTATAACCCACAACTATGAATTTGTTTATCATTGGAGTATAACACACAACTATTGAATTTGTTTATCATAGGAGTATTAACACACAACTATGAATTTGTTTATCATAGGAGTATAACCCACAACTATGAATTTATTTATCATAGGAGTATAACCCACAACTATGAATTTGTTTATCATAGGAGTATACCCACAACTATTGAATGTGTTTATCATAGGAGTATAACCCACAACTATGAATTTGTTTATCATTGGAGTATAACACACAACTATTGAATTTGTTTATCATAGGAGTATAACACACAACTATGAATTTGTATATCAAAGGAGTATAACCCACAACTATGAATTTGTTTATCATAGGAGTATAACCCACAACTATGAATTTGTTTATCATAGGAGTATACCCACAACTATGAATTTGTTTATCGACAATCAATCCGCCAAACTAAAAGTGTCAGAGTTATTGACGAACGTAATCGGTTGCATGGCTAATCTTTGAATACTAATATATTTTGAAGATAAAATTGATCCGAAAGCGACGACAAATGAGCCGTTCCATGAGAAAACCCAACATTATGGAATCTGCTTAATGTATCGACCCAGATCAGCCCGGGCAGGCTAACCCGGCCGACACATTCCGTCTCAGGTGGATAGAGGTAAAGAATAATGATTCATGAAGAGTGTCTGTTCGGGTTACATACACGGCATCCTCAGGCTGATCTGGGTCAATACTTTACGCAGAATCCACACTGTTGCGTTTCTCGTTATTCGGCTCGTATTGGAAATATGTTTCTCAATTTCAATTAAGCCTGTAATTCAGTCTGTTTGGAGGTCAACCAAGTACGCGACCGAGTTAGACTTTCGGTCAACTGGACTGGTCACACGAGGATCGACCTGTGGGACTCCGCTCATTCAGATCTGAATCTATTCCGTACATCATCATGTCGAGCACACTTCCTGTCAAGCTCAAAATGAAAAATAAAATCGAGAACATAAGTTAAACATTTTCCCACGTGTAGACGAATTTTGAAAAACATGACAAAAGGAGAAATTGTTCATACTGAGCAATTTCTCCTTTTTGTATTTTTTTTTACTCTGCTTATACTTATTCTTTCATTCATACAGATTTTCTGTGAATTGCGTAACATATGAACATTATGTAAGACAAAAAAATTAACGGGTTGACAGTTGGGGAAAACCAAAATTAACGAAAGAGAAAGTAACTGTTTGCGATCACGGGGACTCCCCGACGTTTTTTTAGCGGTAGGTGTAGATGTGTCTGGTCTTGCGTGTCGCGATTCTATTGGATCTAGTCGGCGCCAATTTACTCCTTTATATTGAATGACATTTGAAACTATGTGATAGCAGGAGAAAAGGAGTTTTCCCTGACACATACTAGTTGTTTTTTCCCAAAACTATATATGAACACGAAACTATCCGTTAGGCACTCGCAGTGTAGATCCAGAAGAGCGAGTAATAGACATTTCTATAAAATGATCCATTTAGAATTTTTTATCACGGATGTGCAGACAAATGAGCCGTTCCACGAGAAAACCAACATTATCGTCTCTGCGTAACGTATCGATCCAGATCAGCCTGTGAACGTCGCGCATGCTTATCCGGGCCAACCCATTACGTATCAGGGGGATAGAGGTATAGAGTAATTATTCCTGAAACAAAAAATACATAGGAGGCGAGTAGTTTCTACACGGATTAGCCTGCGCAGTATGCTTAGGCTTATCCGGGTCGATACTTAACGATGAGTCCATAATCGTGGTTTTCTTGTGGAACGGCTCAAATCGTAGTGTGATGGTTTTTCTAGAGCACTGCTCATATCAGAATTATACCACCATTTTGTAAGATAGTTTGCCTTCAAAGATTTCATAGCAGACGGCTATAACAATACAGGTTTTATGTACATGTAGATCTATACAACGTATTTCCGTTTACTCTTTTAGCGTAATTTTCAGAAGTAGACTTTTCTATGTTAAAAATCTGGGGAGTCTATAATCAATGTAACGAATTCTTTGGAATATTTTGATAACTAAAAGGCAAAAAATACTGCTTTTAGATGTCAAAGTCAAAGTCAAAAGATTTTATTGACGAAAAACATTAGAAATGTGTTATAGTCCTTACAGGCGGACAAACAAAATACAGACGAGACAGTTCGTTTAAAAACAGTCTTACGTGGAACTGTATTATGTGCAAAACGCTCAATAATGCCATTGTCACTGCATAAAAGAGCTGAACGTTTTTGCATTTTTTCCCCGATCTATTAAAACATTCTTTTTATATCCTTTTATAACTATTGTCAAAAGATTGCATAAATGATACGGCCAGGTTTCGTTATACGATCTTAATATTACTTCAGACATAGAATCATTAATACAAAGCATAAATACGTACTGTAATGCAAAGCGGATATGGAAACCACCGTTGTCAGATTGTTGGCGTTTAAGATTTTAGACCGGGCGTCCCGGGTTAGATGCCAGCTCGAGACGGTCGCTGTATAGCATCCCGAGTTAGATGCCAGCTCGAGACGGTTACTGTATAGCTTCCCGGGTTAGATGCCAGCTCGAGACGGTTGCTGTATAGCGTCCCGGGTTAGATGCCAGCTCGAGACGGTCGCTGTATAGCTTCCCGGGTTAGATGCCAGCTCGAGACGGTTGCTGTATAGCTTCCCGGGTTAGATGCCAGCTCGAGACGGTTGCTGTATAACATCCCGGGTTAGATACCAGCTCGAGACGGTTGCTGTATAGCTTCCCGGGTTAGATGCCAGCTCGAGACGGTTGCTGTATAGCATCCCGGGTTAGATACCAGCTCGAGACGGTTGCTGTATAACATCCCGGGTTAGATACCAGCTCGAGACAGTTGCTGTATAACATCCCGGGTTAGATGCCAGCTCTAGACGGTTGCTGTATAACATCCCGGGTTAGATGCCAGCTCGAGACGGTTGCTGTATAACATCCCGGGTTAGATGCCAGCTCGAGACGGTTGCTGTATAACATCCCGGGTTAGATACCAGCCCGAGACGGTTGCTGTATAGCATCCCGGGTTA
This sequence comes from Serripes groenlandicus, assembly GCA_031761405.1. Taxonomy (NCBI): domain Eukaryota; kingdom Metazoa; phylum Mollusca; class Bivalvia; order Cardiida; family Cardiidae; genus Serripes; species Serripes groenlandicus. The sequence continues at coordinate 103,608,761 of JASEVX010000002.1, forward strand.
GATGCCAGCTCGAGACAGTTGCTGTATAACATCCCGGGTTAGATGCCAGCTCGAGACGGTTATCCCGGGTTAGATATCAGCTCGAGACGGTTGCTGTATAACATCCCGGTTAGATACCAGCTCGAGACGGTCGCTGTATAGCTTCCCGGGTTAGATGCCACCTCGAGACGGTTACTGTATAACATCCCGGGTTAGATGCAAGCTCGATACGGTTACTGTATAACGTCCCGGGTTAGATGCAAGCTCGATACGGTTACTGAATAACGTCCCGGGTTAGATGTCAGCTCGAGACGGTTACTGTATAACGTCCCGGGTTAGATGCCAGCTCGATACGGTTACTGTATAACGTCCCGGGTTAGATGCAAGCTCGATACGGTTACTGTATAACGTCCCGGGTTAGATGCAAGCTCGAGACGGTTGCTGTATAACGTCCCGGGTTAGATGCCAGCTCGATACGGTTACTGTATAACGTCCCGGGTTAGATGTCAGCTCGAGACGGTTGCTGTATAACGTCCCGGGTTAGATGCCAGCTCGAGACGGTTACTGTATAACGTCCCGGGTTAGATGCCAGCTCTAGATGGTTACTGTATAACGTCCCGGGTTAGATACCAGCTCGAGACGGTTACTGTATAACTTACCGGGTTAGATGCAAGCTCGATATGGTTACTGTATAACTTCCCGGGTTAGATGCAAGCTCGATACGGTTACTGTATAACGTCCCGGGTTAGATGCAAGCTCGAGACGGTTACTGTATAACTTCCCGGGTTAGATGCAAGCTCGATACGGTTACTGTATAACGTCCCGGGTTAGATGCAAGCTCGAGATGGTTACTGTATAACGTCCCAGGTTAGATGCAAGCTCGATACGGTTACTGTATAACGTCCCGGGTTAGATGCAAGCTCGAGATGGTTACTGTATAACGTCCCGGGTTAGATGCAAGCTCGAGACGGTTACTGTATAACGTCCCGGGTTAGATACCAGCTCGAGACGGTTACTGTATAACGTCCCGGGTTAGATGCCAGCTCTAGACGGTCGTTGTATAACGTCCCGGGTTAGATACCAGCTCGATACGGTTACTGTATAACCTCCCGGGTTAGATACCAGCTCGAGACGGTTACTGTATAACGTCCAGGGTTAGGTGCCAGCTCTAGACGGTTACTGTATAACGTCCCGGGTTAGATACCAGCTCGAGACGGTCGTTGTATAACGTCCCGGGTTAGATGCCAGCTCGAGACGGTTACTGTATAACTTCCCGGGTTAGATGCCAGCTCGAGACGGTTACTGTATAACTTCCCGGGTTAGATGCAAGCTCGAGATGGTTACTGTATGACGTCCCGGGTTAGATGCAAGCTCGATACGGTTACTGTATAACGTCCCGAGTTAGATGCCAGCTCTAGACGGTTGCTGTATAACGTCCCGTGTTAGATGCCAGCTCGAGACGGTTGCTGTATAACGTCCCGGGTTAGATACCAGCTCGAGACGGTCGTTGTATAACGTCCCGGGTTAGATGCCAGCTCTAGACGGTTACTGTATAACGTCCCGGGTTAGATGCCAGCTCTAGACGGTTACTGTATAACGTCCCGGGTTAGATACCAGCTCGAGACGGTCGTTGTATAACGTCCCGGGTTAGATGCCAGCTCGAGACGGTTACTGTATAACTTCCCGGGTTAGATGCCAGCTCGAGACGGTTACTGTATAACTTCCCGGGTTAGATGCAAGCTCGAGATGGTTACTGTATAACGTCCCGGGTTAGATGCAAGCTCGATATGGTTACTGTATAACGTCCCGGGTTAGATACCAGCTCGAGACGGTTACTGTATAACATCCCGGTTAGATACCAGCTCGAGACGGTTGCTGTATAACATCCCGGTTAGATACCAGCTCGAGACGGTCGTTGTATAACGTCCCGGGTTAGATGCCAGCTCGAGACGGTTGCTGTATAACGTCCCGGGTTAGATGCCAGCTCGAGACGGTTACTGTATAACATCCCGGGTTAGATATCAGCTCGAGACGGTTGCTGTATAACATCCCGGTTAGATACCAGCTCGAGACGGTCGTTGTATAACGTCCCGGGTTAGATGCCAGCTCGAGACGGTTGCTGTATAACGTCCCGGGTTAGATGCCAGCTCGAGACGGTTACTGTATAACTTCCCGGGTTAGATGCAAGCTCGAGACGGTCGTTGTATAACATCCCGGGTTAGATGCAAGCTCGATACGGTTACTGTATAACTTCCCGGGTTAGATGCAAGCTCGATACGGTTACTGTATAACGTCCCGGGTTAGATGCCAGCTCTAGACGGTTACTGTATAACGTCCCGGGTTAGATACCAGCTCGATACGGTTACTGTATAGCTTCCCGGGTTAGATGCAAGCTCGATACGGTTACTGTATAACTTCCCGGGTTAGATGCAAGCTCGATACGGTTACTGTATAACTTCCCGGGTTAGATGCAAGCTCGATACGGTTACTGTATAACATCCCGGGTTAGATGCAAGCTCGATACGGTTACTGTATAACTTCCCGGGTTAGATGCAAGCTCGATACGGTTACTGTATAACATCCCGGATTAGATGCAAGCTCGAGACGGTCGTTGTATAACATCCCGGGTTAGATGCAAGCTCGATACGGTTACTGTATAACGTCCCGGGTTAGATGCAAGCTCGAGACGGTTACTGTATAACATCCCGGGTTAGATGCCAGCTCTAGACGGTTACTGTATAACATCCCGGATTAGATGCCAGCTCTAGACGGTTACTGTATAACGTCCCGAGTTAGATGCCAGCTCGAGACGGTTGCTGTATAACGTCCTGGGTTAGATGCCAGCTCGAGACGGTCGCTGTATAGTTCCACTGGACATGACACATTTCCTAACCGAGAACCAGGGATCACGAATAAGTGTTCTATAAACGTGGAATAACTGAAATACTGTCAACAAGTCAATGTCAACATTATACTTTAACCCTTTCCCACATACAACAAATCTGTAGCAGACGACTTTGAAAACATACCCATAATTTTCTGGAAACTCCCTTCAAATGAAAGTACAATAATTGAATAGAGTTAAAATCATGGTGACAAATGGAGAAATTGCTTGTTTTGACCAATTTCTTGTTTTGTCGCCATGATTTCAAAAAGCCATCTGCTGCAGAGACGTCAGAAAGCGTCTTTATGAGGGAAAGGGATCAAACATGTGTTACATTTGTACACTCACTGTTTTCTGTGTTACCGCACAGTCCGATCGGGATCTTCTCTGTGTGAAAGTATCGCGAGATCATTGAAAACGGTGATCAACAAATATCCGACACTTTCACACATACAGACGCTTTCTAACGACTCTAACGCCTCTGCAGAAGACGATTTTGAAAAAAAATTGACAAAAGAAAAGAATGCTTATAATGATCATTTTCTCATTTTGCCACAATGTTTTCAACTTTTTTAAATAATTCAACCATAAATTTATAGAGAGTTCCAATATGTGTTACTGAATTATTTCGAAGTCGTTTCTGAAGTATTAGTTTATGTGGGGATTGATTAATCATAATTGTTGTCAATTCTTTATGCGTGACCTGGTTCGTTTAATTGCGGTCATTGTAATTTAATAACCTTTTGTTCATATTAGGCAGGATTTACCAATCCAGAAGTCTTGATTGATTTGATCTGACGTCACATTACAAATCCCCTTCCTATTTGCTGACACTTATTGGCATAGTTGCAGCAGACGACTTTTGAAATTGTTATGATAAAAGGAGACACTGCATATATATCAGCAATTTATGGAGATTTTCACTAGTTTGACATCTGGTTACACATTACTTATAACTTTCCCACCTGCTGACACATATTGACATAATTGCAGCAGAATTTCAGTTGTACGTTAAGTCTCATTTTACAGCATGAAAGGGTAACTGGTGGCAGTTCTGGGCACTTTCATGCCTGTTTTTAGTCTTACGTTTCGAGAATATCAAATAAGTAGTAACACGAATCTTATCTAGTTAACCAGTTAGTATGTTACTTATTAAGTGAAATTTACATACCCTAACTAGATAACCAGTTAATATTTTATAAAACATTAACTGGTTATTTTACGGCAGTAATATGCCACCATAGAAAACGGCTACCTTACCACTTATATTATTTACCCTTGGCTATTGGTGGAAAACGGCTACCTTACCACTTATATTATTTAACCTTGGCTATTGGTGGAAAACGGCTACCTTACCACTTATATTATTTAACCTTGGCTATTGGTGGAAGACGGCTACCTTACCACTTATATTATTTAACTTTGGCTATTGGTGGAAAACGGCTACCTTATCATTTAGCTAATTTAGCATATGCTACTGTTGGAAATCGTCTACCTTATCACTTATAGTATTTAGACTAGGCTATTGGTGGAACACGGCTATCTAACCACTAAGTGTATTCAACCTAGGCTATTGGTGGAAAACGGCTACCTTACCACTTAGAGTATTTAGCCTTTGCTATTGGTGGAACACGGCTATCTAACCACTAAGAGTATTTAACCTAGGCTATTGGTGGAAAACGGCTACCTTACCACTTATATTATTTAACTTTGGCTATTGGTGGAAAACGGCTACCTAACTACTAAGAGTATTTAACCTAGGCTATTGTTGGAAAGCGGCTACCTTACCACTTAGAGTATTTAGCCTATGCTATTGGTGGAAAACGGCTTTCCTACCACATAGAGTATTTAGCCTAGGCTATTGGTGGAAAACGGCTTTCCTACCACATAGAGTATTTAGCCTATGCTATTGGTGGAAAACAGATTTCCTACCACATAGAGTATTAAGTCTAGATTTTTGGTTGAAAACGGTTACCATATCACACAGAGTATTTAACCTTGGCTATTGGTGAAAAAAGGCTACATAACCACTGAGTATTTATCTTGGGCTATCGGTGGAAAACGGCTAACTTACCACTTAGAGTATTTAACCTTGGCTATTGGTGGAAAACGGCTACCTTACCACTTAGAGTATTTAACTTTGGATAATGGTGGAAAATGGCTACCTTACCACTTAGGGTATTTAACCTTGGCTATTGGTGGAAAACGGCTACCTTACCACTTAGAGTATTTAGCCTTGGCTATTGGTGGAAAACGGCTACCTTATCACTTAGAGTATTTAGCCTAGGCTATTGGTGGAAAACGGCTACCTTACCACTAAGAGTATTTAACCTAGGCTATTGGTGGAAAACGGCTATCTTACCACTTAGAGTATTTAGCCTAAGCTATTCGTGGTAAACGGCTACCTTACCACTAACAGTATTTAACTTTGGCTATTGGTGGGAAACGGCTACCTTACCACTGAAAGTAGTTAACCTAGGCTATTGGTGGAAAACGGCTATCTTACCACTAAGAGTAGTTAACCTAAGCTATTGGTGGAAAACGGATACCTTACCACTTAGGGTATTTAACCTTGGCTATTGGTGGAAAACGGCTACCTTACCACTTAAAGGTATTGAACCTTAGCTATTGGTGGAAAACGGCTACCTTACCACTTAGAGTATTTAGCCTTTGTCTTTTGGTGGGAAACGGCTACCTTACCACTTAGAGTATTTAACCTTGGCTATTGGTGGAAAACGGCTACCTTTCCACTTAGGGTATTTAACCTAGGCTTTTGGTGGAGAACGGCTACCTTACCACTAAGAGTATTTAACTTTGGCTATTGGTGGAAAACGGCTACCTTACCAGTTAGAGTATTTAGCCTATGCTATTGGTGGAAAACGGCTACCTTATCACTTAGAGTATTTAGCCTAGGCTATTGGTGGAAAACGGCTACCTTACCACTAAGAGTATTTAACCTAGGCTATTGGTGGAAAACGGCTATCTTACCACTTAGAGTATTTAGCCCAAGCTATTCGTGGTAAACGGCTACCTTACCACTAACAGTATTTAACTTTGGCTATTGGTGGGAAACGGCTACCTTACCACTGAGAGTAGTTAACCTAGGCTATTGGTGGAAAACGGCTATCTTACCACTAAGAGTAGTTAACCTAAGCTATTGGTGGAAAACGGATACCTTACCACTTAGGGTATTTAACCTTGGCTATTGGTGGAAAACGGCTACCTTACCACTTAAAGGTATTGAACCTTAGCTATTGGTGGAAAACGGCTACCTTACCACTTAGAGTATTTAGCCTTTGTCTTTTGGTGGGAAACGGCTACCTTACCACTTAGAGTATTTAACCTTGGCTATTGGTGGAAAACGGCTACCTTTCCACTTAGGGTATTTAACCTAGGCTTTTGGTGGAGAACGGCTACCTTACCACTAAGAGTATTTAACTTTGGCTATTGGTGGAAAACGGCTACCTTACCACTAATAATATTTAGCCTTGGCTATTGGTGGAAAACGGCTACCTTACCAGTTAGAGTATTTAGCCTATGCTATTGGTGGAAAACGGCTACCTTATCACTTAGAGTATTTAGCCTAGGCTATTGGTGGAAAACGGCTACCTTACCACTAAGAGTATTTAACCTAGGCTATTGGTGGAAAACGGCTATCTTACCACTTAGAGTATTTAGCCTAAGCTATTCGTGGTAAACGGCTACCTTACCACTAACATTATTTAACTTTGGCTATTGGTGGGAAACGGCTACCTTACCACTGAGAGTAGTTAACCTAGGCTATTGGTGGAAAACGGCTATCTTACCACTAAGAGTAGTTAACCTAAGCTATTGGTGGAAAACGGATACCTTACCACTAATAGTATTTAATCTTGGCTATTGGTGGAAAACGGCTACCTTACCACTTAGACTATTACGCCTTTGCTATTGGTAGGAAACGGCTACCTTACCACTGAGAGTATTTAACCTAGGCTATTGGTGGAAAACGGCTACCTTACCACTAAGAGTATTTAGCCTTGGCTATTGGTGGAGAACGGCTTCCTAACCACTAAGAGTATTAAACCTTGGCTATTGGTGGAGATAAGCTACCTTACCACTTAGAGTATTAAGCCTTTGCTATTGGTAGGAAACGGCTACCTTACTACTTAGAGTATTTAGCCTGGGCTATTGGTGGAAAACGGCTACCTTACCACTTAAAGTATTTAGCCTAGGCTATTGGTGGAGATAGGCTACCTTACTACTTAAAGTATTTAACCTAGGCTATTGGTGGAGATAGGCTACCTTACCACTTAGAGTATTTAACCTAGGCTATTGGTGGAGAACGGCTAATTTAACACATACACTATTTAGTCTAGACTATTGTTAGAAAACGGCTACCGTAACACATATACCTTTTAGCCTAAGCTATCTTTGGAAAACGGTTACCTTACCACATAGACGACGAAGCCTAGACTATTCTTAACAAATAGACTATTTAGCCTAAGCTAGTGGTGGAGATCGCTTGGCACAATTGGTATTTCATCGGAAAGAATGGGTGACCGATCCATGATTCGAAGTCACGACCGCTGGACTTAAGGTGTACATAGATCAATATCTACTGTACGTTACTCAAATCAATTAATTGTGTATTGTGGGCCTGTGGCCTTATATAACGAATACAGATATTGTATGTAATGTATTGTATTGTTAGTCGCCGGGCAGAAGCCCGCGACTTCTATTTTTAATAGCTTTTCGGAAATCACATGGGAGGGCGGCTTATTATTAGAAAGAAACAAATCTAGATGATTTGAACATATTACAATTGTGGTTGTTTACGAACACTAATAAATGACACATCTAAAATGAAATAAATATTCCGATTTTTTAATGTTTGCAGTTTTTTTTATTTCACTCGCATTTAAGTTTTTTGTCTTATTTACGAAGACAAAAGTGGTCCCTTCAAGACGTGAACCAACACCCCCTAATGCAGACTCTTATGTGTCATCATTGAGGTCAATTTCGGATTCTCCTTTTAATAGCAATTTTAACTTACTAAATGTTGTTTTCATGTTCAAAGAGATGTCTTGATTTGTGTAGAATTCATTTAATAATGTTAATCCATGAATATCTAACGTAGGAACTGTTTCTAAGCTAAATATAGACCCTATTCTGTTGTGTTGTTTCGTGACCTTTAACATCGATGTTCGCGCATGCGCATTTCGATATGAAAAACGAGTGATATTATTTTATTTTAGACAAGTACAAGACGAATGTTTGACGCAAAGCGTCAAAGAGAAGCCGCAATATTTCGTTGTACATGTAGAAATAAGAAAAAAAGAACATTTTTAAATCCACAAACAATAGAACAATTTAAACTGTAGACGGTAATGCTGATATATTTCTCCTTTTGAAGACTTTTGTTTTCTTCAAATTACCTCCCTTTAAAGCAATACCAGGATATTTACATTGTGATTCGAATAAGATTGACAAACATTGAAATTATATGAATGAATACTATTATTTAAATAAGTAACAACAGCAAAATTAAATTTAAGCCAGATAAATGTGTACACATTTCGTTAATTTGTTATAGATACCCTAATGTATAGGTATGTATATAAAATTTATAAGCAAATGTTTTCATTACTACGTTCCTAATGTTTGAATAGACTAAGAAAAGTCAAGAATACATAAATAAATCAATGCAGTCTTTTCCGGCGACATTGATGCCTTGCATCAACTTTCTCTTGTTGTGTATTGATATCCCTCGCCGTTACAGACTAAACCATCGTGGCAAGATATCAATGAGAAATGGTCGTCAACATTTGTGAGACACACATGTGTTATGACCTTTTACTTTTGCCCTCTTGGCGCTCAGGGTTGCATGGTTAGCATTACGAATGTCTGGATGGTGTCAGGATAAAAGGATCAGTAGTATCCAGGAAACGCCGTGATATAACTGAAACATTGTTGAAAGCGGAGTAAAACACTAAACAAGTATAACAGTTGCCCATGCTCGTCAAATAGGCAGCAGCGCAGCAGTTGATTCTTGCTTCTTTTTTTCACAATTTTTCAAAACTCCTCTGCTAGAGTTGCATCAACATGTGTCTGAATGTGTTTCAGGCTTAACCCTTTCCCACATATACAACAAATCTGTAGCAGAAGACTCTGAAAAATAAACATGTAGGCAAACATGTAAAAAAATGTTTGCTGTAAATGAAGGTGTAATCATTTTTAATATACATGAAAACATTGAGTCAAAAGGAGAAATTGCTCATTATCAGCAATTTCTCCATTTCTTCACAATGTTTTCAAAAGTCGTATATCTGCTGCAGATGCGTCAGAAAGTTTCTGTATGTGGGAAAGTTAAGAATTGCATATGGAAAATTAATTCATATATCTAGAAATTCTATAATTATATACAATACTTATATGGGGTATTTTATGGGGGTTTTTACTACCCCACGCGTTGTTATTTTCATGTTTAAACCCGTTCCTTTACAATTCAATTCAAATTCAATTCAAAATCTTTTATTCGCTCAAGTCTGGAGTTACCAGACATATGAGTATAAATTACATTATAATATAACAACAAATAATAATCAATTCACGTGAACAAGAGTGAGAGAAAAGTTAAAATGGAAGGATGTAGAGAGCTTTAGAGATAGAAAGAGGAATGAGGGGGAGGGGAGTGGGCGGAAGGGGAGGGGGTGAAATGCTGAAATAGAAAGTAGGATTGATTTTTGTTGATCTAAAAATAAAACATCTAAAAATAGATTTCTGGGTATTTGTGTAGCTTCATTTCGTCACAAGAATAGGCCTTGACCTTATAATCACTTCCGTTTTATTTTTTAAGAAAAAACGTGTTTTTGGGATTAAAATTCAGAATGTTTTGGACCGTATGTGCTTATATTCATACTGGATTTTTAAGACATTGAATGGTAGTGTAAGTAGGACTATATTAACAGTGATCTCGGATAAGAAACGATTGGAGATAACGGTAAGAATTATTTGATTTACAATTGAGGTTTGGTAGTCGAATTATATATGGTGTGAGAGATCGGAATGGGAGGAAGATAGAAAGAGATAGGGCAGATACAGTATACATTTAGAGATGTCAATTTAACAAACAAATGGTTAACCGTTTGATTAAATACACACTTGGCACCATATTTATAGGGAGCATCAGATGTCCTGGTTAAAAACAACACCGTTGATCAATCAGGACGTCTGCAGCTCAATGTGTATAATAGATCTAGCGTACATTGAAGTATTGTCATTTATAGATAGAAAATGGAATTGGTGAATCTTGTCTTACAGTGAACGATTAACCTTTAAACCCGACTATTTACATATATAATTTATACATTTTACTACATAAATAGATGTCAAAATGCGTCTGCATGTGAGAAAAGTCTATACGGATTAAATATATAAATAATGTTTATTATATCATGTTGCAGTAGCGATACCGCAGTTTTGTCTCTCATATAATCCATGGGGCTTTCACGAAGGTATTTTGTGGTAGGTATTTTGTGGTAGGTACTTTGTGGTGTAGTGGCAGAGCGTTCGCCTCGAATGCGGGAGGTCGGGAGGTCGTGAGTTCGATCCCGGCCGAGTCATACCAAAGACTTTAAAAATGGTAGTAATGGCTGCCGTCCTTGGAGCTCAGGGTGGCGGGGTTAGCATTACGACTAACTGGTTGGTGTCAGGATAAATGGACCAGTAGTACTGGTAACTCACCAAGGAAAGGCCGTTATATAACTGAAAACAATATTGAAATCGGCCAAAAACATAAAATAAATTATTTATGCATAGTGCAGTAGGTTATCATTTAGTAGCTTCAGTATAACAAAAGGCGAAGAGTATTGCATCTTTTATTTATAAGTATTGATTTTGTGCCCGCGCCACAATAAGATAACGGTTACATTGTAAAAACATTATCTTCAGTATAAAACACAAACAACTTGGTTTTAAATGATTAAATCAAAGTTGAATGCATACAATCAGCAGAAATTAAATGTGGTATGAGGTAATTGATATACATGTATATATATATATAGTGAGTACCAGGCGGCTGTATACCTGAGCATTAGTCTGGTACCCCAGTCCCACATACAGCAAATATGTAGCAGACTTTGAGTTTCTTATTTTGTCACAATGTTTTCAAAAGTCATCTGTTGCAGAGGCGTCTGCGTGAGCGAAAGTGTTAACTAGTAGTATAGAGAAGTTCGGCTTCTCCTCCTTCTTTATTACGAGGAACCCGCTGTGGTCGAGTGGTTAGCGTTGGGAATTGGTAGACGGTTGTCTCGGGTTCGATCCCCATTTGCGGCACTACGGTCATAGTGGAGTGCCCTTGGGCAAGGCACATTGTCTAGCCTAGTACCGGTTTGTTTACCCAGGGATCGTGAATAACTGAACTGTCGCCGTATAATGTAGATTTTCTTTTTACTTCTCTGAGTGTTTAGTAAATTTTCTCCCAAAGGTTGATATGGCAAAGTGGCATTTTTGTTTATAGCAAATGCTGAGTCGACCGTCATCCCCTGGATGTTAAATGCAGCTGTTCCTGTTGGTGCAGTTAACTGAAATAATGTTGAAAGTGGCGTAAATCCCCAATAAAAAAATAAAATTCTTTATTATGATTAACTTAGGAATCCGCCGTGGACGAGTAGTTATCGACGGGTATGTGGAACCGGGCGTCCCGGGTTCGATCCCCAGACGCGGCGTGACGGTCTTTGTGGAGAGCTCTTGGGCAAGGCAACTTTCCTAGCATAGTACTGGTTTGTTTACCCAGGTATCATGAATAAGTGAGCTGTGAAAACGGTGTAATACCCAAATAAAAACAAAATGATAAACTTAACAATACAGTCGAACCTCGTTAATCCGGACACTTTGGTTCCCAGAGAAAAACGTCCGGATTGCGAATCTTCCGGATTAACGATTTCTTATTTTGCCTACGCCAAATTTTCGTCTTAGCATAACAATAGGAGTCAAAGAATGGGACCCAATATTTCCCCAGATATTGCGCGGATACATGATTATAATTGAGGGAAATTCATTCAAAATAGCTTTGCAAACTGTCAGCGATATTGTATTTACCATTTACCTCTAGATACTGTTTGTCGTAAGCAAAGCTTTATCATGAGATGTACAACACATAGATAACCAGTACGTAAACATGTACGTTTTTGAAAAAATGAACGTCAACATATAAAAATATTGAACAACTTATTATTTTTGTCAGATCTACACTTGTCTCTGGGTCAAAATATCGAAATTTTAGTCTCAAAATCAGTTTAGATCTGTTTGACAATTTGGCTGCTATTTTATGGCTGCTAATCAAAGTAAACAATGACACACGCTTGCAGATTATTGAACAGCCTTAGGCTATTACATTGTATACAGCTTTAACACCTTTTAGGACACTACAGAAAACTATGACACAGCCTAATTGAGTAAAAACATATATACTGTCTATGTTTTCTGTATGCTGTACAGTCATGTACATTACTGTTTGGACTTCCGGACTAACGAAACGGATTATATGTGTAAATGGTCAGTCTGTTCCCGATTTTTTTTGTCCGGTTCCGGAACGCGAATTTCCGTATTAACGGAGAATAATTAAGCATAACAAATCCGTTCCCTGAATTTTTTGTCCGTATCGCGAATTTTCCGGATTAACGGCGTCCGGTTTAACGAGGTTCGACTGTATATAATTGGCTAAGAGTTTATTTTCATTTTTGGTAGAGGGACAAAACACAGACGCTTTCTGACGCATCGCAGACTTTTAAAGACAGTGTTGCCAAAGGGGAAACTATGTTTTCAAAAGACGTCTGTGTCAGATGCGTCAGAAAGCGTCTATATATTGGAAATGGTTAACATTATATGATCGCACAAACAGTGAGTCTAACCCTTCTGAATAATAATACTTTCATCAAAGCCTAGATGTTTTCAAAGTCGTCCGTTGAAAGGGACAGCCCAAAACACACAAATTGTATACAATACAATACAATACAATATCTTTATTCAGCATTAAACATCATATACAAACGTTTATAGCCTTCATCAATTACAAAATACACATTTATAAGCCGTCATAATGACAACATGGAAATTAACCTTTAACATACATAATGATTAGCCGAGAAGCTAAAATTTAAATACAACAATAATTTAAACAAATTGCAAGTTAACATTTACTGGTTTAATAAGTCGTGTCTTAGTTTAGATGCATGGAGCAGGTACTTAGAAATGTTTAACAAAGTTACAGTTGAGTTACTTGTCATAAGTATGTCAAATTTATTAAGTGTTGGAAAACTGCAAAAATAAGGTTTAAAATATTTTAATCTCAATTGTCTATACGCTTGGCATATTAAAAGGAAATGATATTCGTTTTCAATTACATTTTGGTTGCAACATGTACATATTCTTTGTTCCCTTGGCGTATTATTATATCTGCCTTTTTCTATTGCAAGTTGATGTGAAGATAGTCTAAATTTACTTAATTCCCGTCTTAATTTGCTATCTGTTATCGTGTCTAAATATTTTTCGAAATTAAAATTATGTTTGAATCTACAATAAGTTTCCAATCTGTTCGAATTATTTATATCTGAATACCAACTTTGTTTATATGAGTCTTTTAAACGTTGTATAATTAAATCGAACGGTATATCTATTTCAAATTGATACATCCATATATCTGAGAATCCTAAATTATCTAATATTTTCTTTATCTGGCTGGCCCAGTTCGAGTTATTAATATAAAAGTTGTTAGAGTCAACGTCATTTTTTAACAAATAATATACCTTTTTAGTTAACATGTTATTGTTCATTTTTAGAATATTTTGCCAGTACTTAAGCATTCGTAGCTTCCTTATGATAGTAAACGGAAAACGTCCAAGTTCCCCGTATAGAGCTACAAGATTTGTAGATTGTTTGACCCCTAGAATTCTTCTACAAAATTTTGTATGTAAAATTTCAGTATCTTTTGCCTCGTGCATACCCCAAACCTCTGCACTATAGCATAAAATGGATGTTACAAGTGTATCAAATAGTTTACATTTCTGTGAAATTGGTAACTCTATTTGATTAAATAATGATAAAATATTATGTAATGCAAAAGATGCGTGATTAGCAAGCCTCTTCTGAGTTCTATTCCAATTGCCGTTTTTGAACAAATGAATTCCAAGATATTTAAATGAATCTACAACATCGATAATTGTATTATTAAGCGTGAAGTTATATTTTGTGTGTCGGCCTCTTTCAAAAATCATAATTTTTGTTTTAGCTGTATTTATTTTGAGTCCCCATGTAATGCAGTAAGTTTCTATGTCAGAAAGTAACAAGAGAAAGTTGATGCAAGGCATCAATGTCGCCGGAAAAGACTGCATTGATTTATTTTTTAACACACATGCATTCTTGACTTTCATTAGTCTAAACATACACATAATGTTTTCATAAGGACTAGTTCCAGGATTTTTGAAATTCCACATACATCTACAAATTTCAGGATTTCTTTTGGTCAGGATTTTTGATGTTTTGTATTTGTCAATAAAACCACAACAAATTAATACATTTTGGGATTTAAATATACATGCAATAAAAAGCTATTAAACCCTTTCCATGTCTGAAGCAACAATGAAAACCTTTAAACGCTTAAAACATTGAGAAAACGGTTAAATTGCTGAAGACATGAACTTCCTCCTTTTTAATAATAATTATAATAAATATTTCACAGATGTTAAAATTTATCCTCATATGTTTAAAAAGTAGACCACACTTGGAACAACATATCAGCTAAATTGTTTATCTAAATCGTTGATGCATACAATATATGTTTGGCGCAAGAGAAATGCCAATTGCGAGTCCCATTACCATTTAATAGGTGGCAAGTATGAAATTAATTGGGTGCGAAAGAGCAGATTTTCTTTATTTCTAAATATATTGTTTATCAGAGTTTATTATTCTCTTAATTTGTTTCAAACCAAATAAACATTTAATATCACATATATTTAAACATTCAATTGTGTAATATTAGCTATCTATCTGTTATAAGGTGTTTGAGCATTCTTTCGAAATGTTGACCCTCGTGTGTCAAATCGAGGCGTAGTGTCAGACATCGAAGAAAGTGAATACAAAATCAGGCAAAGCTTTAGTGCATGTTTTATTCCACTGCATTCGAGTGAAAAAAAGCATTTCTATATTATCTTTCTTTCTCCTACATTCGACCCATGAACTCGTTTCGTGACGTTTAAGAAATCAATTCGTCGTGCGACATTTTTTGTCTGCATAAACAAGTCACTTTTCTAAGTTTACATTTTACTTCCGGTTACTTCGCTTTGTTTACATTTTGACAATATGAAACTAGGTCACGAACTGAGGAAAAGGCGTTTCGACGTTCACGACCGATAAACAGGCTTATATTTGAGACATATTTTCACAAAATATTTCTTATTTTTGTTTCTGTTACCAGTTTATGTTGATACTTATCTATTAAAAGGGGAATTCGAAGTGATTTTCATATCGATAGACTTCTGCAAGCAGGTGCGCGTATGTAAAAAAATTAGACTGTGCGACGTAAAGGTTTGTAGTTATCGCCTTTTGATTACATAGTTTATGAAAATAAAGTATCGCAGTCTAGCTAATAGGGACTGTTTTGTCTTCGTAAATAAAACCAAAAACGTAAATGCAAGTCAGAGTAAAGAAACTGCACATATTTAAAACATCGGAATATTTATTTCATTTTAAATGTGTCATAACTTAATGTTTTTAAACAAAGGCAATTGTAATATGTTTAAGACATTTAAAAAAAAAAAAATCTAATAATAACCCCCCCTCCCATGTGATTTCCGAAAACCTATTAAAAATAGAAGTCGCGGGCTTCTGCCCGGCGACTAATGATTGTAAAGCGTCTGGTGACGTTGCAAATACGACTGCGTCGTCAGCGTATAATAACATAAATAATTTAACGTCGTTCAGTGTAAAAAGGTCATCAATATTAGAGTTTATATTTTGACCAAGGTCATTAATGAACATCATGAACATGAGCGGGGAGCTAGGGTCCCCTTGTTTTAAGCCGATATCGGAAGACATATAGTCCGACACAGACGATTTGTGTATAACACATGCCCTAACAACAGTGTACATTGATTTAAGTGCTCGAACTAATTTAGAGCTAACATTTTCGTATATAAGCTTATGCCATAACATTGTTCTATTGATTTTGTGTTATTTTATCGTTTTCATTTGTCCAATTATTTAGACGATTAAGTAAAATTTGTGAGTACATTTTACCAAGTATATTTATTAAAGTGATACCTCTATAATTTTTAGCCTGATTAGCGTCATTACCCTTGTAAATTGGCACTATAATACCATTTCCCCAAGAAACTGGATATTCTCCCTGGTTAAACATTCTATTAACTAATTTCAATAAAAACGGTTGAAATAGATCGTATGTAGATTTAAAAACTTCCGCTACAAGATTATCACTACCTGAACTTTTGTTACTTTTTTGAGAGAATATTGCAGTTCTCAGTTCTTTTTCAGTGATGTCTGAGTCGAGGTCTTCGTCGTATATTAGAGGTTCATCGGTATCTAAGCTTGAATTATTAATATTGTTATTGTTGTCATCGTTATTATTAGTGTCGGTCGTGTCGTATAATGATTTAAAATGATCAAACAAATCCGATAAGTTCAATTTGTCAGCATTTGGTAGAGTCGTAACGACGTTTTATAGTTTTTCTTAATATTTTTCCAGAATTGCTTTGGTTTTGATTTAGCTAGATTAGGTAATCTTTTCCCCTCATTATGTCTAAATTTTTGCCGTGCTTTATATTTTGCTCTTGTATATTTAGTTCTATGTTCTATAAATTCGTGTCGATTAACGTCAGTTTTATTTTTTAAAAATATATTTCTGAATTTTTTAAAATCAATTTTAGCCTTAAAACAGTTTTCATCATACCAGTTTTTACTTTTGTTAGTATGTCGTGCGTCTTTCTTTTTAAATGTTTTGCTAAATATCAATTCCGTCTTATCATAGAAAAAATCCGTGAATAAATTTACTATAGAATTGATGTCCGTACTATTGTTTACATATTCTGTAAAGCGTGAGATATCCTCGTGACAATTCACTATTGTATTTCTAAATATAGGTATACAATCAATCGATCGGATTAGGAAGTATCTAAAGATAGTTAATGGAATTTTCACAACGCTAAACCAATCAGCAATTAGATTGATCGCTTGGGTACAATATAATCAATTTCAACTTAAGCGTTATCACATGTTTCGACAACTATTGGAGGAGAAGCAAGGTAAGCAAAGTGATTGCTATTCTAGATAATTAACCCTTTCTCACATGCAGATACATTTTACGCATCTGCAGCAGACGACCTTTTTAAATAATGTGACAAAAGGAAAAGTTGTTCATGTTAAGCAATTTCTCTTTTTGTCAAAATGTTTCCAAACGTAATTAGTAGTAGTAGTAGTAGTAGAAGTTAAGATAATGATATAAATATATTCGCTCTATATCTAGGCACATCGAAGAATTACTCATAATACATAATGACGACTTTGAAAAAATACCCGCAACAATATGGAAGATCTCTTTGTGGCAAATGGAAAAACTGCTCATTTCTGCATTTGTCACATTTCTTTCAAAAGTCGTCATGCGCAGAGGCGTCTGCATGCAGTTTTAAAGGTGTGTGTGTGTGTGTGTGTGTGTGATAACCATATATCCTATTTGGTTTTTTTATAAAGTGTTAACTGATTTATTTAACATGGATTGCGAAACAATTTGGTTGGGTTGAAGCAAACGAAGGGAGGACACTCGTATATACTGGAAGGCTATATATCAACACAGTGGCCTCCTTTTATAATTAAAATACCTATATCACTCACAGTGTGGCTGATATCAGTGAGTGATATGGATTTTTTTCATTCTTCAATTGCCTTCCACGCATCTTTGGTTGTTAGTGGGCAATAGTTTTTTACATGATATATTTTAAACGCGCCACGTCATGTCTTGCGAAACATTGTGTTATCTTGCAAAGTATATAGTATTTGCAATAATCATATTCGATGTGTGGTTTCAGAAGAACTAGATTTCAGCTACATCTTGCGAGTTTGGGGGTCTTGTCGCGTTTATGGTTTAACATAATTTAACTATCCTTTCTACATGTAACAAATCTGCAGCCGACGTCTTTGAAAAAAACATTGGCAAACTTACGGAATATCGCAATAAGGGAAAGTTTTATTATTGAAAAGAATTGAAACATTGTTACAAAAGGAGAAATCTTTCAGCATGAGCATTTTTCCTTTTGCCTCAACGTTTTTCAAATGCGTCTGCTATAGATGTGTCAGAAAGCCTCTGTATATGGGAAAGGGTTAATTGTTTGTTTGGAGTTTAACGCCGCTTTCAACAGCTTTGGTCATATCACGGCGGTCAGTGCACCTACCCATGTTTTCCTGGCTTTCCTACACCAGTACTTACACAACATTCTTTCGAAGCCACTGACTACTTTCTCACATAGATCAGGTGAGAGGCGATGAAAAATCGCCCGAAAGAATGTCGCCGCAACCGGGTATCGAACCCGTGACCTCCAGATCACGTGTCAGATACGCTACCAATTGAGCTACCCGGCCGGGCTGGGAAAGGGTTAAACATATAGTATCGCACACTAAGTGAGTCTAGACTTCTAGTATTGTTTATAAAACATGTCTATAGCATACATGAGGACATTGAAGACTGTTGAGACTACGTTTGTGAGTTTTCATTGTATAATAATTGTTCAACTCTTACCCTCATACAGACGCCTTCTGACGCCTCTGCAGCAGACGACTTTTGAAAACATCGTGGAAAACGGAGATATGGCTCATAATGAGCCATTTCTTCTTTTAACCACAATGGTTTTAAAGCTTTAATAAATAAACCTTTAAATAAAATCTTATTTGGGAAGATTTTTTACATTTTCTCCAATCTGGATTCAGTCGTCTACTGCTTATTTACTGTGTGTGGGAAAGGGTTTTTCAGTCTTAAGAGGGTCTCACTTATATATATATGTTTCCCCTTTCTTCACAGGTTAGAAAAATGGACACAAGAAGATGTTTGGTTTGTTACATGATGTTCTCAAGCTTACTCGTGATGTCTATATCCGGAACCACGGTGTGTCCATTTACCAACGACACAGGGACATTGGATCTGTCTAACAGCGGTATCACGTCAATAACAAACGAGACGTTTATATCGGAATATAATTGTTCTTCTTATTTTGGGTCAATAACGATCGTGAAATTGTCCCACAACGATATCCTGACGGTGGACGCCAATAGCTTTTCGGGATTCTATAACCTGAAAACGTTGGACTTGACTCATAACTTCATATCGGTGCTTCATAATGATACGTTTAAAGCGCTGAGCGGAGTACTGGAGTATCTGTACATCGGTTACAACGTATTTACAACACTATGGTCCGGTCCCTACAACCTGTACAACATAAAGGAAATTCATTTTGAACACAATAACATCAGTTACGTGGAACCAGGCGTCGTTGATAATACGAATGTAAGACTGCGGGTGTTTAATCTCTCTTACAACTCGTTAACGACCTTTGAACCCTGGCCATACCTAGTGAACTACACCGCGGACGATACAGTGGACAGAATCTTTGATCTAAGACATAATAAAATATCACAGATCACAAACAACATGAACTGGAAATATAACTTACTCAATCCCTATGAAGTTGTCGTATATCTCCAATACAACCAACTAGAAAGTATAACATTGGATGACTTGCAGCTGCTCGAGCCTGGTATTGATACAGGTACTGGTTTTGCAGTTTTTTTCACGTTCTACATGAACATTTCAAACAACCCCTTTGTCTGTGATTGTAAACCCTTTTACGTAGCTAACAGCCTCAGGAACACAATTTTACGCTGGAGTAATGTGGAGGAATTTCGATATATATGCGATGCACCAAGTGCATTTGCAGGAATAGACTGGCTCCATGACCTACCCTTATACAACATGGTATGTAACCGTACGGATAATTGTCCGTCGAATTGTTCGTGCCAAGACAGACCACACAACGACACATTGCATATAGATTGTAGAGGAGCAGGCCTCACTCAGTTTCCCGAGACAATACCCGACACTAACAGGACAAAAATTGAAATGTTTCTGGATAACAATCACATTTCAGTCTTGAAAAATACTTCATACCTTTCGCGGTTGTATAATTTATCACTGTCTAGCAATAAGTTAACTCATCTTGATGAAAGTTTACTAAGGCAAATGTCATCACTGGCACTATTAGATGTCCGGAACAATCAAATACGCACTCTGCCTCCCTATATACAGAAGTTGAACTTCGAAAACGTCAAGTTAAGCGGCAATGACTTATACTGTGATTGTGACTCCCTCTGGATGTCAGACTGGGTCGGTATCAGCGGCAGCAGCGAATCATTATCTTTAACATGCGACTCTGGTACTGGCACACATTCCATCGGAAGTTTGAAAGAAGGAGATGTGTGTGACACATTCGTTGATGAGATTATTTTGTTGGTATTTATTGGAATAGCTGTTTCGCTTATCCTGCTTATCGGTTTGTTTGTGTACAAATGTCCGTACGAGACAAAGGTTATTATCAAAACGATCTTTAGAATTCATCCCTGGGACAAATATAAGGTGGACGATGATGCTGAGAAGGAAGTAGATATATATCTTGTCTTTCATGACAATCCTGATGTAAACGGCAATGTAAGAAAAATACTTAGAAACCTTCGAAAGAAAAAGCCGTTCTATAAAATTCTAAATCCCCATGCGTTTACCGAAGGAGGTCCAGAAACGGCAAATATTGAAAAATATATTGGTAAATCAAAACGTGTTTTGGTAATTCTATCCGAGGGAATTTTTAATGATGAATTGCGAGAACATGAAATTAAAGTTGCAGAAGATAACCTAGTCGTAGAAATGGCTAGGAACAACACTGGTGGCATTGTGCTGGAAGATATCGAACAAGGTGATAATTACGATAAGTTTAACAATGCAGGACGCATTATATACGTCAAGTTTAATAATCAATTCGAAGAAAAGTTGAAAGAAGATCCTTGGTCTAAAAGACTATCAGGAAAAACTGTGTTATCCTACACACAGAAACTGTTCATGTCGAAATTGCGTTATGAACTTCCACCAAAGGGTAACGGATCACCAGGCGATAGTGTTTTTCGTATTGCAAGACCTGACATAAGCCATATAAAAAATGAACGAAAAAAACATGATACATACAAGGACGACAATCAAACAGCTCCACTTCCGGATTTGACAGGAAATGTAGTTGCACAAGCGATACAGGGTACAAGAGGAGTAAGACGTACGAGTAATCAATTTAGTCACGTGAACCTAATTCAGGTTCAGACATACAACTAAATGTTATTTCAGTTGAAAGAGCCACGAGAACAGTTGACTCTCATACACAAGATTCTAACATTAACCAGCTCCTTGCCCGAACTAGACAAATGTCGCCTCAACCAAGTACATCCGGAACAAGTAGTAGCGTAACAAGTGTACGAAGCAAAACCTCCAATGAGACGAATATTGAAAGTTCACCAGGAATAAGTTTAAAAACTGTATCTAAACATAGCAATCATTTGCAACAATCAAACAAGTTATAAACACTTGGGTGGATGAATATTGTAAGATTTTTAAATAAAACATTGCTTTATCATAGTGTCACTCATTTTGAAAGGGCATGTTTTTGTATAGTGTCACTCATTTTGAAAGGGTTCGTTTTAGTATAGTGTCACTCATTTTGAAAGGGTTTGTTTTAGTATAGTGTCACTCATTTTGAAAGGGTTTGTTTTAGTATAGTGTCACTCATTTTGAAAGGGCTTGCTTTAGCATAGTGTCACTCGTTTTGAAAGGGCTTGCTTTAGCATAGTGTCACTCATTTTGAAAGGGCTTGCTGAAGTATAGTGTCACTCGTTTTGGAAGGGCTTGCTTTAGCATAGTGTCACTCATTTTGAAAGGGCTTGCTTTAGCATAGTGTCACTCATTTTGAAAGGGCTTGCTGAAGTATAGTGTCACTCATTTTGGAAGGGCTTGCTTTAGCATAGTGTCACTCATTTTGAAAGGGCTTGCTGAAGTATAGTGTCACTCGTTTTGAAAGGGCTTGCTTTAGCATAGTGTCACTCATTTTGAAAGGGCTTGCTGAAGTATAGTGTCACTCAATTTGAAAGGGCTTGCTGAAGTATAGTGTCACTCAATTTGAAAGGGCTTGCTGAAGTATAGTGTCACTCGTTTTGAAAGGGCTTGCTTTAGCATAGTGTCACTCATTTTGAAAGGGCTTGCTGAAGTATAGTGTCACTCAATTTGAAAGGGCTTGCTTTAGCATAGTGTCACTCATTTTGAAAGGGCTTGCTGAAGTATAGTGTCACTCAATTTGAAAGGGCTTGTTTTAGTATAGAGTCACTCGTTTTGAATATTACTAGAAAATGGAGTTCGTATATGACATAGTTGAATCTAGGTGTGAGCCACAGTTGGTGACTTTGGGCCTTTTAAGCCCTCCGGTTTTGGTATAAGATATAGATACATGTGTGACCATCTACGTATAGCAAAAGAATGTACCAAATGTTGTCTGATATAGTTTGCAATGGCTTTATCTTTGCTGTTACTATATCATTATGTTCTTGAGTCTTATTAGGAGCAATTTATTTTGTATGTCATTTTATATTTTACCATATGTTTTAAAAACAACATCACATTATAAAGAAATAAACAATAAAGAGTGTTTGTATTCTTTCAAATCCGTCTTAGATACGTACAGTCTAACCGCGATAGTTAATGAGGTATCGACGAGGGATATCAGTCAAGGAGTCATTGGTTCGACCCGGGCTCGGCCATTGGTTCTTGCCGATGAACGGACGAACGGTCGTGTCTAGCGGCATCCATCTTCCTCCAATGGGGCTAAGTTTAAAATAAATATTCTTTGTACGAAGGTCTCCATTTGCCTGTGAAGGATACTGCATGGATTACTGGAAAACCGGCAGGTAAGATACTGAGAAAATAAGACCAAATGGTGGTAGTATGTCAAAAACGTTTCTTTAAAAAGAAGAAGTGCCCAAAGCTCTGTTGCCTAATTTGTTTTAGTATTATGTTTTAGTTTTTCCCAAAATTACTGGTGAACGCTGGGAATTGTGTATTCCGCAATTCATTATGTGCAGGCATAGGCAACCACGTCGACTTTTTAACCTTGGCTATTGGTGGAAAAACGGCTACCTTATAACTAAGAGTATTTAGCGTATTCCGCATTGGCTAGTGTTGGAAAACGGATACCTTACCACTTAGAGTGTTGAACCTTGGCTATTGGTGATAAATGGCTACCTTACCACTTAGAGTATTTAGCCTTGGCTATTGGTGGGAAACGGCTATCTTACCATTTAGATTATTTAGCCTTGGCTATTGGTGGAAAACTGCTACATTACCACTTAGAGTATTTAACCTTGGCTATTGGTGGAAAACGACTACCTTACCACTAAGAGTATTTAGCCTTGGCTATTGGTGGAAAACGGCTACCTTACCACTTAGAGTACTTAACCTTGGCTATTGGTGGAAAACGACTACCTTACCAATTAGAGTATTTAGCCTTGGCTATTGGTGGAAAAGGCTACCTTACCACTTAGAATATTTAACCTTGGCTATTGGTGGAAAACGACTACCTAACCACTTAGAGTATTTAACCTGGGCTATTGGTGGAAAACGACTCCCTTACCACTAAGAGTATTTAGCCTTGGCTATTGGTGTAAAACGACTACCTTACCACTAAGAGTATTTGGCCTTGGCTATTTGTGGAAAACGACTACCTTACCACTAAGAGTATTTAACCTTGGCTATTGGTGGAAAACGAATACCTTACCACTAAGAGTATTTATCCTTGGCTATTGGTGAAAAACGACTACCTTACCACTTAGAGTATTTAGCCTTAGCTATTGGTGGAGAACGGCTACCTTACCACTAAGAGTATTTAGCCTTGGCTATTGGTGGAAAGCGACTACCTAACCACTTAGAGTATTTAGCCTTGGCTATTGGTGGAAAACGGCTACCTTACCACTAAGAGTATTTAGCCATGGCTATTGGTGGAAAATGGCTACCTTACAACTAAGAGTATTTAGCCTTGGCTATTGGTGGAAAACGGCTACCTTACCACTAAGAGTATTTAGCCTTGGCTATTGGTGGAAAACGGCAACCTTACCATTTAGAGTATTTGGCCTTGGCTATTGGTGGAAAACGGCTACCTTACCACTAAAAGTAATTAGCCTTGGCTATTGGTGGAAAACAGCAACCTTACAAACTAAGAGGATTTAGCCTTGGCTATAAGTGGAAAACGGCTACTACCTTACCACTAAGAGTATTTAGCCTTGGCTATTGGTGGAAAACGGCTACCTTACCACTTATATCTTTTACCCTATGCTATTGGTGGAAAACGGCTACCTTACAAACTAAGAGGATTTAGCCTTGGCTATTGGTGGAAAACGGCTACCTTACCACTTACAGTATTTAACCTTGGCTATTGGTGGAAAACGGCTACCTTACAAACTAAGAGTATTTAACCATGGCTATTAGTGGAAAAGGGCTACCTTACCTCTAAGAGTATTTAGCCTTGGCTATTGGTGGAAAACGGCTACCTTACCACTTTGATTATTTAGCCTTAGCTATTGGTGGAGAACGGCTACCATAACACATAGACTATTTAGCCTAAGCAATTGGTGGAGAACAGCTACCTTAACACATAGACGATTTAGCCTAAGCTATCTTTGGAAAACGGCTACCTTACCACATAGACGATCAAGCATATGCTATTATTTCTTTTTGGAAAACGGCCGCCTTAATATATAGACTATTTAACCTAAACTATTGGTGGCGAACACTTGGCCCAATTGGTATTGACTTTCATCGGACAGAATGAGTGACCGATCCGTGATTCGAAGTTACGGCCGCTGGGTCTAAGGTGTGCATACTCACATTAATTAATTGTTAGAGTGTATATATGTACTGAGGGTCTGTTGCCTTATATGACGAATACATATATTGAATTTATTGTATTGTATTGATATCCCTCGCCGTTACAGACTGGACCATCGTGGCAAGATATCAATGAGATATGGTCGTCAACATTTGTGAGACACACATGTGTTATGACCTTTGACTTTGGCTCTCCTTGGCGCTCAGCGTTGCATGGTTAGCATTACGACTGTCTGGATGGTGTCAGGATAAAAGGATCAGTAGTATCCAGGAAACGCCGTGATATAACTGAAACATTGTTGAAAGCAGAGTAAAACACCAAACAAGTACAAGACGAATTGTGATGCTAAGCATCAAAGACGCCGCGCATGATTTTAAAGCATGACTTAAAGGGAAGCAGATGCAGTTTAATACATTTAAATAACCTGTGCAAACGGACAGAATGTAAATATGTTGAACAAGAAGGTCAAATGTACCTTTATCTTAAATAAGAAGGCCAAGATGTTCCCTTATTGCTCACCTGGATACCATAGTCTATAATAAAATGTTATCAAGTCCAAAAAGGGTCCATTTTGACGTAGGGAGTATACACTTTATATGCTACGATCTATATATGTGATATTCAGCATTTAAAGTTTAGCCGTGAAATGACGAGTTAAGATTGAGTGCAACAATAAAGTGTCATACAATCTGAAGTTTCTTAATTTTAAATCAGCTGTAACTAGATCAATTAGATAAAAAAAAAAAAAAAAAAAGAGATACTGAAATATTAACAGATATTAACTTAAGTGTTAATGCCTCTAGTTATAAGTTAAGTGTGACACTAACTTTGGAAGGAGAGAGGGGAGTCTATTCTTCTTCCAGTTGAGCAGAAGTATGATAACAAAGATCGAGAGTATATAAACAAAAAATACAAATAATTCTAACAAGTTTAAAGATATTCTCATGTAAAGTCAACATATAGCAAGAATACAATGGTCTGAATGAACAACTGTATGGGGAGGAACGTTTTAAGTTAAGTAATTCAACAGAAATAAAAAGGAAAAAACTTCACCCGAATCTTTTTTCTGAGCTTTGATGAATCGATTCGTCAGAGCAGTAAAACCAAACAATTTAAAAAGCGTAGCCTAGTTAACTCCGTAAACCAACTCATAAAAAAGGCCTAGCCTAGTTAGTTGGGGAATAGTTATTAAAAACAATTTCAATGTGTCTTAAGTTTTGTAACAACGGTAAAAGATGTACATATTTTGTATCTTGTTGTTTCTTAAATCAGTTAATACAATTTATTCAATCATAAAGGCTGTTTTTTCAAACATATTACAGAGTTTATTCAATCATAAAGGCTGTTTTTTCAAACATATTACAGAGTTTATTCAATCATAAAGGCTGTTTTTTCAAACATATTACAGAGTTTTTCTTTACAATAATATTTGTTGGTTGGTGATATTTGCTTCTTTTTGTCACACACTTTCAAAACTCCTCTTCTGGGGCTGCGTCTGAATGTTCTTCAGACGTAACCCTTTACCACATAAACAAAACAAATCTGCAGCAGAAGACTTTGAAAAATATGTAAGCAAACATGTACAAAAATCTCTGCTGTAAATGAAAGTATAATCATTTTTAATATACATGAAACAATTGTGAGAAAGGAGAAATTGCTCATTATCCCTTTTTCACAATGTTTTCAAAAGTCTTCTGTCTGCTGCAGATGCGTCAGAAAGCGTCTGTATGTGGGGAAAAGGTAGTTAAGCGATGAGTCATCGCGGACAAGTTAAGAATATGAAACAAAGAAATTCTATAATCATATATAATACTTATAACGGGTATTTTACGGGTTTTTTATTACTACTCACGCATTGTTAATTAACTTGTGTTAAAACATGTTTAAACCCTGTCCTTTTCATAAAACATTCAGTATTTTTAAAAGCATGAGAGAAAGTAAAATTTATCTTTCCCACATACAACAATTCTGCTTTCCCACAAACAACAATTCTGCTATCCCACAAATAACAATTCTGCAGCAGTTAACTTTGAAAACGTCCAGTGTGTATTTATATAATTATTGGAAAATCTTTGTAAGTGAATGCGGTATTATTTAATGATTTTCTTTTTATCATCAACAATGTCACCTTTTGCCACAATGTTTTCAAAAGATGCCACATATTCGTCAAAATGCTTCTACATGTGAGAAAGGGTTTATCTAAAGACAAGTCTACAGAGTAAATGTATAAATAATGTATATCATATTATGTTGCAGTAGCGATACCGTGGTTTTGTCTCTCTATATAATCCATGGGGCCTTCATGAAGGTATTTTGTGGTAGGTACTTTGTGGTGTAGTGGCAGAGCGTTCGCCTCGAATGCGGGAGGTCGTGAGTTCGATCCCGGCCGAGACATACCAAAGACTTTAAAAATGGTAGTAATGGCTGCCTTCCATAGCGCTCAGGGTGGCGGGGTTAGCATTACGACTAACTGGTTGGTTACAGGATAAATGGACCAGTTCTACTGGTAACTTACCCAGGAATGGCCGTGATATAACTGAACGAAATGTTGAAAGCGGCGTAGAACACCATGTTTTGTATGTAATCATAGGGCATGTCGAGCTCCGATAGCTCAGTCGTATGTAATCATAGGGCATGTCGAGCTCCGATAGCTCAGTCGTATGTAATCATAGGGCATGTCGAGCTCCGATAGCTCAGTCGTATGTAATCATAGGGCATGTCGAGCTCCGGTAGCTCAGTCGTATGTAATCATAGGGCATGTCGAGCTCCGATAGATCAGTCGTATGTAATCATAGGGCATGTCGAGCTCCGGTAGCTCAGTCGTATGTAATCATAGGGCATGTCGAGCTCCGATAGCTCAGTCGTATGTAATCATAGGGCATGTCGAGCTCCGATAGATCAGTCGTATGTAATCATAGGGCATGTCGAGCTCCGGTAGCTCAGTCGTATGTAATCATAGGGCATGTCGAGCTCCGATAGCTCAGTCGTATGTAATCATAGGGCATGTCGAGCTCCGATAGCTCAGTCGGGAACGTCCACGACTATTAGGTCGGACCCATAACGACCATTCATTATTTCATAGGGCATGTCGAGCTCAGATAGCTCAGTCGGGAACGTCGACGACTATTAGGTCGGACCCATAACGACGTAGAACACCATGTTTTTTGTATGTAATCATAGGGCATGTCGAGCTCCGATAGCTCAGTCGAGAACGTCGACGACTATTAGGTCGGACCCATAACGACCATTCATTATTTCATAGGGCATGACGAGCTCAGATAGCTCAGTCGGGAACGTCGACGACTATTAGGTCGGATCCATAACGACCATTCATTATTTCATAGGGCATGTCGAGCTCAGATAGCTCAGTCGGGAACGTCGACGACTATTAGGTCGGACCCATAACGACCATTCATTATTTCATAGGGCATGTCGAGCTCCGATAGCTCAGTCGAGAACGTCGACGACTATTAGGTCGGACCCGTAACGACCATTCATTATTTCATAGGGCATGTCGAGCTCAGATAGCTCAGTCGGGAACGTCGACGACTATTAGGTCGGACCCGTAACGACCATTCATTATTTCATAGGGCATGTCGAGCTCAGATAGCTCAGTCGGGAACGTCGACGACTATTAGGTCGGACCCATAACGACCATTCATTATTTCATAGGGCATGTCGAGCTCAGATAGCTCAGTCGGGAACGTCGACGACTATTAGGTCGGACCCATAACGACCATTCATTATTTCATAGGGCATGTCGAGCTCCGATAGCTCAGTCGAGAACGTCGACGACTATTAGGTCGGACCCATAACGACCATTCATTATTTCATAGGGCATGTCGAGCTCCGATAGCTCAGTCGGGAACGTCGACGACTATTAGGTCGGACCCATAACGACCATTCATTATTTCATAGGGCATGTCGAGCTCCGATAGCTCAGTCGGGAACGTCGACGACTATTAGGTCGGACCCATCTCGACCAGTCATTATTTCCGATTATTCACGAAATCAGTGTGATAAGCGTCATTCGTCAGCCAACAATGGACTTAATAGCCTTAGTTTGAAGGCTTACAGTAGCCTGGGAAGAATGCTGTGTGGAAAAATAGGTACAAGAAAGGCAGGAAACATATGTTAGCTGATCATGTTAAAAACGACGTTAAACAATTTACCCTTTCCCACATACGACATATCTGCAGCAGACGACTTTAAAAACATCTAGAAGTAATTAGGGAAAATCTTTGAAAATAAAGGTATAATTACAGAAAAGAGTTGAAAACTAAGTGGCAAAGAGAGAAGTTGCTCGTTTTGAGCAATGTCTCCTTTTACCACAATGTTTTCAAAAAAATCGTCTGCTGGAGAGGCGTCAGAAAGCGTCTATTCGAGAAATATGGTTAATCGAGTGAAGAGGAACGATTGCTAAATTCGAAGTCATCGGTCGTTTAGTTTTCACAAAACACCACATTTAGTATCGTCAGTATAAAAGAAAGGCGAAGATTTATTAGTATTGATTTTGTGCTCTCGCCAAAATAAGGTAACGGTTACATTGTCAAAATATTATCTTTAGTATAAAACACAAACAACTTGGTTTTAAACTAACCAAAGTTTCAAAGTTTAATATATACAATCAGTACAAATTAAATGTGATATGAGGTAATTGATATACATGTATACACATAGTGAGTACCAGGCTGTATACCTGAGCATCAGTCTGGTACCCCAGTCCCACATACAGCAAATATGTAGCAGACGACGTTGAAAGGAATTTAGCAAACACATAAAAAGCATGAGCATTTTCTTCTTTTGTCGCAATGTTTACAAAAGTCATCTGTTGCAGAGGCGTCTGCATGAGGGAAAGTGTTAACTAGTAGCATAGAGAAGTCCGGCTCCTCCTCCTTCTTCATTAAGAGGAATCCGTTGGGGTCAAGTGTCTGGGATTTGTAACCGGCTGTCTCGGGTTCGATCCCAAGGCGCGGCACTACGGTCATGGTGGAGTGACCTTGGGCAAGGCACATTGTCAAGCCTAGTACTGGTTTGTTTACCCAGGGATCATGAATAAGTGAACTGTCCCCGTGGTATAACTGAAATAATGTTGAAACTGGCGTAAAACCCCAATAATAAAAAATAGAAATATTTATTATGAGTAACTTAGGAATCTGCTGGAGGAGGAGTTCGCGCCGCGGATTTGGAACCGGGTGTCCCGGGTTCGATCCCCAGTCGCGGCGTGACGGTCTTTGTGGAGAGCCCTTGGGCAAGGCAAATTGCCTAGCATAGTATTGGTTTGTTTACCCGGGTATCATGAATAAGGGAACTGTGAAAAAGGCGTAATACCCCAATAACTATTTTCATTTTTGGTATAGGGGCGAAACACAGACGCTTCCGACGCATCGCAGGCTTTTGAAGACGGTGTTGCCAAAGGAGAAACTATGTTTTCAAAAGTCGTCTGTGTCAGATACGTCAGAAAGCGTCTGTATGTTGGAAATGGTTAACATTATATTATCGCACAATCAGAGAGTCTAACCCTTCTGAATAATAATACTTTAATCAAAGCCTAGATGTTTTCAAAGTCGTCCGTTGAAAAGGGCCAGCCATACAACAGAAATCGTATACAATCGATCGATCGGAGATATTTGATCATGACGAAGTATCTAAAAATAGGAAGTTTATGTCAATGGAATTTCCACAATGCTAAACCAATCAGCAATCAGATTGAATGCTTGGGTACAATAAAAGGTTTGTTCACATTTTTGGACAACTATTGGAGGAGAAGCAAGGTAAGCAAAGTGATTGCTTTTCTAGTAGTAGTAGAAGTAGTAGTAGTAGTAGTAGTAGTAGTAGTAGTAGTAGTAGTAGTAGAAGTAGTAGTAGTAGTAGTAGTAGTAGTAGTAGTAGTAGTAGTAGTAGTAGTAGTAGTAGTAGTAGTAGTAGTAGTAGTAGTAGTAGTAGTAGTAGTAGCAGTAGTAGTAGAATAATTAGTAGTAGTAGTAGTAGTAGTAGGAGTAGAAGAAAAGGTATTGGTACCAAAATATTCGTTCAAAATCAAGATAGTATATCAAGGCACATCGAAGAATTACTCACAATACATAATGATAGCATTAGTAGAAATAGTAATTATTTAATCAATTTCCACATACAACGTATCTGCAGCAGACGACTTTGAAAAAATACCCGCATCAATATGAAATTTCTCTTTAAATGAAAGTTTAATTATCGAATAGAGTTGAATTCTTTGTGGCAAAAGGGGAAATTGCTCATTTCTGCATTTGTCACACTTTTTTTTCAAAAGATGTCATGCGCAGAGTGTGTGAGTGTGATAAATTATATTCTACGTGTTCTTTTTATTAAGTGTTAACTGATTTATTTAACATCGATTGCGAAACAATCTCTCATTTTATATTTATCACTCTTGATCAGTTTCCCAAAGACTTAACAACCAGTACTCTCGCCGTATGTGTAGACAATTCCAAACGCAAAACCCGCTAATCACGGGATTCAAACCCGGGAGCTTTGGTACGAAAGGTCGACGCTTTACCACTGCACAGCTGTCTTCCATGTTTAATGTGATGATACTAAAAGTAGTGGTACTGGTAGAAGTCGTTGAAAGCGTAAGGGACTGGTACGCTATTAAACAAATATATACTCTATTATGTCTATATATAATAGCGTATACATTTTTATTTATTAAATAGCCTGTCAGGCCCCTATGGTTGTTAGTGGGCAATATATTTTAACATGATATTTTACAAACGCGCCACGTCATCGCTTGCGAAACAATTTGTTATCTTGCAAAGTGTAGTATTTTCAATAATCATATTCGATGTGTGATTTCAGAGGAACTATATTTCATCTTCCTCTTGCGACTTTGGGTGTCTTGTCGCGTCTATGTTTTAACATAATTTAACCCATCTTTCCTATATGTAACAAATCTGGACAAGACGTCTTTGGAAATAGATTGGCAAACTTGTAGAATGTATCAATAAGGGAATGTTTTATGATTGAAAATAGTTGAAAACATTGCTAACCATAAGCATTTCCCCCCTTTTGCCACAATGTTCGCAAAAGTCGTCTGCTATAGATGCGTCAGAAAGGTGGGAAAGGGCTAATAATATATTATCGCACAATAAGTGAGTCTAGACTTTCAGTATTTTTTATAAAACATATCTATAACATACATGAGGACATTGATGACTGTTGAGACTATACGTTTGTGAGTTTTCAGTGTACAATAATTGTTCAACTCTTTCCCTCATACAGACGTCTCCTGACGCCTCTGCAGCAGACGACTTTTGAAAACTTCGTGACAAACGGAGAAATGGCTCATGATGAGCCTTTTCTCCTTTTTGCCACAATGTTTTCAACCCTTTAATAAATAAACCCTTAAATAAACTGTTGTTTATGAAGGTTTTCACATTTTCTCAAATATGGTTTCAAAGTTGTTAGCTGCTTATTTACTGTTTGTGGGAAAGGGTTTAGCTTTGAGAGAATCTCACTTATATATATTTCCCCCCTTTCTTCACAGGTTACAACAATGGACACAAGAAGGTGTTTGGTTTGTTACATGATGTTCTCCATCTTAATGATGACTATATCCGGAAGCACGGTGTGTCCATTTACCAACGACACAGGGACATTGGATCTGTCTAAAAGCGGTATCACGTCAATAACAAACGAGACGTTTATATCGGAATATAATTGTTCTTCTTATTTTGGGTCAATAACGATCGTGAAATTGTCCCACAACAGTATCCTGACGGTGGACGCCAATAGCTTTTCGGGATTCTATAACCTGAAAACATTGGACTTGACTCATAACTTCATATCGGTGCTTCATAATGATACGTTTAAAGCGCTGAGCGGAGTACTGGAGTATCTGTACCTCGGTTACAACGTATTTACAACACTATGGTCCGGTCCCTACAACCTGTACAACCTAAAGGAAATCCATTTTGAACACAATGCCATCAGTTACGTGGAACCAGGCGTCGTTGATAATACGAATGTAAGACTGCGGGTGTTTAATCTCTCTTACAACTCGTTAACGACCTTCGAACCCTGGCCATACCTAGTGAACTACACCGCGGACGATACAGTGGACAGAATCTTTGATCTAAGACATAATAAAATATCGCAGATCACAAACAACATGAACTGGAAATATAACTTACTCAATCCCTATGAAGTTAACGTATATCTCCAATACAACCAACTAGAAAGTATAACATTGGATGACTTGCAGCTGCTCGAGCCTGGTATTGATACAGGTACTGGTTTTGCAGTTTTTCTCACGTTCTACATGAACATTTCAAACAACCCCTTTGTCTGTGATTGTAAATCCTTTTACTTAGCTAACAGCCTCAGGAACACAATTTTACGCTGGGGTAATGTGGAGGAATTTCGATATATATGCGATGCACCAAGTGAATTTGCAGGAATAGACTGGCTCCATGACCTACCCTTATACAACATGGTATGTAACATAACGGATAATTGTCCGTCGAATTGTTCGTGCCAAGACAGACCACACAACGACACATTGCATATAGATTGTAGAGGAGCAGGCCTCACTCAGTTTCCCGAGACAATACCCGACACTAACAGGACAAAAATTGAAATGTTTCTGGATAACAATCACATTACAGTCTTGAAAAATACGTCATACCTTTCGCGGTTGTATAATTTAACACTGTCTAGCAATAAGTTAACTCATCTTGATGAAAGTTTACTAAGGCAAATGTCATCACTGGCACTATTAGATGTCCGGAACAATCAAATACGCACTCTGCCTCCCTATATACAGAAGTTGAACTTTGAAAACGTCAAGTTAAGCGACAATGACTTATACTGTGATTGTGACTCCCTCTGGATGTCAGACTGGGTCGGTATCAGCGGCAGCAGCGAATCATTATCTTTAACATGTGACTCTGATACAGGCACACATTCCATCGGAAGTTTAAAAGAAGGAGATGTGTGTAACACATTCGTTGATGAGATCATTATGTGGGTATTTATTGGAATAGCTGTTTCGCTTATCCTGCTTATCGGTTTGTTTGTGTACAAATGTCCGTATGAGACAAAGGTTATTATCAAAAAGATCTTTAGAATTCATCCTTGGGACAAATATAAGGTGGACGATGATGCTGAGAAGGAAGTAGATATATATCTTGTCTTTCATGACGATCCTGATGTAAACGGCAAGGTAAGAAAAATAGTTAGAATCCTTCGAGAGAAAAAGCCGTTCTATGAAATTCTAAATCCCCATGCGTTTACCGAAGGAGGTCCAGAAATAGCAAATATTGAAAAATATATTGGTAAATCAAAACGTGTTTTGGTAATTTTATCAGAGGGAATTTTTAATGATAACCCACGAGAACATGAAATCAAAGTTGCAGAAGATAACCTAGTCATAGAAATGGCTAGGAACAACACTGAATGTGACCAACAGGGTGATAATTACGATAAATTTAACTATGCAGGACGCATTATTTACGTCAAGTTGAATGATAAATTCGAAGAAAATTTGAAAAAAGATCCTTGGCCAAATAGGCTATCAGGCAAAACTGTGTTATCCTACACACAGAAACTGTTCATGTCGAAATTGCGTTATGAACTTCCACCAAAGGGTAACGGATCACCAGGCGATAGTTATTTTCGTATTGCAAGACCTGACATAAGCCGTATCAAAAATGAACGAAAGAAACATGATACATATAAGGATGGTCCTGAAACAGTGCAGTTTTCGGATTTGACCGGAAATGCAGTTGTACAAGCAATACAGGCTACACGAGGAGTAAGACGTACGGGTAATCAATTTAGTCACGTGGAAAGTGAACCCAATCAGATTTTAGATTCAGAAATACAACTTAATGTTATATCAGTTGACAGAGCCACGAGAACAATTGACTCTAATACACAAGATTCTAACGCTAACCAGCTCCTTGCCCTGACTAGAGAAATGACGCCTAAACCAAGTACACAAGATTATAAAGTTAATCAACTCTTTGCCCGGACTAGTCAAATGTCACCTCAACCAAGTTCATCTGGAAGAAGTAGTAGTGTAACAAGTGTACGAAGCAAAACCTCCACTGTGATGAATATTGAAAGTTCAAGTGGAATAAGTGAAAAAACTGTAGCTAATTATAGCAATAGACTAACAAGTGATAAACGCTTGACCGGATGAATCTTGTAAGGTTTTTACATAAAACATTGTCTTTGTATACTGT
Organism: Serripes groenlandicus; assembly: GCA_031761405.1. Lineage (NCBI taxonomy): Eukaryota > Metazoa > Mollusca > Bivalvia > Cardiida > Cardiidae > Serripes > Serripes groenlandicus. Next base: position 103,643,845 of record JASEVX010000002.1, read on the forward strand.
CACTCTTTTTGAAATGGCTTGTTTTTGTATAGTGTCACTCATTTTGAAAGGGCTTGTTTTAGTATAGTGTCACTACATATAGTGTCACTCATTTTGGAAGGGCTTGATTTTGTATAGTGTCACTCATTTTGAAAGGGCTTGTTTTTGTATAGTGTCACTCATTTTGAAAGGGCTTGTTTTAGTGTAGAGTCACTCATTTTGAAAGGGCTTGTTTTAGTATATTGTCACTCACTTTGAAAGTGCTAACAGTTTACGAAACGTTTGTACTGAGCGTATATACGTTAGGACGTCGCCATTCTTGCCAAGTACCAAGCATGTAAGCATTCGGTACAATTGGCATAAACCAAATGTTGTCTGATATATTTTTTTTGCAATGGCTTTTTCTTTGCTGTTACTATATCTTTATGTTCTTTATTTTGTATGGCATTATACATTTTACCATATGTTTTAAAAAAAACATCACATTATAAACGAATAAACAATAAAGAGTGTCTGTATTCCTTCAATTACGTCTTAGAAACGTACAGTTAAGCAGGTATCGACGAGGGCTATCAGTCCAGGAGTTATTGGTTCGACCCGGGCTCGGCCATTGATTCTTTCCGATGAACGGACGAACGGAGTGGTGTCTAGCGCCATCCGTCTTCCTCCAATGGGACGTATTAATAGTAAATATACGAACGTCGCCTATTGCCTGGGAAGGATGCTTTGTAGAGTACTGTTGCGAAACAGCCAGTCCATATATGGCTAGGTGAACTGGTGGCCGTGATATAACTGAACTACTGTCGTATACGGTGTAAAACCGCCATTAATCAGTTTGATAGCAGTGTCAATTAATGAGAAGTACTCGTGCTCCTCCTCCTGCTTTATTATGGTTAATTTGGGAATCCGCCGTGGACGAGGGGTTGGCGTCGCGGATTTGGAACCAGGCGTCCCGGGTTCGATGTCAGTCGCGGCGTGGCAGCTAAAGTGGAGTGCTATTGAGCAAGGCACTTTTCCTAGCCGTATAGTCTTTGATTTATAGGCCCATGGGGGTGGGGGGTGGGGGGGGGGGGTGTTATACATTACATTGTATACCATTCTTTTAGTCTAATTTAAGTTTGAACTTATTAATTTTACATCGATTGCGAAACAAGCTTTCAGCTTATGTCTGCTTCATGGAGACTAAACCAATACTCGCGCTCATCACGGGACTCGAACCCGGGACCTTTGTTACGAGAGGCCGACTCTCTACCTGCACCAATGTCTTCCACTGATTTGTTGATGTACATACCCATGTCACTATAATAACATACGCACTTACTTACTAAATACTGGTTTGTTTACCCAGGGATCATGAATAAGTCAACTGTCGCCGTGACATAACTGAAACAATGTTGAAAACTGCGAAATACCTCAATAAAACAAAATTATAAACTTGACAATGTATAATTGGCCTAGAGTTTATTTTCATTTTTGATAATGCGAGAACAATGTTATATATATAACCCATTTCCAACTCACAGACGCTTGAAGACAGTGTTGCAAAAGGAGAAACTTTGTTTTCAAAAGTCGTCGGTGCCAGATTTGTCAGCAAGCCTCTGTATGTTGGAAATGGTTAACATTATATTATCGCACAATCAGTGAGTCTTATCCTTCTGAATATTAATACTTTCATAAAAAGAGAATTTCAATAGTTTGGCTGAAATGTTTTCAATGCCAAATAACATAAATCGTAAACATTCGATCGATCGGAGGTAGACGTGTACTCGTATTTGCGCATACATGTCGAATCAGGATATATTCTATAAATAACTCAAACTAATACGGGAATTTCCCCCAAGAGTTGATTGGTCCACGTTCTAACGACTTGTAAACAATACGTGTCTCTGCATTACCCGACAATTTCAACATGAATTGTGACAGTATATAAACAAACATTGTTTGCATTGTATCATTGTATTGTTTGAGCGTTATCACATTCGTCGACAACTTTTGATTTACTCTTCTAGATAATTAACCCTTTCCCACATGCAGACACATTTTACGCCTCTGCATCAGACGACTTTTGTAAATAATGTTACAAAAGAATAAGTTGTTCCTGATGATTAATTTCTCTTTTTGTCAAAATGTTTTCAAACGTAATTAAGTAGTAGTAGTAGTAGTATAGTAGTAGAAAAGGTAATGCTACCAAAATATTCGTTCAAAATCAAGATAGTATATCTAGACACAACGAAAACATTCTTGCAATACATATTGAAAGTTTAAGTAGAAGAAGTAGTTATTTAACCATTTTCCTCATAAAACGTACCTGCAGCAGGCGACTTTGAAAAAAAATAACATTTGGAAGATCTCTTTAAATGAAACATGAAATTTCTCTTTAAATGAAAGTTTAATTATCGAATAGAGATGAATACTTTCTGCATTTGTCACATTTTTTTCAAAAGTCGTCATGCGCAGAGGCGTCTGCATGCGGTTTCAAAGCAGACGAACTTTTAAGGAACAAAGGGAGGCCACTCGTACATAATGGAAGGCTATATATCAAACCAGTGGCCTCTCTTTATAAGTAAAATAGTAATTACCTATATTACTCACAGTTTGGGTGATATCAGTGAGTGAAATGGATTTATTTTTTCGCTGATAGAACTCTGTATCTTATCATTTAGCATCAAATAAACCTTTTTATATTTTTCAATTGCCTGCCAGGCCCCTTTGGCAATAGTTTTTTACATGATATATTTCAAACGCGCCACGTCATGGCTTGCGAAACATTGTGTTATCTTGCAAAGTATAGTATTTGCAATGATCATATTCGATGTGTGGTTTCAGAGGAACTAGATTTCAGCTACATCTTGGGAGTTTGGGGGTCTTGTCGCGTTTATGGTTTAACATAATTTAACCATCCTTTCTACATTTAACAAATCTGCAGCCGACGTCTTTGAAAAAAACATTGGCAAACTTATGGAATATCGCAATAAGGGAAAGTTTTATTATTAAAAAGAATTGAAACATTGTTACAAAAGGAGAAATCTTTCAGCATGAGCATTTTTCCCTTTGCCTCAAAGTTTTTCAAAAGTCGTCTGCTATAGATGCGTCTGAAAGCCTCTATATGTGAGAAAGGGTTAACAATATAATACAATACACTGCAATACATTTGTATTACTAAGTAATTAGACCTCCGGCCCATAATACAACATATATATATGTATACAATTCAAATAATCTTATGTGATGTGTTCGCCATATATTGAACATATTGACAACTTGACCTAGATATTATCTAGAAAAACATTCTGATAAAGTTTAAACATACTCAAGCGAAAAATGCAGTGTCCAGAGTGTTAACAAGATGTTCCTTCAATTTGGCCTTGTGACCTAGTTTTTATCCCGGCATGACCCATATTCGAACTTGGCCTAGATAGTATATAGATCAACATTTTGACCAAATATTAAGCTGCCTTAGCAACAAATGTGGCTCCTACAGTATTAACAAGATTGTCCGACTCAATATGACCCATATTCGAACTTGACATATATATCATTATTACAAACATTCTGACACAATTTCAAACTGCTGAAGCAAAAATTGCGACCTCTAGAGTGTTAACAAGATTTTCCTTCAATTTGACCTAGTGATCTACTTTTTGACCCGACATGACTCTTGTTCGAACTTGACTTACATCATCAAGACAAACATTCTGATAAAGTTTCAACATGCTCAAGTTGAAAATGTGGCCTCTACAGTGTTAACAACATTTTCAATAAATTGAACCTAGTGACCTAGTTTTTTACCTCAAATGGCCCTGTTTCGAACTTGTCCAAGATTTGATGGAGATGAATGTTCTGATAATCTTTCATGAAGATCCGATGCAAAATGAAGCCTGTAGAGTGTTAATAATGGAAAATGTTGACGATGCACGACAGCCGTATTTCCGTATTTTTCATTGCAGGGATTTTCTCAAAAGGTTTTTGAGCTACCCGCTTTCAAGCTACTCGTTTTCCTTATATTTAAAACAAACATTTAAGATCCTTAAGTCTAACTTAAATTTCTAAATTATGTATACAACTACATGGATTAAAACTTTACATTGTGTACGTTTACTTTGTATAATGTGCATAATGTTTAGCTTGTTTTGAAACGTATTTAACTGATCCCTGGACAATCAAGAACTTTTTTTTGTTGAAAAAACAGAGGGCAGCACAAAACATTTACAAATTTACACTTCCTGAAAGCTGGGCATGACAATATACGGAGGTATTCAGCATATCTGAATTCCCGCATAAAAAGCATAATATTCATCTTCTAGCACTAGTGCGTATTTTTGTATTAGACAATAAGTGAGTCTAGACTTCCAGTATTGTTTATAAAACATGTCTATAACATACATGAGGACATTGAAGACTGTTGAGACTACGTTTGTGATTTTTCATTGTACAATAATTGTTCAACCCTTTCCCACATACAGACGCCTTCTGCAGCAAACGACTTTTGAAAACTTCGTGGCAAACGGAGAAATGGCTCATGATGAGCCCATTTCTCCTTTTTGCTACAATGTTTTAAACCCTTTAATAAATAAACCCTTAAATAAATTCTTATTTATTCAGACTTTTCACATTTTCTCCAATATGGTTTCAAAGTCGTCTGCTGCTTATCTAGTGTGTGTGGGAAAGGGTTTAGCCTTAAGAGGGTCTCACTTATATATATGTTTCTCCTTTCTTCACAGGTTACAAAAATGGACACAAGAAGATGTTTGGTTTGTTACATGGTGTTCTCCAGCTTCCTCGTGATGTCTATATCCGGAACCATGGTGTGTCCATTTACCAACGACACGGGGACATTGGATATGTCTAACAGCGGTATCACGTCAGTAACAAACGAGACCTTTAAATCGGAATATAATTGTTGTTCTTATTTTGGGTCAATAACGATCGTGAACTTGTCCCACAACGATATCCTGACGGTGGACGCCAATAGCTTTTCGGGATTCTATAACCTGAAAACGTTGGCTTGTCTCATAACTTCATATCGGTGCTTCATAATGATACGTTTAAAGCGCTGAGTGGAGTACTGGAGTATCTGTACCTCGGTTACAACGTATTTACAACACTATGGTCCGGTCCCTACAACCTGTACAACATAAAGGAAATTCATTTTGAACACAATAACATCAGTTACGTGGAACCAGGCGTCGTTGATAATACGAATGTAAGACTGCGGGTGTTTAATCTCTCTTACAACTCGTTAACGACCTTTGAACCCTGGCCATACCTAGTGAACTACACCGCGGACGATACAGTGGACAGAATCTTTGATCTAAGACATAATAACATATCGCAGATCACAAACAACATCAACTGGAAATATAACTTATCTAATCCCTATGAAGTTGTCGTATATCTCCAATACAACCAACTAGAAAGTATAACATTGGATGAATTGCAGCTGCTCGAGCCTGGCATTGCTACAAGTACTGGTTTTGCACTGGTTTATTTCACGTTCTACATGAACATTTCAAACAACCCCTTTGTCTGTGATTGTAAACCCTTTTACGTAGCTAACAGCCCCAGGAACACAGTTTTACGCTGGACTAAAGTGGAGGATTTTCGATATATATGCGATGCACCAAGTGCATTTGTAGGAATAGACTGGCTCCATGACCTACCCTTATACAACATGGTATGTAACCGTACGGATAATTGTCCGTCGAATTGTTCGTGCCAAGACAGACCACACAACGAAACATTTCATATAGATTGTAGAGGAGCAGGTCTCACTGAGTTTCCCGAGACAATACCCGACACTGACAGGACAAAAATTGAAATGTTTCTTGATAACAATTACATCACAGTTTTGAAAAAATACGTCATACCTTTTGCGGTTGTATAAGTTATCACTGTCTAGCAATACGTTAACTCATCTGGATGAAAGTTTACTAAGGCAAATGTCATCACTGGCACTATTAGATGTCCGGAACAATCAAATACGCACTCTGCCTCCCTATATACAGAAGTTGAACTTTGAAAACGTCAAGTTAAGCGGCAATGACTTATACTGTGATTGTGACTCCCTCTGGATGTCAGACTGGGTCGGTATCAGCGGCAGCAGCGAATCATTATCTTTAACATGCGACTCCGATACAGGCACACATTCCATCAGAAGTTTGAAAGAAGGAGATGTGTGTGACACATTCGTTGATGTTGTTATTTTGTGGGTATTTATTGGAATACCTGTTTCGCTTATCCTGCTTATCGGTTTGTTTGTGTACAAATGTCCGTACGAGACAAAGGTTATTATCAAAACGATCTTTAATTCATCCCTGGGACAAATATAAGGTGTACGATGATGCTGAGAAGCATAGAGATATATATCTTGTATTTCATGACGATCCTGATGTATTCGGCTGGGTAAATAAATTCGTTAGAAACCTTCGAAAGAAAAAGCCGTTCTATAAAATTCTAAATCCCTATGCGTTTACCGAAGGAGGTTCAGAAATAGCAAATGTTGAAAAATTTATTGGTACATCAAAACGTGTTTTAGTAATTCTATCAGAAGGGATTTTTAATAATAAATTGCGAGAACATGAAATCAAAGTTGCAGAAGATAACCTAGTCGTAGAAATGGCTAGGAACAAGACTAAATGTGACGAACAGGGTGATAATTACGATAAGTTTAAAAATGCAGGACGCATTATATACGTCAAGTTTAACAATCAATTCGAAGAAAAGTTGAAAGAAGATCCTTGGCCTACAAGGCTATCAGGCAAAACTGTGTTATCCGTAGGACAAACAATGTTCATGTCGAAATTGCGTTATGAACTTCCACCGAAGGGTAACGGATCACCAGACGATAGGTCTTTCGTATTGTTCCTGTAAGGCCTGATATAGCCTGTCTTAAAAACGAACGAAAGAATCATGATACATACAAGGAGGACAACGAAACAGTTCCGCTTCCGGATTTGACAGGAAATGTAGTTGTACAAGCGATACAGGGTACAAAAGGAGTAAGACGTATGGGTAATCAATTTAGTCACGTGCACTGTGAACCCTGTCAGATTTCAGGTTCAGACATACAACTAAATGTTATGTCAGTTGATAGAGCCACGAGAACAGTTGACTCTAATACACCATATTCTAACATTAACCAGCTACTTGCCCGGACTAGACAAATGACGCCTCAACCAAGTTCATCCGGAACAAGTAGTAGCGTAACAAGTGTACGTAGCAAAACCACTTCTGTGACGAATATTGATAGTTCCAGTGAAATAAGTGTAGACACTCTTGGTAAATATAGCAATCATATGCAAAAGACAAACAAGTGATAAACGCTTGGCCGGATGAAAATAGTGTCACTCAGTTTGAAAGGGCATGCTTAAGTATAGTGTCACTCTTTTTGAAAAGGCATATTTTAGAAAGGGCTAACAGTTTACGAAACCTTTGTACTGACCGTATATATACGTAAGGAGGTCGCCATTCTTGCCAAGTACCAAGCATGCAAGCAGTCGGTACAATTAGTTAACAAACTGGCAGCACACCGAACTGCCATATCAGGAGTGGCTGCAGGTCTCGGTACATGTATAAAGATAAGATAGTCTGAACTACATACAACTTAAGTTAAGAAGTTTTGAATATTGAGAGAAAACGGCGTTCGTATATGAAATAGTTGAATCTGAGTATGAACCACATTTAGTGATATGAATCCTTAACGCCTCTCCGGTTTGGTAATTGAATATAGTTAAATGTGTGACTATCTATTGGGACTACACTTTCAGATTTTGTCTTGTTTATAAAAATGCATTGTGTGTTTATATTACTGTGGTGGACTGTGGAGATTCTGATGAGACTGCGTATGCACAGGAACAGCGAATGCTCTAAGACCTCAAATTGCTAAGTGCGGCCCATGATCAGTATTATTCAGTCTCACTAACGGGACCAAATAAATGTAAATTGAATGAAGTCTTTTTAATAGTTCTTTTATTAAAATGTATAATAAGGACTACACTGCATGTAAACGGACAGTCAATCTTCTGGTTAGATTGTGTGAATGCACAGATTTGTCCGAGTCTCCACCCCAAAAGTCGCTAGACTTGCAGTGTGATTATGTAACCCATTGTAGATATAACGTATAACAACAGAATCTACCAAATGTTGTCTTATATAGTTTGCAATGGCTTTATCTTTGCTGTTACTATATCATTATGTTCTTGAGTCTTATAAATAGCAATTTATTTAGTATGTCATTATACATCTTACCATATGTTTTAAAAACAACATCGAATTATAAGAAAAACACAACAATAAAGAGTGTCTGTATTTCTTAAAATGTCTACAGTCTAGCCGATATAGTTAATTAGGTATCGACGAGAGCTATCAGTCGAGGAGTCATGGGCTCGGCCATTGATTCTTTCAAATCCGTCTTAGAAACGTACAGCCTAGCCGAGATAGTTAATCAGGTATCGACGAGAGCTATCAGTCGAGCAGTCATGGACTCGACCATTGATTCTTTCAAATCCGTCTTAGAAATGTACAGCCTAGCCGAGATAGTTAATCAGGTATCGACGATGGATATCAGTCGAGGAGTCATGGACTCGACCATTGATTCTTTCAAATCCGTCTTAGAAACGTACTGTCTAGCCGCGATAGTAAATCAGGTATCGACGAGGGATATCAGTCGAGGAGTCATGGGCTCGACCCGGGCTCGGCCATTGATTCTATCCGATACACGGACAAACGCTGTGCCATCCGTCTTCCTCCAATAGGGCTAAATTTAAAAAAGTCTGTGTACGAAGGTCGCCTATTGCCTTGGAAGGATGCTGTCTGGAGTACTGTTGCGAAACAGCCAGTAAATATATGACTAGGTGAACTGGTCGCCGTGATATAACTGAATTACTGTTGGTAACGTTGTAAAACACCAATTAATTAGTTTGATAGCAGTGTCAATTAATTAGTTTGATAGCAGTGTCAATTAATCAGTTTGATAGCAGTGTCAATTAATCAGTTTGATAGCAGTGTCAAGTAATCAGTTTGATAGCAGTGTCAAGTAATCAGTTTGATAGCAGTGTCAATTAATCAGTTTGATAGCAGTGTCAATTAATTAGTTTGATAGCAATGTCAATTAATCAGTTTGATAGCAGTGTCAATTAATTAGTTTGATAGCAGTGTCAATTAATCAGTTTGATAGCAGTGTCAATTAATTAGTTTGATAGCAATGTCAATTAATCAGTTTGATAGCAGTGTCAATTAATTAGTTTGATAGCAGTGTCAATTAATCAGTGCGATAGCAGTGTCAAACTAAGCGATGTTTTAATTAACCCTTTCTCATCTGTAGACGCATCTTGACGCATCTGCAGTAGACGTCTTTGAAAACTTTGTCATTAATTATGCCTACAACTTCTTTCTACATTTTTAAGCTGACATTTTTAAAGTCGTCTTCTACAGATTTGCTGTATTTGGGAAAGGGTTAAAGGACTTGGTTTGACATGTTATTTTATTTATTGTAAGATATGAACGATGCATGTAACTGTATAAGGAATTTCAGTGTAAGATTTGCACCAATATTTATCCTATTTCCATGTATGACAACTGACACTAATCAAAGAACTGGCAAATCTCTTAAGATATCGTCATCTATCAAGGATCAGCTGTATTGCACTTATTGAAATAAAATACAACATCAATATTGAAATCAAATTTAGTTCAATCGACCTGTCGCTGTACCTTTTATCTGTATGAACAATGATGTAAGGTTTTGTTTTATTTCATCACCAAGTATCATAAGGGTAATACGTCACCGCAGAACTATTAGGAGCTTACAGTAGATCTAAGTGTTTGTTTAGTATAGCGAGCCTAGATTATTGGTGGAAAAATGCCCTTAATAAATATACTATTTAGCCGAAGCTATTGGTGGAGAATGCTTGGCACAATTGGTATTGACTTTCATCGGACAGAATGAGCGACCGATCCGGGATTCGAAGTAACGACCGCTGAGTACGTTACTCACATCAATTAAGTGTTAGACTGACTGTATATGTACCTTTGGCTGTGCCCATACTCATCAAATAGGCAGCAACGCAGCAGGCGATAATTGCTTCTTTTTGTCACAAACTTTCAAAAATCCTCTGCTAGAGTTGCGTCAACATGCGTCTGAATGTGTTTCAGACTTAGCCCTTTCCCCCATATACAACAAATCTTTCCCCCATATACAACAAATCTTTCCCCCATATACAACAAATCTTCCCCATATACAACAAATCTTTCCCCCATATACAACAAATCTTCAGACTTAGCACTTTCCCCCATATACAACAAATCTTCAGACTTAGCACTTTCCCCCATATACAACAAATCTTCAGACTTAGCACTTTCCCCCATATACAACAAATCTTCAGACTTAGCACTTTCCCCCATATACAACAAATCTTCAGACTTAACCCTTTCCCCCATATACAACAAATCTTCAGACTTAACCCTTTCCCCCATATACAACAAATCTTCAGACTTAGCACTTTCCCCCATATACAACAAATCTTCAGACTTAGCCCTTTCCCCCATATACAACAAATCTTCAGACTTAACCCTTTCCCCCATATACAACAAATCTTCAGACTTAGCACTTTCCCCCATATACAACAAATCTTCAGACTTAGCACTTTCCCCCATATACAACAAATCTTCAGACTTAACCCTTTCCCCCATATACAACAAATCTTCAGACTTAGCCCTTCCCCCCATATACAACAAATCTTCAGACTTAGCCCTTTCCCCCATATACAACAAATCTTCAGACTTAGCCCTTTCCCCCATATACAACAAATCTTCAGACTTAGCCCTTTCCCCCATATACAACAAATCTTCAGACTTAACCCTTTCCCCCATATACAACAAATCTTCAGACTTAACCCTTTCCCCCATATACAACAAATCTTCAGACTTAGCCCTTTCCCCCATATACAACAAATCTTCAGCAAAATAAACCTTTGAAAAACATGTAAACAAATCTCTGCTGTAAATGAAAGTATAATCATTTTTAATAGACTTGAAAACATTGTCGCAAAAGGAGAAATTGCTCATCATGGGCAATTTCTACTTTTGTCACTATGTTTTCAAATGTCGTCTGTTTGCTGCAGATGCGTCAGAAAACGTCTGTATGTGGTAAAAAGTAGTTAAGCGATGACTCATCGCGGACAAGTTAAGAATATGGAGCATAGAAATTCTATAAGTATATACAATACTTATAACGGGTATTTTATGGGTTTTTTATTACTACCCTCGCATTGTTATTTAACTTGTGTTTAAACATGTTTAAACCCTGTCCTTTTCATAAAAGATCCAATATTTGTAGGAGCGTGAGAGAAAGTGAAATTTATCTTTCTCACATACAACAATTCTGCTTTCCCACAAACAACAATTATGCAGCAGTTAACTTTGAAAACGTCCATTGTGTATATATATAATTATTGGAAAATCTTTGTAAGTGAAAACTGTATTATTTAATGATTTCATATTTTGCCACAATGTTTTGAAAATATGCTACATATTCATCAAAATGCGTCTGCATGTGAGAAAGGGTTTATCTAAAGACAAGTCTACAGAGTAACTATATTATTTTTTAGTAGCGATACCGCGGTTGTGTCTCTCTTTATATTCCATAGGGCATTCACGAAGTTACTTTGTGGTAGGTACTTTGTGGTGTCTGCCTCGAGTGCGGAAGGTCGTGGGTTCGATTCCCGGCCGAGTCATACCAAAGCCTTTAACAATGGTAGTAATTGCTGCCTTCCATAGCGCTCAGGGTGGCGGGGTTAGCATTACGACTAACTGGTTGGTATCATGATAAATGGACCAGTACTACTGGTAACTTACCCAGGAATGGCCGTGATATAACTGAACGAAATGTTGAAAGCGGCGTAGAACACCATGTTTTGTATGTAATCATAGGGCATGTCGAGCTCCGATAGCTCAGTCGTATGTAATCATAGGGCATGTCGAGCTCCGATAGCTCAGTCGTATGTCATCATAGGGAATGTCGAGCTCAGATAGGGAATGTCGTATGTAATCATAGGGCATGTCGAGCTCAGATAGCTCAGTCGTATGTAATCATAGGGCATGTCGAGCTCCGATAGCTCAGTCGTATGTAATCATAGGGCATGTCGAGCTCCAATAGCTCAGTCGTATGTAATCATAGGGCATGTCGAGCTCCGATAGCTCAGTCGTATGTAATCATAGGGCATGTCGAGCTCCGATAGCTCAGTCGTATGTAATCATAGGGCATGTCGAGCTCAGATAGCTCAGTCGTATGTAATCATAGGGCATGTCGAGCTCCGATAGCTCAGTCGTATGTAATCATAGGGCATGTCGAGCTCCGATAGCTCAGTCGTATGTAATCATAGGGCATGTCGAGCTCAGATAGCTCAGTCGGGAACGTCGACGACTATTAGGTCGGACCCATAACGACCATTCATTATTTCATAGGGCATGTCGAGCTCAGATAGCTCAGTCGGGAACGTCGACGACTATTAGGTCGGACCCATAACGACCATTCATTATTTCATAGGGCATGTCGAGCTCCGATAGCTCAGTCGGGAACGTCGACGACTATTAGGTCGGACCCATAACGACCATTCATTATTTCATAGGGCATGTCGAGCTCCGATAGCTCAGTCGAGAACGTCGACGACTATTAGGTCGGACCCATAACGACCATTCATTATTTCATAGGGCATGTCGAGCTCCGATAGCTCAGTCGGGAACGTCGACGACTATTAGGTCGGACCCATAACGACCATTCATTATTTCATAGGGCATGTCGAGCTCCGATAGCTCAGTCGAGAACGTCGACGACTATTAGGTCGGACCCATAACGACCATTCATTATTTCATAGGGCATGTCGAGCTCCGATAGCTCAGTCGGGAACGTCGACGACTATTAGGTCGGACCCATAACGACCATTCATTATTTCATAGGGCATGTCGAGCTCCGATAGCTCAGTCGGGAACGTCGACGACTATTAGGTCGGACCCATAACGACCATTCATTATTTCATAGGGCATGTCGAGCTCCGATAGCTCAGTCGGGAACGTCGACGACTATTAGGTCGGACCCATAACGACCATTCATTATTTCATAGGGCATGTCGAGCTCCGATAGCTCAGTCGGGAACATCGACGACTATTAGGTCGGACCCATCTCGACCAGTCATTATTTCCGATTATTCACGAAATCAGTGTGATAAGCGTCATGCGTCAGCTTACGATGGACTGTAATAGCCTTAGTTTGAAGACTTACAGTAGCCTGGGAAGAATGCTGTGTGGAAAAATAGGTACGAGAAAGTCAGGAAACACATGTTAGCTGAACTGGCCGTGATATAGTTGATCATGCTGAAAATCTGTAGCAGACGACGTTGAAATGATTTAAGAAAAAACCAAAACAAAATCTTTATATGTGAAAATATGATTTTTGAATAGGGTTGAAACATTGTGGCAAAGGGAGAAATTACTCATCATTAGCATTTTCTTCTTTTGTCGCAATGTTTTCAAAAGTCATCTGTTCGGCTCCTCCTCCTGCTTTATTATGATACATTTGGGAATTCGCCGTTGACGAGTGGTTGGCGCTGGGTATTTGGAACCGGGCGTCCCGGGTTAGATCCCCAGTCGCGGCCAGGCGGTCATAGTGGAGAGCCCTTGGGCAAAGCACATTTTCTAGCCTAGAACTGGTTTGTTAACTCAGGGATCAGGATCATGAATAAGTGAACTGTGAAAACGGCGTAAAACCCCAATAAAAACAAAATGATAAACTTGACAATATTTTTATTTTTGATAATGCAAGAACAATGTTATTTATATAACCCATTTCCAACTCACACAGACGCTTTCTGACGCATACGCAGGCTTTTGAAGACAGTGTTGCAAAAGGAGAAACTATGTTTTCAAAAGTCGTCTGTGTCAGATTCGCCAGAAAGCGTCTATATGTTGGAAATGGTTAACATTATATGATCGCACAATCAGTGAGTCTAACCCTTCTGAATAATAATACTTTCATCAAAGCCTAGATGTTTTCAAAGTCGTCCGTTGGAAAGGGACAGCCCAAAACACACAAATCGTATACAATCAATCGATCGTAGTTATTTGCTCATTCAAGTCGAATTAGGAAGTATTCTCACAATAACTACAGGAAGTTTTCCATAACGTCACAACATTCCACCCAATCAGATTGAACGCTTGGGTACAAAAAAACAATTTCAACATGAATTGTGACAGTAAATGAAATAAATTTGGCTGCATTGAATCAGATTATTTGAGCGTTATCATATTTTGCGATAACTATTGGAGGAGCAGCAAGGTAAGCACAGTGATTTTCTCTTCTAGATAATTACCCCTTTCCCACATGCAGACACATTTTACGCATCTGCAGCAGACAACTTTTTTAAATAATGTGACAAAAGGAAAAATTGTTTATGTTGAGCAATTTCATTTTTTGTCAAAATATTTTCGAACGTAATTTAGTAGTAGTAGTAGTAGTAAATTAATTAATTTCCACATACATACGTATCTACAGCAGACGAGTTTGAAAAAATACCCGCATCAATATGGAATTTCTCTTTAAATGAAACTATAATTATCGAATAAAGATGAATACTTTGTGGAAAAATGGGGAAATAGCTCATTTCTGCATTTATCACAATGTTTACAAAAGTCGTCACGCGCATAGGCGTCTGCATGTGGTTTTATAGGTGTGTGGGGGATAACCATATATCCTATTTGGTCTTTTTTATAAAGTGTTAACTGATTTATTTAACATCGATTGCGAAACAATCTTTCAGCTTATATTTATCACTCTTGATCATTTACCCAAAGACTTAACCATTACTGTCGCCGTTTGTTTTGAAAGTTTCAAAGGCAAAACCCGCTCATCACGGGATTCAAACCCGGGAGCTTTGGTACGAAAGGCCGACGCTTAACAACTGCACAGCTGTCTTCCATGTTTAATGTGATGAAAGAAGTGGTAGTGGTAGTAGTCGTTGTAAGCGAAGGGACTGGCACGCTATTAAACAAATACATGTATATACTCTATTATGTCTCTATATAATAGCGTTTACATTTTTATTTAATATATCTATAGGTGCTACCTATTTACGAAAAAAACACTTAAAATTAAACAGTATAATTTGGCAATTACAGTTGATTTTTAAAAGTATTTGACTAGGCGGAGGTCGTTGGGTAATTTCTTCTTTTCAGCCCTTTTCTGATGTCACCTGGCGACTACCTTTTAAAACCGGTCTGAAAGGCTGATACAAATATTGTATCTTGGAATTCGAAGAAGCGGATTCACAGGAGAACAATTTTTAAAGTTTTGCAATTTCCACCCCATTCTGAAACCGCAGCAAACCAATTTATAAGTATAAAATAAATTGTTGAACAATTTTTAATGAGGGTCACCAAAGTAACATTCATGTCAAGTTTGGTTAATATCGCATCAGCAGTTTCAGAGAATATTTGACCGTTTGACGTACGCCGTACAGTGAGTGATCACAATGGAACACCTTGAGCCTTTGGTTTGAAATTGATCTTTAATCAAGAGGGCCATTATAGCCCTATATCGCTCACCTGAATGATTTCTAATGCAAACACATCAAGACATTATTCTGACAATGATTTAAAATGCAACCTCTAGTGTTAACAAGATGTTCCTGTATTTGGCCTCTTGACCTTTTTTTTTGTTTTACCTGATATGACCCATATTCGAACATGGACTAGATATCATCAAGACAATCCTTCTGACAAAGTTTCAACTTGCTCATAGTAGAAATGCGGCCTCAAGAGTTTTAACAACTTTTTCCTTCAATTTGGCCTAGTGACCTAGTTTTTGATCAGGCTTGACTCATATTCGACCTTGACCTAGATATTATTCAGAGAAACATTCTGACAAAATTCGGCTTCTACAGTGTTAACTCGATTTTCCTTCAATTTGTCCTAGTGACCTAGTTTTTAAAAAAGACATGACCAACATTTGAAATAGGGACTACATATCATCAAGACAAACATCTGAAAAGGTTTGATCATGCTCAAGTTAAAAATGCAGCATCCAGAGTGTTAACACGATTTCCTTTCAATTTGGCCTAGTGACCTAGTTTCTGACCCAATATGACCCATATTCTAACTTGTCGAAGATCTGATAGAGATAAATGTTCTGATATATTTTCATGAAGATCTGATGCAAAACGTAGCCTGTAGAGTGTTAACAAGGCTATTGTTGACGACGGACAGACGCAGGACAAAATGTGATCACAATTGCTCACACTGAGCACTTCATGCACAAGTGAGCTGAAAAGTAAAAGTGTAACATTAAATCTCAAATCTTAACTTTAATTGTTGTAGATATTGTGAAAGAAAATATTTTACACACAAGGCTTGGAAAAATAACCTAATATTTATGATAAAATGGCATAAGAGAAGCATTTATAGACCCATTTTCACATACAAGGAATTTGAAGGTGATTACTAAAATCTTAATTGGAAAATAAAATATATTCATACGGAGAAATTTATGTGTTCATTTCATTGGATACATCAGAAGTAGTCTGTAAGTGGTTAAGGATTAATCCTTTTCGACATGTAGATGCTTTCTGCCACCTCTACATAAGAACATTTTGAAAAACATTGTGACAAAAGGACATATTGTTCATGATGAAAAATTTCCCCCTTTATCACAATTTGTTTACTCTTATCAAATAATTACACTTTCCTATTAATACATTTTCCAAAATAAAACCAAAATGTTTTCAAAGTGGTTTGCTGCAGATTTGTTCCAGGTTGGAAAGGGTTTAGTAAAGAGAAAGTACTATATGGTATATATGTACATGTATAATTAACAAGAGGACCATAATGGTCCTATATTGCTCACCTGATTTAATCAAACTTTTTCAGTGTTTTTTCCCCTATATGAGTCTATGAAAAACAAGTGACCCCCGGGGAGGGCTCATTTTTTATCCCAGAGCTATAATTTGAACAATCTTGGTAGAGGTCCACTAGATGATGCTACATACCAAATATCTTTTAGACAAGAACATTTTTTTAAGTTTTTTCCCTATCTATGTAAAACAAGTGACCAGAGGGAGGGGTCATTTTTTACCCCATGGCTATAATTTGAACAATCTTGGTAGAGGTCCACTAGATGATGCTACATACCAAATATCACAGGCCAGGGCCCTCTACTTTTAGACAAGAAGATTTTTAAAGTTTTTCCCCTAAATGAGTCTATGTAAAACAAGGGACTCCGGGATGGGGTCAGTTTTGACCCCAGGGCTATAATTTGAACAATCTTTGTAGAGGTCCACAATGATGCTACATACCAAATATCAAAGGCCTGGGCCTTCTACTTTCAGACAAGAAGATTTTTTAAGTTTTGGTTAATTTTCCCTTTTTTTGTAGCCGTGGCAACCAAAGTTCTGCATGGAATAGAATTCTTTGAACAAGTTTGAAAGAGATCCACCCAAGGAACATTCCTGTAAAATTATTTTGAATTTGGTTAATTGGTTTAGGAGGAGAAGTCGTTTGTAGGAAAACGTAAACGGACGGACGACGGATGGTGAGTGATCACAAAAGCGCACCTTGCACTTCATGCATAGGTGGGCTAAAAATACTGAAAATCTCAATTAATTTAATAGAGATGAAAACATTGTGGCAAAAGGAGAAATGGCCAATTTTGAGCAATTTCTCCATTTGCAATAATGTTTTCAAAATTTGTCTGCTGCAGAGGCGTCAGAAAGCATCTACATCTAGAAAATGTTTAACCCTTTACCACTAACAGACTACTTCTGATGTAGCGTCTGTATGTGGGAAAGGATAACTAAGAAAGAATCTAAAAATAATTTACATGTACAAAATTTACTTTAAGGCAACAGGTTCAATTAAAATGCTCAAAACTTGTAATGCTTGGCTGTGGAAGAGTAGCAGACAACTTCTTCCATCCTTAAAAAGTTTTCTATGGACAGATATTATATTAGGAGATGCATTCCAACTTTTTCTCGAAAATTGTTGGAAAAGGAGACCATGCTGATAATGATGAATTTCTTCCTTTCCAAAAATATTTTCTTTTCAGGAATAACATCAAATTATCATTTGTCACAATATAAAATGCTTTTTCCCCAAAGCTATATGTTCAAGCATGTATAAGTGTTTAACCCTGTCCCACATGCAGATGACTTAAAATGATGAAGTTATAACTTTAAATAACATTGTTGTAAAATCAGAAAATCCTGACAAGTAATTTCTCTTTTTGTCATAATGTTTTCTATTGTATACAATTATTACATGGCCTTTGATAGATGTTGCATAGGATTTTGCAGAGTTGTTTTCAAATAGGTCTGCTGTAGTCTGATTTATGTGAGAAAATGCGAAATATGCTACAATTTTTTTAAGAATTTGCTTATTTTTCAGTTTATTTGCTTCATGTGTTAACCCTTTCCCTCATATAGACACTTTCTGACGCCTCTGCAGCAGAGAAGAAATTGCACAAATCGTGCAATTTCTCCTTTAGCCACGATTTTTTCCACTTTTTGTCATAGGTTATCCATTCAATTATAGAGATTTTCTATGTTTTGACAAAATACGTTCAAAGTCGTCTGCTGCAAAATGGTTATTTAATCACAAATTTACCAGCACTACATGAATATGCTCCGACAGTAGCTGTCAGATCCATCAAGTTTCTATTGTCTCTGCTTATGAAAGTTGTTTCCTTCCCTTCATGAAATCTAGAATGTTGGCACAAAAATCACCGGCTATAGTTAAACAACTCACAGCCATGATTTTATCACCCAGCAAAAACTAATTTAGAAATTTCTGAATTCTTAGTAATGTGTATATAAGTGGTCACTAAACGAGGTCCAATGTAGCCTGTGTAGGACAGGTTTGACTCATTATCGCATTCCATGATGGGAATTAACGCCTCTTCATCTTTTTCTGTATCGAGCTGTACAGGGACATCGAGTTCAATTGCCCGTCTTACAAGGTCTTCTTGCTGGTGTTGTCTACTATTTAAAATAACCCATATCAGGGACAGAAAATTGGTTTTTCTTGCTTGGTCGAACACAAATTAAGTGGCCTGAATATACCTGAAATATAAATAAACAAGAAATTGTGTCCATGGAACACGGATGCCCCGGTTGTTAACTATATTTTAAAACGGACGGACGAACAGTTGGTCCAACCTCAAATTGATACAATTTTTTAAACAATGATATGTTGATTGTCATTTGTGTGAAGTTTCATAATGATAGGACATCAGGTTCACTAAAATCTAACTTGACCAAAAACTTTAACCTGAGAATGGAATGGACGAACAGACAGACGAACAGACGGATGAACAGTTGGTCCAACCTCAAATTGATACAATTTTTTAAACAATGATATGTTGATTGTCATTTGTGTGAAATTTCATAATGATAGGACATCAGGTTCACTAAAATCTAACTTGACCAAAAACTTTAACCTGAGCGGGACGGACGAACGGATGGACGGACGGACGGACTAACAGACCAGAAAACTATATGCCCCTCATACCTCGTATGCCGGGGCATAAAAACATAGCTAGAAACAAATGTTTGTCATTTTAGCACAAGTATAATAAGTTTCTACATGTGATTACACAATGTTGAATCATATCTTACATAATCAGAAAAATATTAATATCTAACCATTGAAATACCACACTCATGTGATTACATGTGAAGTTGGGAACAATTCACAAGCCCCTTGATGGATTTTAATACATAAAGAATGTGACATGAGAGAAATTGTTGATTTACCCATCATATACTAAATTGTTAAAAATAAGTTTCAAATGTAAATAGATATATTTAATACTAATAGACAATTTATGAAAAAGCTTGACGATAACTCGTGTCTCCCTCTCTCAATACTCCTCGCAATAGCAATACACCAGTATTTACACTAGGATTTTGTTAACTGGATCAACCAGTTTAATAATAGCTTTTAATAGCACATGACCTAGTGTTTGGTTAGTTAGTTTAATATGAATACAGCTATGGTCTTTGTCTACAAATACTTTTCATTTGGTTTTTGCTTCTTAATGTACTGCTGTAGACTCACGCGATAGCTAATTTAGCTATTTTGAACAATTGGTTAGCGGAATCTAGATTACTAGTACCGCCTGTTCACGGACATTGACAAGGTACTTACTCGATGTTTTAATAAGCTTCTGGTGCATTTACCTTAAATATTTACTAAGGCTTTAACCGTTTCCCTCATGTAGACGCTTTCTGACGCCTCTGAAGCAGACAACTTTTGAAATCATAGTGGCAAATAAATGGAGAAATTGCTCATGATGAGCAATTTCTCCATTTGTCACAATGATTTAAACTCTATTCAATATTCATACTATCATTTTGAGATTTTCCATCTTTCGGACTTGATAACTTCTGCTGCAGCTTTATTGTATGTTGGAAAGGGTGAATTATAAACAAAATAAACAACAGGCTGGGTATGCATTGTGAGCAATGACCGTATATGCATGTATCTGATTCTGAAAAATGTCAAGGCTTTAGTTTATAGGATATTTAAACCAGTACTAACCAGAATTATTTTCTCCTTTTTGTTGTTGACCGTTGTTGACTTGTTTATACAAATGGTTCCAATTAAACAAAGGGACACAACTTTGGTTAACTATAACAAGTCGGATTCGCTACACTGTATATTTGCCACAGTACCACGATTTAATTAAAATGTATCCCACTCTCTTTCACTATATCTTATTGCATAATTCCCAACTGTAATGTAAATGTAGTGTAGTCCAGGTTGTAAAAATAATCAGATGGTTGAAAATGAGAATGTGTTTGAATATTTGTCAGTTCGAAGAATTTGTTGTCCGACAGTTGAAGATTTTCGCGAAGACTGCCGACATCTCTACAATATAATGTTAGGCCTACTTACCAACACTTTAGACGATACATTGGAGTTGTTTCTATTTAAATATTTCACCAGATACGTCTCAAGTCGTCATTATTCGGGATACAGTAAAATGTAAGGCTTCAAACGGCAATTTTTCGTTGTGTCTGTAAAGCGCTTTTCTGTAAATGGCGTGCGTCTAGATCACATTGATTAGTACGGCTATTTTGACAAACTGGAACAAAATATTTCATTCTCAGTTCCACGCATTTTTCGCTTTTTCTTAAAATTGTTAGTTCACACGAAATTACGCAATTCTTTTATCAACTTAAACATCGATTTAGAATTAATAATGATTGACTAGACCACAGGGGCCCGGCACAAAAAAAAAAAAAAAAAAAAAACATATAGTAATATATAGTCTATATATTACTATATGTTTTTTTTTTTTTTTTTTTTTTGTGCCGGGCCCCTGTGGACTAGACGACAATATTTTTCAAACTGTGTTTATACGTCGGACCGGCCGCATTTTAAACATATCCAAAATGGCGGCCCCCATTGAATTTTTCCAGTTTCATTTCAGAAACCTTCATGGGTATTGAAAAAAAAAAAAAAAAAAAAATCTCACACCTGTTAACTATAAGCGAAAAAACCCATTCATGGTTTTTTTTCGTATTAAATAGCATGTCAGGCCGCTATGGTTGTTAGAGGGCAATATATTTTAACATGATAAATTACAAACGCGCCACGTCATCACTTGCGAAACAATTTGTTATCTTGCAAAGTGTAGTATTTTCAATAATCATATTCGATGAGTGGTTTCAGAGGGACTAGATTTCACCTTTATCTTGCGAGTTTGGGGTCTTGTCGCGTCTATGGATTAACATAATTTATTCCCCAGTTCCTACATGTAACAAATCTGCAGCAGACGTCTTTTGATTTTTTTTGCAAACTTTTCGAATATCTCAATATAAAGAGAATTTGTTTAACTGAAAAGAGATGGAAACGTTGTTACAAAAGGGGGAAATTGCTAACCATGAGCATTTACCCCCTTTTGCCACAATGTTCGCAAAAGTCGTCTGCTATAGCTACGTCAGAAAGGTGGGAAAGAGTTAACAATATATTATCGCACAATAAGTGAGTCTAGACTTCCAGTATTTTTTTATAAAACATATCTATAACATACATGATGACTGTTGAGACTGTACGTTTGTGAGTTTTCATTGTACAATAATTGTTTAACCCTTTCAGCGCCGAATTGTTTAAAGTAGACTTTTCCATGTTCAAACTCGGACGACTCTATTTTCATGTTATAGGATTTTTGGAATATTTCTATAACCCACAGCCAAACAATGCAGATTTCAGGTGAGACAGCTCGTTACGAGCTGACTCACCTGAATCTGTATTGTTTGCAAAAAGTTCAATATTGCCTTTGGCGCTAAAAGAGTTAACTCTTTCCCACATACAGACGCCCTCTGCAGCAGAGACTTTTGAAAACTTTATTGAGCCATTACTCCTTTTTGTCACAATGATTTTAACTCTTTAATAAATATACCCTTAAATAAATTCTTGTTTATGAAGACTGTTCACATTTTCTCCAATATGGTTTCAAAGTTGTCAGCTGCTTATTTACTGTGTGTGGGAAAATGTTTAGCCTTAAGAGAGTCTCACTTATATATATTTTCCCCCTTTCTTCGCAGGTTATACAAATGGACACAAGAAGATGTTTGGTTTGTTACATGATGTTCTCAAGCTTACTCGTGATGTCTATATCCGGAACCACGGTGTGTCCATTTACCAACGACACGGGGACATTGGATCTGTCTAACAGCGGTATCACGTCAATAACAAACGAGACGTTTATATCAGAATATAATTGTTATTCTTATTTTGGGTCAATAACGATCGTGAACTTGTCCCGCAACAGTATCCTGACGGTGGACGCCAGCAGCTTTTCGGGATTCTATAACCTGAAAACGTTGGACTTGTCTCATAACTTCATATCGGTACTTCATAATGATACGTTTAAAGCGCTGAGCGGAGTACTGGAGTACCTGTACCTCGGTTACAACGCATTTACAACACTATGGTCCGGTCCCTACAACCTGTACAACATAAAGGAAATTCATTGTGAACACAATAACATCAGTTACGTGGAACCAGGCGTCGTTGATAATACGAATGTAAGACTGCGGGTGTTTAATCTCTCTTACAACTCGTTAACGACCTTCGAACCCTGGCCATACCTAGTGAACTACACCGCGGACGATACAGTGGACAGAATCTTTGATCTAAGACATAATGAAATATCACAGATCACAAACAACATGAACTGGAAATATAACTTATCTAATCCCTATGAAGTTGTCGTATATCTCCAATACAACCAACTAGAAAGTTTAACATTGGATGACTTGCAGCTGTTAGAGCCTGATATTGATACAAGTACTGCTTTTGCAGTTTATTTCACGTTCTACATGAACATTTCAAACAACCCCTTTGTCTGTGATTGTAAACCATTTTACTTAGCTAACAGCCTCAGGAACACAGTTTTACGCTGGAGTAATGTGGACGAATATCGATATATATGCGATGCACCAAGTGCATTTGCAGGAATAGACTGGCTCCATGACCTACCCTTATACAACATGGTATGTAACCGTACAGATAATTGTCCGTCGAATTGTTCGTGCCAAGACAGACCACACAACGACACATTTCATATAGATTGTAGAGGAACAGGTCTCACAGAGTTTCCCGACACAATACCCGACACTAACAGGACAAACATTGAAATGTTTCTGGATAACAATAACATTACAGTCTTGAAAAATACGTCATACCTTTCGCGGTTGTATAATTTAACAATGTCTAGCAATAAGTTAACTCATCTGGATGAAAGTTTACTAAGGCAAATGTCATCACTGGCACTATTAGATGTCCGGAACAATCAAATACGCACTCTGCCTCCCTATATACAGAAGTTTAACTTTGAAAACGTCAAGTTAAGCGGCAATGACTTATACTGTGATTGTGACTCCCTCTGGATGTCAGACTGGGTCAGTATCAGCGGCAGCAGCGAATCATTATCTTTAACATGCGACTCTGATACAGGCACACATTCCATCAGTAGTTTGAAAGAAGGAGATGTGTGTGACACATTCGTTGATGTTGTTATTTTGTGGGTATTTATTGGAATAGCTGTTTCGCTTATCCTGCTTATCGGTTTGTTTGTGTACAAATGTCCGTACGAGACAAAGGTTATTATCAAAACGATCTTTAGAATTCATCCATGGGACAAATATAAGGTGGACGATGATGATAAGAAGGTCGTAGATATATATCTTGTCTTTCATGACGATCCTGATGTAATCGGCTGGATAAGAACATTCGTTAGAAATCTTCGAAAGAAGAAGCCGTTCTATAATTTTTTTAATCCCTACGCGTTTACCGAAGGAGGTTCAGAAATAGCAAATATTGAAAAGTTTATTGGTAAATCAAAACGTGTTTTGGTAATTCTATCAGAAGGAATTTTTAATGATAAATTACGAGAACATGAAATCAAAGTTGCAGAAGATAACCTAGTCGTAGAAATAGCTAGGAACAACACTGATGGCATTGTGCTGGAAGATGACGAACAAGGTGATAATTACGATATGTTTAACAATGCAGGACGGATTATATACGTCAAGTTTAATGATCAATTCGAAGAAAAGTTGAAAGAAGATCCTTGGCCTAAAAGGCTAGCAGGCAAAAATGTATTATCCGTCGGACAACAAATGTTCATGTCGAAATTGCGTTATGAACTTCCACCGAAGGGTAACGGATCACCAGACGATAGGTCTTTTCGTATTGTTCCTGAAAGGCCTGATATAACCCGTATCAAACATGAACGAAAGAAACATGATACATACATGGAGGACTACGAAACAGTTCCGCTTTCGGATTTGACAGGAAATGCAGTTGTACAAGCGATACAGGGTACAAGAGGAGTAAGACGTATGGATAATCAATTTAGTCACGTGCACTGTGAACCCAATCAGCTTTCAGGCTCAGACATACAACTAAATGTTATGTCAGTTGATAGAGCCACGAGAACAGTTGACTCTCATACACAAGATTCTACCATTAACCAGCTCCTTGCCCGAACTAGACAAATGTCGCCTCAACCAAGTACATCCGGAACAAGTAGTAGCGTAGCAAGTGTACGAAGCAAAACCTCCACTGAGACGAATATTGATAATTCAAGTGGAATAAGTGTAGAAACTCTAGCTAATTATAGCAATCATATGCAAAAGACAAACAAGTGATAAACGCTTGGCCGGATGAATCTTGTAACGTTTTTAAATAAAACATTGTTTTTGTATAGTGTCACTCATTTTAAAAGGGCATGTTTTTGTATAGTGTCATTCATTTTGAAAGGGCATGTTTTTGTATAGTGTCACTCATTTTGAAAGGACATTTTAAGTATAGTGTCACTCATTTTGAAATGGCTTGTTTTTGTATAGTGTCACTCATTTTGAAAGGTTTTCTTTTTTGAATAGTGCACTGATTTTGACAGGGCTTATATATGTATAGTGTCACTCATGTTGAAATGGCATGTTTTAGTACAGTGTCATTCATTTTTGAAATGGCATGTTTTGGTATAGTGTCATTCATTTTGAAATGGCATGTTTTAGTATAGTGTCATTCATTTTTGAAATGGCATGTTTTAGTATAGTGTCACTCATTTTGAAAGGGCTTGTTTAAGTAAAGTGTCGCTCTTTTTGAAAGGGCTTGTTTTAGTATATTGTCACTCATTTTGAAAGGGCTAACAGTTTACGAAACTTTTGTACTGAGCGTATTTACGTTAGGAAGTATATCTATCTATCTATCTGTCTGTCTGTCTGTCTGTCTGTCTGTCTGTCTGTCTGTCTGTCTGTCTGTCTGTCTGTCTGTCTGTCTGTCTGTATGTCTGTCTGTCTGTCTGTCTGTCTATCTATCTATCTATCTAATATATCTATCTATCTAATCTCTCTCTCTCTCTCTCTCTCTCTCTCTCTTTCTCTCTCTCTCTCTCTCTCTCTCTCTCTCTCTCTCTCTCTCTCTCTCTCTCTCTCTCTCTCTCTCTCTCTCTCTCTCTCTCTCTCTCTCTCTCTCTCTCTCTCTCTCTCTCTCTCTCTCTCTCTCTCTCTCTCTCTCTCTCTCTCTCTCTCTCTCTCTCTCTCTCTCTCTCTCTCTCTATCTATCTATCTATCTATCTATCTATCTATCGGGCGGAATGTAGGAGAAAGAAAGATAATATAGAAATACTTTTTTCTCTCGAATGCAGTGGAATAAAACATGCACTAAAGCTTTGTCTGATTTTGTATTCACTTTCTTCGATGTCACAACGACTCGATCTTCACACGAGGTCAACATTTCGAAAGAATTCTCAAACACCTAATATTACAGATGGATAGCTAGTACTAAACACTTAAATGATTAAATATATGTGATATAAATGTTTTTTTGGCTTGAAACAAATTAAGAAAAGAACAAACTCTGATAAACAATAATTTTAGAAATAAAGAAAATCTGGTCTTTCGCACCCAATTAATTTCATACTTGCCACTTTTTAAATATTAATGGGACTCGCAACTGGCATTTCTTTTATGCCATACATATATTGTATGCATCAATGATTTAAATAAACAATTTAGCTGATATGTTGTTCCAAGTGTGGTCTACTTTTTATACATATGAGGATAAATTTTAACATCTGTGAAATACATTATAATTATTATTAAAAAGGAGAAAGTTCATGTCTTCAGCAATTTAACCGTTTTCTCAATGTTTTAAACGTTTAAAGGTTTTCATTGTTGCTTCAGATATGGAAAGGGTTAAATAGCTTTTTATTGCATGTAGATTTAAATCCCAAACTGTATTTGTTGCGGTTTTATTGACAAATACAAAAAATACAAAATCCTGACCGAAAGAAATCCTGAAATTTTTCTGGCGATATTGATGCCTTGCATCAACTTTCTCTTGTAAATATTACAATACATACATGTACTGCAGCAAAGCGGTACTAGATTCAAAGTATTGGAATTTGTCTAATGTACTGGTAACGGGCTACAATTTACCAGTGGTGTGGGTACACGACCTAGGTGATGCCGTTATGTAAGCTTAAACGTTTTGTGAGTGGCATTACACACAATAAAAGAAGTAAGAAAAGTGGGCGGATACCTTACAGTGTACACGTGGGTATAAACAAAAGGCCATTCCACTAATACCTGACAGAACTCATGTTTACTGATTGAAATGGAGAATTGAGTTATCTAACCTGCCGATTCTATTAACCCTTTCCCTCATACGACAATTCTGCAGCAGACGACTTTGAACGTATTTTGTCAAAACATAGAAAATCTCCATAATTGAATGGATAACCTATGACTAAAAGTGGAAAACATTGTGGCAAAAGGAGAAACTGCACGTTTTGTGCAATTTCTTCTTTTGTCACTATGTTTTCAAAAAGCCGTCTGCTGCAGAGGCGTCAGAAAGCGTCTTTATGAGGGAAAGGGTTAAAATGTCTCAATTTAGGCATAATAATGTTTGTTGTAGATGACATTGTATTTTTCTTCCCACAATGCTGACAGCTTAATTATAACTAAACTTCCACTTTCACACATCTCAATAGTTTACATAAATATGTTTTGCAGTTGTAAACAGTGATTTTTTATATTTTATATCTATAAAGTCGTCTGCTGCAGGTTTGTTAGAAGTAGGAATGGGTGGAGTTGTAGTGCAAACAGATCAACCAAAGTAACTAATTACTTAAAAGTTTACCCGGTGTGGTATCCTACCTGCGTCTGCTTTGATAAACATCTGAGTATATATTACCATTTAAAATAATAATTCGGATAAAGGGTCTAAAACAGTGTGAAAAACGGAGTTTTTAATGGTTTTGAGCAAACTCTCCTTTACTCCAATTTTTTTCAAAAACTTCTTCATGAAAGGCTTTATTGTTGTATGTTCATCAGAACTTCGGCTGCGGGATGTCGCGGGTTCGATACCCGGCCGGGGCATACCAAATACTTTAAAAATGTTAGTTATGGCTGCCGTCTTTGGCGCTCATGGTTGCGGGGTTAATATTACGACTATCTGGCTTTTTTTGTCAGGATAAATTGACCAGTAGTACTGGTAACTTACCCATTAAATGCCGTGATAAAACTAACACAGTGTTGAAAGCTGCCTAAAACACCAAACAATCAATTAATCACCAGGGTTCGGATATGATCTCATCTGACAATACGTACTATCATAACTGGACCACATATCTTGAGAAACTGCTGTAAAGGCGTTTACAGATTATCAAGAAAGTGGTTCCGATTGAACCATGCTGAATTCTGGTAAATGTACCTTCGATACTTTGCAATCAGCTAAGTTACGGATCAACCCTGCATCTCTGTTAACCCTTTCCCACATCCTCAATTCTGCAGCAGACGACTTTGAACGTATTTTGTCAACAAATGGAAAATCTCTTTAATTGAATGGATAACCAATGACTATAAGTGGAAAACATTGTAGCCAAAGGTGAAAATGCTCATCATGGGCAATTTCACCTTTGGCCACAATGTTTTCAAAAGTCGTCTGCTGCTATTGCGTTAAAATGCGTCTGCAGGTGGGAAAGGGTTAAATCTCATTGGAATTATTGTCTGTTCGATTATGAGTCTAACAAGCATCAGGATGTAATATGAGTTTAAATTTAAAAATATCATAGACAGACAGACAGACAGACAGACAGACAGAAGCCGGTGTAGAGGTTATGTATATGTGTCATAAACATCTTTGAAATGTCGTTTGTTTTTTCGTGACGTGGATGGTTATAATCTATCATACTCAGATAACATTGATTTTTAGTGAAAATAGTCTAATATAATCAACTGATAGCGGTTACTCCCTAATAATTAATATGTGATTGGTTGACAGCTCGTTGGGCGGACGCCTTCTGTTCGGCTATTTGAGTACCCGAAAGATAAAGATTTTGTAATAGATCGCTGAAAGCAAGTGCTCTGTTAGCATGGAATTGTTGGTAAGTGAATTTGTTTTGTTGCAATGGTATTCTCAGTGAGCTAATTCTTGAGTGCCACATCATAGGCTTGGTATAAGCTATACTGGATATAGAGTGGAACAAAGACCAGTTTTAACAATAGGCAAGTTTTCACAATGTACGTCAGACATTATGAGTCATTAAATCACGCTGTGCTGTAAGAACTTGTATTAAAATCGATGCTAATTAAGTGATTTTGTATTAAAACACCATCTAACAAGACTTACATGTTACCTTTTAGTTATTCTACATTTGTAGAAATGCCTAGATGAGGCTAAGAAATTAATCTGATCTTGGTCGTATATTGTTTGGACTCCTTATATTGTCTCCTGTGGTTAGACGTAAATATAATTGTTCATTATCATTATCATTTCTGTTGTTAGACGTAAATAGTATTGTTCATTATCATTTCTGTTGTCAGACGTAGATATAATTGTTCATTATCATTTCTGTTGTTAGACGTAAATATAATTGTTCATTATCATTATCATTTCTGTTGTTAGACGTAAATAGTATTGTTCGTTATCATTTCTGTTGTTAGACGTATATATAATTGTTCATTATCATTTCTGTTGTTAGACGTAGATATAATTGTTCATTATCATTATCATTTTTGTTGTTAGACGTAAATAGTATTGTTCGTTATCATTTATGTTGTTAGACGTACATATAATTGTTCGTTATCATTTCAGTTGTTAGACGTAAATATAATTGTTCGTTATCATTTCTGTTGTTAGACGTAAATATAATTGTTCGTTATCATTTCTGTTGTTAGACGTAAATATAATTGTTCGTTATCATTTCTGTTGTTAGATGTAAATATAATTGTTCGTTATCATTTCTGTGGTTAGACGTACATATAATTGTTCGTTATCATTTGTTAGACGTACATATAATTGTTCGTTATCATGCTGTGGTTAGACGTAAATATAATTGTTCGTTATCATTTCTGTTGTTAGACGTACATATAATTGTTCGTTATCATTTCTGTGGTTAGACGTAAATATAATTGTTCGTTATCATTTCTGTGGTTAGACGTACATATACTTGTTCGTTATCATTTCTTTTGTTAGACGTACATATAATTGTTCGTTATCATTTATGTGGTTAGACGTAAATATAATTGTTCGTTATCATTTCTATTGTTAGACGTACATATAATTGTTCGTTATCATGCTGTGGTTAGACGTAAATATAATTGTTCGTTATCATTTCTGTTGTTAGACGTACATATAATTGTTCATTATCATTTCTGTGGTTAGACGTAAATATAATTGTTCGTTATCATTTCTGTGGTTAGACGTACATATAATTGTTCGTTATCATTTCTTTTGTTAGACGTACATATAATTGTTCGTTAACATTTATGTGGTTAGACGTAAATATAATTGTTCGTTATCATTTCTATTGTTAGACGTACATATAATTGTTCGTTATCATGCTGTGGTTAGACGTAAATATAATTGTTCGTTATCATTTCTGTGGTTAGACGTAAATATAATTGTTCGTTATCATGCTGTTGTTAGACGTACATATAACTGTTAGTTATCATTTCTGTTGTAAGATGTAATTAATGTTGGTTATCATTTTGTATGGTTAGACGTTAATATAATTGTTCGTTATCATTTCTGTGGTCAGACGTAAATATAATTGTTCATTATCATTTCTGTTGTTAGACGTTATTAATGTTGGTTATCATTTTGTATGGTTAGACGTTTGTATAATTGTTCGTTATCATTTCTGTGGTTAGACGTAAATATAATTGTTCGTTATCATTTCTGTTGTAAGACGTTATTAATGTTGGTTATCATTTTGTATGGTTAGACGTTTGTATAATTGTTCGTTATCATTTCTGTGGTTAGACGTAAACACTATTGTTCGTTATCATGCTGTGGTCAGACGTAAATATAATTGTTCCTTATCATTTCTGTTGTTAGACGTAATTAATGTTGGTTATCATTTCTGTGGTTAGACGTAAATATAATTGTTCGTTATCATTTCTGTGGTTAGACGTAAATATAATTGTTCGTTATCATTTCTGTTGTAAGACGTTATTAATGTTGGTTATCATTTTGTATGGTTAGACGTTTGTATAATTGTTCGTTATCATTTCTGTGGTTAGACGTAAATATAATTGTTCGTTATCATTCCTGTTGTTAGACGTAATTAATGTTGGTTATCATTTCTGTGATTAGACGTATTTAGTGTTGGTTATCATTAATTTTTCGTTATCATTTCTGTTGTTAGACGTAAATAGTATTGTTCGTTATCATTTCAGGATACGCCAATGGCTACACGGAGAGACATTTTCATCTGTTTTTTCATTGTATTCGGTGTAAGCGCCCAGGACACTATATGCCCTACGATATCCACTGGTAAAACGTTGAATTTATCATCATTCAGATATCTACGAAATTTGTCAGCGTCAACCTTTATTCATAATAACATAACTAATAGTGAAACTGTTCACGCAATTGATCTATCGTACTGTAATATTTCACATATTGATGTTGACAGTTTCAAATGGTTTTATAATCTCAAAGTGTTGAATCTATCTCACAATGTTATCTCTAGAGTGGACAACAATACGTTTCGAACTCTACTCTCGCTTGAATGCCTTGATTTAAGCTATAATAATTTCACAGAACTACTAGCGGGGCCTTACAACTTGGTGAGTCTAAAATCACTAAATTTTGAGTATAATAATATAACCTTTGTACAACCGGGGGTTGTGAATAACACAAACGTTTATCTCGAACACTTCAATATGCAGAATAACCAGCTCGAAACATTCGAGCCATGGCCCTATCTGTGTACGAGGACTGGTGAACACATATCTCAGAAATATTTCGACTTGAGTTATAATCACATAGAAAACTTCACAAACCATATGAAATGGGTTCACGACCTAAGCATCCCGTATGATATCAACGTTTCGTTACAATACAACAGTATACGCACAATTACTGTTAATAGTGTCTTACAATACAAGCCCAACGATGGCCTAGAGAATCTAATTGCGTTTTTTCTCACGTTCTACATGAATATTACAAACAACCCTTACGTATGTGACTGTAACATGTTCCCGTACGCCAATGACCTTAGAAAGAGCTTGCTACGCTGGAGTGATGTTGAGAAATTTAGATATAGATGTGAAGAGCCGAGTGAATTCGCGGGAATAGACTGGCTCCATGACCTACCCTTATACAACATGGTATGTAACATTAAGGATAATTGTCCGTCGAATTGTTCGTGCCAAGACAGACCACACAACGACACATTCCATATAGATTGTAGAGGAGCAGGTCTCACTGAGCTTCCCGACACGATACCCGATACTGACAGGACAAACATTGAAATGTTTCTGGATAACAATTACATCACAGTCTTGAAAAATACGTCATACCTTCCAGGGTTGTCTAACTTATCAATACCTAATAACCGTCTCCAATTATTAGATGACAGTCTGATTAAAAGGATGCAACTTCTATCATATCTTGACGTTCGGAATAACCAAATACAAGCAATCCCAATGTATATGCAGACATTTCCATATGGCAACATCCAATTGGCAGGAAATCCTTTGCATTGCGATTGTAATTCTTACTGGCTGTCTGATTGGGCGAGTGAAACTAATACCGGCCAATTAGTTACCTGCGATTCTGATACCGGTGTACACGCACTTAAAGATATAAATAATCGTAATCTAGGATGTTCACACGAGACAGTCCTTGTACTTGGTGTTATTATTGGCGCCATGTTGTTGATTTTACTTCTGATCGGACTGCTAGTGTACCGGTGTCCGTACGAAACAAAGGTCATACTACAGAGAATATTCAAAGTCCATCCTTGGGATAAGTATAAAGTGGATAAAGAGGACTCTAAAGACGTCGATGTTTATCTTGTTGTGGACTTCGATCCTGACGTGGTAGGCTGGGTAAGACACCTGTTGAGAACGTTACGACAGAAAAGGCCTTATTATAAAATCTTGAACCCGTACAGATACATGGAACCTGGTTCCGAGGAAATGTTTATCAGGAAATGGATATTGCGGTCAAAACGAGTCATGGTGATTCTGTCACCCGGAATATTTCAAAATCATTGGAGAAATTATGAAATTGATGTGGCCGAGGACAATCTAGTAAAGGCAATGTCGGGTAACGGAAAACAAGGCCTGACTAATAAACAATTTGACACACAATCTGACATGTTTGATGATGTGCATGTTGCAGCTAAATTAATTTATATTCTTTACAACGGCACATTCCGCGACGAACTTGCACACGATCCGTGGAAGACAAGACTTCTCGGAAAAACAGTTTTATTGCCAGAGAGAAGAATGTTTATTTCCAAATTACGTTATGAGCTACCAAGTAAAGGTAATGGCACGGCGTATGATGAGAACTTTCGTGTTGCGTCCAACAAATCACACAGTGCTCGTATGAGAGAAAGAAAGAAGCATATAGAAGAAGAAAATCATGTTAAACATCGACATGTTCCTGCTGTTGAACCATTAAAGAATGCTATACTTACAGGTATACCAACGAAAAGACCTTCTCATAACGAGGTCAACGTCGGAAGAAGGAGTCAGATTCGTGGTGTGTATGGAATCTCTGTACAAGATCAAACCATGCGCCATGCACATGCAACTCCACACAAGAGAGATGTCGAGATGTTAGAACATAAACAAACGATGAATTCAGCCGATTCAGTACAGAAGTCAGGTCCAAGTAAAAGTGTTAGTAGAATAAAGCATCAGAGACAAAAGGGAGACAATAATAACATTGTTCCAATCAATCTTGGTGTGACAAAACACATTTATGAAACAGGACAAAAAAGGGATGACATTGTTGTAAAATACCTTGCTGTAACACAGGATAAGTCTGAAACAGATAAAAATATAGATGACATTGTTGCACAAAAACTTGGAGTAACAAAGGATACGTCTGAAACAGAGCTAAGGCGAGACAAAGATGATATTGCTTCAATATTTCTTGATGTCACAAACAATATTTCTGAACCAGAACTATACAGTCAGAGCTTTACATCATCGCATAGAATAGGCAGTGTTGATAAAAGTCGTAGCATCATTGGTGTTGAAACCATAGAATAAGCAGCAAATAACACTAGGTAACCCGAAGATGTCGTCGGAATGATTTTCTGACCTTTGGACCTTTGCATTTTGACTTTTTATTTCCTTAGACGACCTAGTAGCTTAGTCAAGTTTACGCAATAAAATGTGGAAACTAATTGTTATAAAAAAGAGTTAAGCTTTAAGCGAGGGCATGTTGATGCATCTTGCAGATAGGCTAAATGGTCTTTGCAAATGTGAAGCTCTTTTATCCTTAAATAAGTTAAATTTGATTAAATATGGTAATAGAATGTCACTAATCTATGATTTGACGTTATTGAAATGCGATTTCACGCCATTTTAAATGCGGTAGTGAGACGCCTTCGTATGCCATTCATACATTTAAGGTGTAAATTGTGTTATTTCATGTTAAACATTTAGAATTCTGTATATTTGTTTTTTTATTCTGTCTAAAAAATTATACAAGTAATATAATAAATTGCCTTACAGAAGCTGTACCTCGGTTTATGCCGTACGCGGGGCATGAGAAAATCGACATCTCACTCGACCTCAACATTTTCCCATTTTCCTCGTTGTACAATACAAACCAACGTATCGCTACGGTGACGTAAAATCCCTTTATATTTCCATTTTGAAAAACCTCGTTTTGTTAGTATTAAATCGTCTCCGTGGTGAAATGATTAGAGCGACCGACTCGGGAGCGGGAGATCAGGGTTCGATACCGGTCGAGTCATACCAAAGACTTCAAACTTGTTAGTTATCGCGCTCAGGGCTACCGGGATAGCATTACGTGCAAAACGTCTGTGTAAGGATAAATAAAAGTACTGTAACCTAAGAAACGCGTTAATATGACTGAACTATTGTTGAAAGCGACGTGTAGCATCACTCAAACAAGAGCAAATTTACTTACATTATAACAATTAGTGTAAGGGTTTTTTAGCAGATTGAGGCAGTTAGACAGTCACTACGATCATTCGTTAAGTAAAATTTAAAAGCCAAATCCAGATTTTTGAATCATGGTAAGTTGTCTAGTATTTCGCTTTGTTTACTTGGATATTACCGTATTAAGGATTATTACAAGGGTTTCCCATTTAATCACTGAACATCTGAAATAATCTGCCCCAAAAGAAGGCCAATCGAAGTTTATATAGTTTATTCTGACCAGCTTACGTAAGTGCAACAACGTCATAACTCGTTACCGTAATAATCCGGAATTCTTGCTGGAATAACGACAGGAAAAGAATACTAATGAGACTGCTTGATATCCCCGGCTGATCTGTGAAAGATCTTGTCATAACGGAGGTCGATGTTTACATGACGAGGCTAAATTCAATACAACTTGATTTTAATGTTTGCCCATTAAACACCTTATCACCGGAGGCATTTCAGTCGCAACCGTTGGATAAAATGTAGTTGTTTTGTTTTGCGACTTTATAAACGTCTGTAGCAGAAGATCGTTAGAAACATTGTGGTGGAAAAAAGAAATTATGAATTTCTCTTTTTTTTCAACAATGACTTCAACTCCGTATTAAAACCACATTTTTAATGATCTACGGTATTAGAACCACAGTTTAAATGATCTACGGTATTAAAACCACATTTTAAATGATCTACGTACGGTATTAAAACCACATTTTAAATGATCTACGGTATTAGAACCACAGTTTAAATGTTCTATGTTTACAACTTTCCCCCCTCATATGTCTAATATACCGACGACTCTGAAACAGCCAATAGGGTAAAGACATTACAAACTATGTTTGTGGCGATTGGGTTGACAATCGTCACAATGCTAACAGAAACATCAACAACGAAACAATTTACATCGGTTTTGAACAGCCCGATGACTTGTAATGCAATACTGCAAACCAATTAACCTACATCCGTTAAACCATCAGTGATGCAGAGACACGATTAAAAATAATCATTGATACTTAGATTGAGATTTATCGAGATAATATCTTCATAAAATTAAAATATGTAAATATTATCTTTTTTCATGTTTGGGCAGATAGCGTTCTATCTGCCATGCAAAGTACTCTCAAAACACCTCGCCGAAATGGAAATTCCAAAAGGTTTTATAAATAGCTAGCGAGTCTGGTTATCGATTGTTCTTAAATCTCAATATTATAAACGCTTTATTTTGTAGTTGTTGCAATATATGAAAGCGTCTAGATGATAAGACTGGTTTACAAAAGTTTAAAGGACACGATGTTATGCAGTGTACAAGTTATACACGTCTGTACGTTCTAGCGTCAATTAGAAATCAATGATAAAAGTGTAGCCGAGTTAAGTTGGAGATCGAGCATTATCGTATATGCCTATATATATATTGAAAATCGCAAGGCCTACACCGAGATACTGCTTGTTCCTTGCAGGATTTTCTACACGATCGCCACTACTGTGCCATCTGCGCTTTGATTAGAAAGGGGCTCGTTAGACCCAATTGCTATAGTAGGCGAAATCCAAAGACACTCATCATTTTGAGACTGGAATCTAGACTAGTGTTTTACAATATCGACATCGAATTACTTCACATCCGTCATGCTCTCCGTTTCTAAACACCATCTCGGGTTCGTGAAAATGTCTTGGAAGTTGAAGATCGTATATAATGTCAATGAAAGTGGATGATCTGTGGAATATCTTTTAAAAATGAATGGACTGTTTCCAGCTTACACCCATGTCGGTTCTTTTGAACCGCCAAATAGTTCTAGTCTAAAAATCAAAATGCGGTAACTTGTTGACAGAAATCTTATATTAAAATATACGAATTACATGCTTAACAAATAAAATGTATTTCTACGCTGTCAACATGACTTGAGCACGTGCAACATGAATAGACAAATTAAATTTCAAAATTGAATTTGAATTGATGACTTTACATTTGAAAGAGGAGAGTGCTGTGTATAGTGTCTTAACTAATTTACTCATGAATGGAAATATATCCACTCAAAGCAAAGCCTCTTAGTGTAACATATTTCTATATTAACCATGTATTCCATGTTAATCTTTGTAGTATTAAATATTCTGCTAAGCTATATGGTTGTTCCTTCATGTAATGTTGTACACATACACAACTCATTGGCGACGAGGTTGGGATTTTGTACCGCTATAAATGATAATGATAATGTTAATTGACGTCATCGTGGACATTGGAACTTAGTAATCACAATTGGAACAAATTTAAGCAGTATTTGCAAACGTTCTTCAGGTGTATTATGATTGTGGTTTCAAAATGGAATTTGTATTGATGACTTTACATTTGAAAAGCGACACCTCTTAGTGTAACATATTGCTATATAACCCATGCATTTCATGTTAATCTTTATAGTATTTAATATTATACTAAGCTATTCAGCTGTTCCTTCATTTAATGTTGTACACATACACAACACGGCCGTTATGTTTATAATTTCAAGATTCATTCGCATCGTGGTGCAAAATCCCTAAGACGGTATAAATATCAATAGAAATACCACCGATAAACACTTTCTACAACCTGCTCATTGAATATTCACACTTTTTGAGAATTTGAAAGAATAACAAAATGTGCATTTATTTATTCACCTATGTTATGGAAAAATAACATGTTCAGTTGTTTTGAGGCAGCTGTGACTGTGACTGTTTAAAGCCATGCTATACTGACCCCCTACAATTTTGATAAGTTGGTATTAACGTAGTTTACTGTAAAATAATCTCCAGGCACGGACCTTTCATCATTATTGTTCTATTATAGCACAGCGTAAATATTCTTTTGTTTATAAAATGAATAATGTTAATTTTAATAGTACTATATAAATTATTTCAAACAAGGTACAACAAATATGCCACCATTTTTTGTTGTCAGTAACCAGAAAATGTAGATACAGATTGTTCTTTTTTTACTTTTGATATTTTAATTAGAATTTCAATATAGTTATCATTGTTTTGCAGCGTAATTTTGATTTTGATATAGCATGTATTGTGATTAATGCAACAATGAGTGTGTAAACTATGCAACGACCTCTGTGAAATACTGCCAGCCAAATAAAAGTTTTTGTGATAGACCCCCAGTCTGTGTATACAATAGTGTGCATTCAACTCAAATAGTATTCAATGAACGGACATAACAAGGTGTAAATCCTTGTCCTAATGTGCAGTTAGCCCCTTGCTGACAGCATTTAGAGTGCTTTGATTTAAGCAATGGTCTCGTTATTCGACCATGTAACTGTTCATACAGCTGTAACAAAATATCGTACAGAATGGCCAGTTGATCAATTATCTCATGTGATATGTTAAAAGTGTCGTCAGCTTTAAAAACAGCGGAAGAAATAGTCTTAACTTTACGTCTGGATAATTTGACAGCAGAAAGTTAACACATCCTTCCCGGAATTCCTTCATTTCTCTCGATGTGTTCTACAGTCGTTGAAATAGCCAACAGATACTCATCAGCTTAATCTGATAAAAATGCCTTTTGTCGCATTGTGACATCTGCAGCAACCAAATGACTTTAAACAAGAACAATCTTAAAAAAAAGATAAACGGCGATAAATATGAGAAAACACTATGAAATGGAACATGCGCATATTATTTGACTTGAATATCAGAAAGGTTTTGTTAATAATCAAAACAATCTGTAATTTTTCATGAATTATAAAATGTGCGCAATAATGTTGTATATCTAAGAATTGAACATCTCCTTGAGTTGGTAATGCATTATAATCGTGAACCAGTTGGAACATTGTTCGATTAGAACATTGATCTTTTAAAGATATAGAATCGATTCATAGCAATCATTTGAGATATTGGATTAATGGTTTACTGAAAAAAAATATATTACTGCTGAAATGCTGGCCTGCTTATATGTGTGTTTGTCTGTCGTACTTGGTTTGGCCAACCTCGGACATTTATGCTACTGTGTGAAAATCTGATTAGGCCAACATGTCAGTATGTTGTATATTTCTGTTTCCAATTCCAACTGGTTTCCATTCAAGTAAACATCTTTTGTTAATTTGAGGACAAATTTCCCTTTCGGGCTGGATGTTGTATATCTAAGAATTCGACAGCGCCTTGAATTGGTTATGCATAATAATCGTGAATCGTGGCCTCTGCGTAATGTAATGACCCAGATTAGTATGCGCAGACTGATCCGGGCCAACATTCCGTCTCAGGGCGATAAAGGTATATAGTAATGATTCCTGTTTCCGGGTCGATACTTTACGCAGAATCCACAATGTTGGTTTTCTCGCGGGACGGCTCTTATATCGTTTATCTGTGTTAATTTCTGACACAGATACATCAGGTATGTTTTTTAAATTAACCTAGCGCTAAGGTCGTTAGTTGAGTGTTAGTTCTAACAAGTATCTGACCAATCGATGAGTTTGCCAATAGCAGAGACATATAAATAATGAAATGGGAAGTAAGAATAAAGGGTATGGAAGTCCAATTTATATTAAGAAATAGCCACATTCTGGAAGTATTTAATTGATAGACAAACCACTGTGTTTATTATTTGTCCTACAATACAATTGTCTTTATTTCTTCTGTTTTCCACTTCACATTCCAACATTAAAATGGTAATCAAAAGACTTCTGTTTTGTGTTGGTTATCTGGCTGCCAAATGATTCTGAGCCCCTCACATCCATGGGCAGCACATACACATTGTACGCTTTGTAAATATAGCCATTATTGTTGCAAAATGTAAAAGATGATTCGTACGGGAAATGTTTCGAACTAGCTTAGCATATGGTTTATGCATTCTAACTAGTTCTAACTTCATTACTTCTACCTTCATTACTTCGAACTTTATAACTTCTAAACTAATGTATTAATGCACGAAGCACGTGGGTTGAAGTTAAATGTAATGAAGTTATAAGTAAGGAAGTTAGAAGTATGGAAGTCAGAAGTAAGGAAGTTGGAAGTTAAAAGTGACGAAGTTAGAAATGTTGAAGTTAGAAGTATGGAAGTCAGAAGTATTGAAGTAAAAAGTCCCTCCATGGCTTCCATAAAAGGGACATTGAGCCCGTCCATGGGAAAACGTACAACTTGGCATTTGGAAATAGTGAAGATCCAGATATACACTGTTCAAATATTACTTACATAAGTTTGTTAGAAACTTCTTTTGTTTTAAAACTAATCAATATGCCATATTAAACCCCACATATTGTAACCGAGCTGGAGATCAAGTTTCTGTTCGAATCCCGGCTCGGCCAACTTTCTTTCCGAGGATTGACAAAAGTCAATGCGACATGCGTCATTCCTCTTCCACCAATGGGCTAAGTCTATGTGGAAAAACAGCCAGTTGCTTGGGAAGATTGTTGTGTGGAGTACTGGTGTGAGAAAAACAGGAAATGCTTGAGTAGGTGAACTGGCCGCCGTGATATAACTGAGCAATTGTTAAAAACGGTGTTAAACCCCAATCAATCAATCAATCAATCAAGTTTCTGATTACTCAACACCGCAAATACAATGACGTTCAAAGTCGTCTGCTGCAGAATTGTCGTATGAGGGAAAGGGTTATCTTCCCTATTTATTTATTTATAACAGCTTTATATTTAGTAATCCTTTCCCACATACAATATATCTGCAACAGAGGTCTTTGGAAAAAAAATCGAACATATGGTAACTCTTTATAAACGAAAGAAACATTATTGAATAATGTTGAAAACATTGTGGCAAGAGCGGAAATTGCACAAACTGAGCAATTTCTTCTTTTGTCACACTGTTTTCTGAGGCCAGAAAGCGTCTGCGTGTGTGAAAGGTAAGACACATTTCGGGATCAAAGAAGATCTAAATCAGCCTGGGTCTCAGAATACTTATACTATGCCATCGAGTCGTGCCAACTACATCAGAGCATCTCTAGGCCGGTCTGTAATGATCAACTACACGAGTAGATTGATTGATCATTCCACGTTTTTTTACGTGATCTCGACTCTTAAGCAAATACAGGGTAGCCCACAATAGAGCTCAATTACCACAAGAAAGCCTAAATAATGTTAAGTCCAGCAAAGGTCTCCACGAGGATATCCATTAGAAAAGGTAGGAGCTGGCTTTTGTGAACAGCTTAATAATAGTTAGACCCCAGTCTCTGTATGTATCCGCATTGTCGAATCAAAATCTTTGTTCCCATTCTTTATTTTTTTTAAAACCGAGGTTTTACGCCGCTTTCAACATTATTTCAGTTATATCACGGCGATAGTTCACTTATTCATGATCCCTGAGTAAACACACCAGTACTATGCTTGGAAATGTATCTTGCCAAAGAGCACTCATCCATGACTGGGGATCCAATCTAGAACGCCTGGTTTCAAATCTCCGACGCTAACCACTCGACCACAGCGGATTGCTGGTCAAGATCTACACGGATCACTTTTTACTTACAGAAAGCGTCTAAGATTCTGACTACTCGCTTAGATTGCAATAAGACCAAGCATTTGGACAGATCCGAGTCTATACTGTTCATCAATGCTAACCTGTACCAATTGTCCAAGGACAGACTCCTCTATTTATTTTGTTAAGGAAAAGTACATAACGATACCAACGAAACAATTCATGTTTACATATATATATATATATATATATATACCCACACACATACACTCAGTTTGGGATTAGTTAATTAACCCGTTCCCTCATATAAAAGCTTTCTAGTGCCTCTGCAGCAAACGGCTTTTTGAAAACATAGTGACAAAAGAAGAAATTGCTCAAAATTAGCAATTTTTCCTTTTGCCACAATGTTTTCCACTTTTAGTCATAGGTTATCCACTCAATTATATATATTTTCTATTTTTTGTCATATGAGGGAAAGGGTTAAAGTGTCGATGTATACCACACTTTAGGTTGAATAATGCCAAACCCTCATTGCCGGGACTCGGTGAACGTCAACGTATTAACGCATAATTGATGCTTACCAGAATTGTTGCCAGTTCAAGTGCCGCAAAACCGAAGTAAGCAAACTTCATAGAAGAACGGAAACACTCGAACGAAAGCCGACAGACCACGTCCATCTTTTATACATCTTCATATTTATAAACTCACTCACACCAGACGTCTTTTCGAAACAACTGCCCCTACAGCTGGTACCAGCGGGAACACCATTCTGAGGCGTCTGTGTCAGTATGTTCGGTCTTTCAGGTCAAGACGACATTATGTTGGTCCTCTATTTAAACCAGTTCATCATGTTTAGTATTTTTCATTTCGACATTCGTCCCAATACCCTGGGTATATCTTTATTTGAGCCGAATTACGAGAAAACCAACATCAGGGACTCTGCGTAAAGTATCGACCGGGATCAGCCTAAGCATGCCGTGCCGGACAGACACGTTTCGCCTCCTGTGGATTTTCTGTTTCAGGAATCATTAGTCTATACCTCTATCCCCCTGAGACAGAATGTGTCATCCCCGATTAGCCTGCGCGGATTACGCAGGCTGATCTGGGTCGGTACATTACGCAGAGTCCATAATGTGGGTTTTCTCGAAGAACGGCTCATTTATCTATTGAAATCGTTATTTCAATACAAAATGTTGGATAATGAAGGTAATTGAATAAGCTTAACAGAGGTGCCAGAACTCATGGAAATCCTTTTTGATGTCAAGAAAATTATGGTAAATTGTACTGCATTTTCTTATGTATTTGAGTACATATATACACTATAAAAAGACAATTTAAAAAAGGGTAAACATTTGAAACATGCATTTATTTATCTTTATTCCACTAACACAAGAGTATTGACAAATCATAACAGTTGTGTTGCTTTATTCTCACCCTATTCTTCTAATGTATTTTAAAATCGGAATCGGCATATTTAAAAGTAAATAATACGTAACTTTCGACAGAAATATCTGAATTTCATTTGTAAACTTCTCCTGTAACAATGATATTGTTGATGTCTTATTTAATGTTCAGAACATCTTGTTTTTCAAAGACATAGAGATAAATATTGCGGGGGAAAATAAACTCACTGTCCAATAAAATAAACTTTTAATGATAATCCTATATTCTGGTTAATAGATCTTGCCGAAATATGTTTATCACCGTTATTTAATTCAGTAA
Organism: Serripes groenlandicus; assembly: GCA_031761405.1. Lineage (NCBI taxonomy): Eukaryota > Metazoa > Mollusca > Bivalvia > Cardiida > Cardiidae > Serripes > Serripes groenlandicus. Next base: position 103,686,909 of record JASEVX010000002.1, read on the forward strand.
ATCACAGCATTGGTCCTTATAGACGCGTCTCCTTTCTTCTTGCTCAAACCATCTTCTCCAATTCGGGGATAGCCTGTTAAAACACAAATATAGAATGTACATAAAACAGCAGACATAGAATGTACATAAAACAGCAGACAGTCCTGTTAACCCTTATCCTACTTAATTCCTGCATCTGGCACCAGCATCCATGATGTTACCGTTTCCCACGTACAACAAATCTGCAGCAGACGACTTTGAAAACATAGTGACAAAAACCTGAAAGATGTCCATAAAAGATAGCTTAATTGTTAAATAAAGTTGAAAACATTTTGGCTAAAGGGGAAATAGCTCATCATGAGCAATTTCACCTTTGGCAACAATGTTTTCAAAAGTCGTCTGCAGATGGGAAAGGGTTTTAAACAAGTATATTTTATTTTGTTTTTCAATGAGTAGTCTTTGCTGATAACTGATACATGAATAGAACACTGCATGAAAGAGACTAAGATCCAACATGGTCTACAATGTTCACAATTTGTTTGTTTAATTAACCCTTTCCCTCATACGACAATTCTGCAGCAGACGACTTTGAACGTATTTTGTCAAAACATAGAAAATCTCCATAATTGAATGGATAACCTATTACAAAAAGTGGAAAACATTGTGGCAAAGGTAGAAATTGCACGCTTTGTGCAATTTCTTCTTTTGTCACTATGTTTTCAAAAAGTCGTCTGCTGCAGAGGCGTCAGAAAGCGTCTATATGAGGGAAAGGGTCAATTCGTCACTTAATTTTTGACCCCACATGGCCCGTTTTAAACTTAAACAGGATTTGATGGAGATGAGTGTTTTGACGAACTTTCAATAAGATCAGGTTGAAAAATGTAGCTTCTAGTGTTCACATTCTTAATCTGAAGTTTTATTTAGTGACCTAGTTGTTGGCCATATGTGGCCCAGTTTTGAAGTTGACCGAGATTCGATTCATATCAAGATTTGATGAAAAATGTGACCTCTAGAGTAATCACAACTGTCACAAATTTGATATTGTGACCACGTTAATTACCCTATGTTACATAGTGTGTTATTTGACAGAGATATGATGTAGATAAATGTTCTGATGAACTTAATGATGATTAGATGCAAAAATGTGACCTCTTGAGTATTCACAATGTTTTTGTAAAATTTGACCAGGAAATATAGTTTTTATGACCAAGTTTTGAAGTTGTAAGAGATTTGATGGATTAATGCATGAAGATTGGATGATAAATGTGGCCTCTAGACCTACTCTAGAGTGTTCACAGGGTAATTGTAGTATAAAATATGATAGTCAGTACAATTACAATTAAAGTTCAAGGGGTCAAAACTCTGTGGTTCCTGAGGCAATATCAGTGACATTAACCTATGATTATAAACATTTCAGAAAAAGTTTCATTTAAATCTCTCAAACCATTCCCCAAATTTATTTTCAGGCAGAAAGAACCCTACATATCTCTGTCTTTACGCCGACAATGATAAAGTGAATGAGTAGAACCAGACTAGAATGGGTAAAATTACCTTACACAATCTGGTATCAGACCTAAGTTTATCCTTTTACCATAAACAAATCCTATACCAGACCTTAGAAAGGTGTGTTATCTTACACAAGTTTGGTATCAGACCTAAGTCTATCCTTTCACTAATCCCGTATCAGACCTTAGTCTATCCTTTCACCTGAAACAAATCCTGTACCAGATCGAATTGTGTGTGTTTACATTAAAACAATACCTGAACAAGAGTAGGTTTTGTTACCACAAATGCTGTACTAGGTTGGATCGGGTGTGGATACCTTAAAATAAATCCTCTACAAGACCTTAGTCAATCCTTTAACCGTAAACAAATTCTTTACAATACCCAAGTAGGTCCTGTTACCTTACACACATCATGTAAAGACCTAAGTAGGTCCTGTTACCTTACACAAATCCTGCACAAGACCTAAATCAATCCTTTAACCATAAACAAATCCTGTACAAGACCTAAGTAGGTCCTGTTATCTTACACAAATCCTGCACAAGACCTAAGTCAATCCTTTAACAATAAACAAATCCTGTACAAGACCTAAGTAGGTCCTGTTACCTTACACAAATCCTGCACAAGACCTAAGTCAATCCTTTAACCATAAACAAATCCTGTACAAGACCTAAGTAGGTCCTGTTACCTTACACAAATCCTGCACAAGACCTAAGTCAATCCTTTAACCATAAACAAATCCTGTACAAGACCCAAGTAGGTCCTGTTACCTTACACAAATGCTGCACAAGACCTAAGTCAATCCTTTAACCATAAACAAATCCTGTACAAGACCCAAGGAGGTCCTATTACCTTACACAAATGCTGCACAAGACCTAAGTAGGTCCTGTTACTGTACACAAATACTTCATAAGACCTAAGTAGGTCCTGTTTCCTTACACAAATGCTGCACAAGACCTAAGTAGGTCCTGTTTCCTTACACAAATGCTGTGTTTACCTCAAAATAAACCCTGTACACAAGTCATGACCTAAGAAGGTTCTGGTTACCGTACACAAATCCTGTACAAGACCCGAGTAGGTCCTGTTACCGTACACAAATGCTGTACCCATTCAAAGTCAGACCTCTTACCTTAAACAGATCCTGTACCAGACCGTAGTCGGCTACCTGGAATATTGGTGCTTCGGGATCTTTATTGATGGCAACAATGACTTTACTGTCCTTCATTCCAGCTAAATGTTGTATGGCTCCAGAAATTCCAACTGCGATATACAGGTCCTACAGTGAACAGAGTTCTATATTAGAGTATCATTACATGTGTTGAAATCATTATTTGACCTCAAAATACCATTTTTGATACCTAAAAGAATCTTCTCAATGAGAAGATTTTTTTAATTACATCTCAAATAAAGTAGCATTGTATCACTTTGTATGTGATAAGAAGCTCAGTATAAATAATCCAATGTCAGAATATCATCTTATATGTTATATTTTATCATTATATATTACCATTGTGTTTGAAGGAACACATGTGTCACATAGAGACAAACAGAAAACAGAAATTATCCCCAAGTGTTACGCTGCCAGTGCAGGTGACACAAAAAAGGGTCATAAGGACTGCATGTCGATTTTAATTTGGCTTGAGAGATTTGTTATTAAAATGTTAAAAGGGCATCCATTACTGCGTTGATTGATATACAGCACTTATAATATTGCACAAACACAAAGAATCTGCCATGGGCTAGTAGTAAGCATCGAGTTCATGCTTGCGGTGGTCATGTTTGATTGCTATGTGGCGAGGCGCACTTGTCTTAGCATAGTACTGTTTTGTCACCAAGGAATCATGAATCTTGATTTAACTGAACAACTTTTGAAGATGGCATAAAACCTAACCAAAACAAAAGTGATAAACACAGATACATACAGGGGCTACAATCTTCCCAGTCTGACCGATCTGCATATCATTGGGTACGAATCCCGCATCCACGGCAGCCCGGGATGCTCCTACAGCTGCTTTCATTTTGTCGGCTAGAGAGTATAACATAGAAAAGTTTTCCCCATTCTTCATTCCTCTACCTAAAAACAAAGGAAGAGAAGGATTTTGTCACAGGTTGAATGAATTCATAAGGGTGATGTTGTAGGGTTATTTCTATTTACACAACCTTTTCTAGGCCTTGATATTGTCCGATAGGTAATCACCCTTTCATTTATCCTGAACATTTAAATGGAGCATAAAGTTGCCATTTTGTTTCTGAGTGACACATCCCTACATTTGTGTCTGGGCTATTTCTTAGAAAGTGCTGGCTGTAATTCACTCAAGCCTAAGTATCAAGATGCGCATTTCATCAGTTTGTTGAAATTCATCTGTTTTATTGTCTTGTATTAAACCATTTACCTGACACAAATGAATTGATGTTAAATAACTTTGCAGCAACAAACTTATAAATGTACTGAGGAAAAATGATGAAATGCCTAAAAAAAATATTTTCCTTTTCCTGCAATGTTCTTACTCTGTATTAACAAGAGCGCCGCAAGAGATCACCAGCACTTGTTTGATTTTTCTATTAAAGTCGAAAAAGGGGCATAACTGAATAATTATAAAAGCCAGATTTATGTGACTTGGTTAGACATGTGTATTGTACCTAGAAACATGTGTACCAATTTTAAAATGTTGAATGGTTTTTGAGTTATAATGTAAGGTAAAAGTTTTGTGGCGACATAGACAACGATGCCAAGGGTATCACAATATTCAAAAAATTCTTCGAAAAAACAGACAAGCTTAAAACTGAGTTTCCAGATATAGCATTAAAACGTTTTAGAAGACAAAAAGAAAATTCAAATTTAAGGTTAACCTGACATGTGAAATAAATATCATTTTCAATAATTGTTGGTTTTTTATATATCAAAGTAATGGAACTGTCCCAACAAGAACGGAATTAATTGTTTATTACTTGACAAAATTCACCTGATCCTGTCCTCTGTAAATTAAAACCCGGATATTATCACATGACATACTTGCATCATCCTAAGAAATGGGTGACATTCAGCATACAATGTGATGGAGGGTAAAAGATGTATCTATGATCCAATTTTGAAAACCCTTGCACTTGTTCTTTTCAAGAAAAAGGTAAAATAACCAAACTATAATGTTAAGCTTAACCCAAATTTTTGACACTGTCGTTGCAACAACTTAGCCTCTCCCTTGTTTAATCATCACAAAGAGACCAAAATAAGGTTAGTCAAATGAAATGCGTATGGTTTGATAAAAGAGCAATTTTCTACTTTTGCCACACTGTTTTCACCTCTTTTCAATAATTATACTTTCATTTTTAGATATTTTCCCTGGCCTATTATAGATTATTTCAGAACAGTTTACTGCAGATATGTTGTATATTGAAAAGGGTAAAGTATCTTCTGTTTCACTATCACAACAATGACTCATCAAGAGCTCTCGATAAGTCACTTCAAAATTCCTTATTTGAACTCTAAACACTATGTTGTTGATAACCAGGAGTCTTCATAGTGAGATTATTCCTTTGACTACCACAAATAAGGTGTTTAACCCTTTGCTGCATATAGACGCCTCTGCAACAGACAGGATTTTGAAATCATTTTGGCAAAAGGCAAAATTGCTCATAATGAGCAATTTCTCCTTTTGCCACAACGTTTTCAACTTTATTCAATATTAGTTCTTTCATCTATTGTCAGTGTCTATAGGTTTGAATTAAAAGTTTGAATTAATTAATTACATGTAATTTCAAAGTTGTCTGCTGCGGATTAGCTGGATGTGTGATGGGTTTTAACCCTTTCCCTCATATAGATGCTTTCTGACGCCTCTGCTACAGACGGCTTTTTGAAAACATAGTGACAAAAGAAGAAATTGCTCAAAACGAGCAATTTCTCCTTTTGAAACAATGTTTTCCACTTTAAGTCATACGTTATCCATTCAATTATAGAGATTTTCTATTTTTTGACAAAATATGTTCAAAGTCGTCTGCTGCAGAATTGGCGTATGGGGGAAAGGGTTAAGTAAGTTATAAGGCAGATATTGTGAAGCAAAGACTTGATTACTCCTCGTTTTATCTAGGCTGTTGCTTACCTCCAGAAATAACAATACTGGCACTAGACAATTCTGGGCGGTCACTCTTACTTAATTCTTGGCCAACAAATTCAGATAATTCATTCTTTACTTCAACATTTTGAGCTAAAATGAAACATAAAAGAAATCTCAATGAAAAGAAGCAAAGTTGAATAGTTATTCCTACACCAAATGGGGCAACAAGAAAAGTTGGTGTTTGTCAGACAATCCTAATGCAGGTTAACATTTCCAGGTGACAGTTTACCATTTCACACATATGTACTTTGAAAACCTTCTTGGTAAAATTATGGAAAATTACTGTTAATGAAACAATTATAAGAAAGAGTTAAAAACATTTTTGCAAAGGGAGAATTTGCTCATTATGGGCACTTACTCTTTTTTGTTAGAATGTTTTTAAAAGTTGTCTTTTGCAGATGAGTTTAGGAATAAGATATCATTTCGGTCAATATTTCATCTAAAATTTCCATCCAGGCCTTAGAAATGGCTTTAGGCTAAACATGCAGAAAGAAATATCCCTCCAGAGCTCCAGATAAGGGGTGTTTATGCATGTTTTAAAATCTTTATTTGACCCTTAAACCCTATGTTGTGGGTACTCAAAAGAATCGTCTCAGTAAGAGAATCCTTTTGAGTGACCACATCATAGGGTTTGGTTGTATAACAAGAGGGCCATGATGGCCCTGGAATCGCTCACCTGATTTATTTTTTTCACTTTACCTATATAAGCCCCGCCCCATGGCAGCCATAGTTTCCGACCAATCAACTTGGCTTGAAGGAATCTGATAGAGGGTCACCCTAGGAACATTTCTACAAAATTATTTGAAAATCGGCCAAACACTTTTGGAGGAGAAGGTTTTTTAAGTTTTCACTATAGCCATATAGTGCAAAATAGCCCTGCCCACTGGCGGCCATGTTTTTTGACCAATCAACATGGCTTGAAGGAATCTGAAAGTGGGTCATCCAAGGAACATTTCTACTAAATTATTTGAAAATCGGCCTGACACTTTCGGAGAAGAAGATTTTTTAAGCTTTCACTATAGCCATATAAGGCAAAATAGCCCCGCCCCCCTGGCGGCCATGTTTTTCGACCAATCAACTTGGCTTGAAGGAATCTGATAGAGGGTCATCCAAGGAACATTTCTACAAAATTATTTGAAAATCAGCCAGACACTTTCGGAGGAGAAGATTTTTTAAGTTTTCACTTTGGCCATATAAGGCAAAATAGCCCCGCCCCCTGGCGGCCATGTTTTTCGACCAATCAACATGGCTTGAAGGAATCTGATAGAGGGTCACCCAAGGAACATTTCTACACAATTTTTTGGAAATCAGCCCGACACTTATGGAGGAGAAGATTTTTTAAGTTTTCACTATAGCCATATAAGGCAAAATATCCCCACCACCCCTGGCGGCCATGTTTTTCGACCAATCAACATGGCTTGAAGGAATCTGATAGAGGGTCACCCAAGGAACATTTCTACAAAATTATTTGAAAATCGGCCTGACACTTTCGGAGGAGAAGATTTTTTAAGTTTTCACTATAGCCATATAAGGCAAAATAGCCCCGCCCCCCCCCTGGCGGCCATGTTTTTTGACCAATCAGCATGGCTTGAAGGAATATGATAGAGGGTCATCTAAGGAACATTTCTACAAAATTATTTGAAAATCTGCCAAACAGTTTGGGAGAAGAAGAATTTTGAAGTTTTTTCGGTTTCGTTGCCATGGAAACCAGAATTTTGCATGGATCCCAAAAATTTGAAGGAATTCTTGTGAGGTCATTGAGAGGATGCTTTCTGTGAAGTTTCATCCAAATTGACCCACTGGTTACTGAGGAGAAGAAGTTGACGCACGACGGACGACAGACAAAAGGCGATCACAATAACTCACCTTGAGCAAAGCTCAGGTGAGCTAATAAAAAAATACATTTTGGGGAAAAGAACTGTAAACCCCTGTCCCTTCAAACAGTGACAGAATATTTTGATACTTTTAGCAATTAAGCCATTTCCTTTTCAAAAGTTCTCTGCTATCAAATAATGTGTTTACAAATTACTTTAAAAACAGATTTGAAAGTTGACTGAATAGTGCTGGGCTTACTAATTAGTAATACATGTATAAAGTCTCACCAATCTTCTAAACATGCCCAGAAGACAACATTTTATGTTACATAATTGAAAACTTTAAATTAGAAGGTAAAACTGAGAGTAACACAGTCGTTCACGGTGACTTACCATCTTCTGAACATCAAGATTTCACTGACAAAGGAACAGATTCAAGAGCTCAGCCTCTTTTTCCAACATTGTTTAAAAGTTACCTGTATTATTAGATGCAGGGGTAGCTACTAGCGACACAGATATTCACAATGATAACAATTTTCAAAACATCAAGATCCCATTGACATAGGGAGGGATTCATGAGTTTATCCAACATTGTTTAAAACACCTGTATTATAAGTTGCAGGGGAAGCTAATACATGTAGAAACACAATACATTAATGATGACTTACCCTCTTCTGTAGATCCGGATCCACCAGTTGTAAGGGCTGCCTCAAAAGCTGTGCCTCTTACAGTGATAATCTTAATGGGATCATTACATTTCAGGGTCTGAATTGCATTACCTGAAATTATAAAGATTTGCATGTAACTTTGTGTAAGTCTCTAAAGGCCATATTTTTAATGGAATAGGTAAATTTCAGGGTCTACATTTTATTGCCTGAAATCGTAAGGTTTACATGTATCTTCGTGTAAGCCTCTCAGAGTCAAATTATTAATGGGATAGTTAAATTTCAGGTTTTCTATCTCATTACTCAATACTGTACCTGAAATAATAATGATTATTTGATTGATTTACTGATAACATAACTGATAATCTTACTGATAACCTTATCAATAACTTTACTGATTACCTTATCAATATCTTTACTGATAACCTTATCAATAACTTTACTGATTACCTTAAAACTAAACAAGAGGGCCATGATGGCCCTTGAATCGCTCACCTGATTTTTTATTTTTTTTTCACTTTAGCCTCGCCCCCTGGCAGCCAGTTTCCGACCAATCAACTTGGCTTGAAGGAATCTGATAGAGGGTCACCCTAGGAACATTTCTACAAAATTATTTGAAAGTCGGCCAGATACTTTTGGAGGAGAAGATTTTTTAAGTTTTCACTATAGCCATATAATGCAAAATAGCCCTGCCTACTGGCGGCCATGTTTTTTGACCAATCAACATGGCTTGAAGGAATCTGAAAGTGGGTCTTCCAAGGAACATTTCTACAAAATTATTTGAAAATCGGGCCGACACTTTTGGAGAAGAAGATTTTTTAAGTTTGCACTATAGCCATATAAGGCAAAATAGCCCCGCCCCCCCCATGGCGGCCATGTTTTTCAACCAATCAACATGGCTTGAAGGAATCTGATAGAGGGTCACTTAAGAAACATTTCTACAAAATTATTTGAAAATCTGCCAACCAATTTGGGAGAAGAAGAATTTTGAAGTTTTTTCGGTTTCGTTGCCATGGAAACCAGAATTTTGCATGGATCCCAAAAATTTGAAGGAATTCTGGTGAGGTCAATGAGAGGATGCTTTCTGTGAAGTTTCATCCCAATTGACCCACTGGTTACTGAGGAGAAGTGTTGAAGAATTTTTAAGTTTTCACTTTGGCCATATAAGGCAAAATAGCCCCGCCCCCTGGCGGCCATGTTTTTTGACCAATCAACATGGCTTGAAGGAATCTGATAGAGGAATACCCAAGGAACATTTCTACAAAATTATTTGAAAATCGGCCTGACACTTTTGGAGAAGAAGATTTTTTAAGTTTGCACTATAGCCATATAAGGCAAAATAGCCCCGCCCCCCCTGGCGGCCATGTTTTTCGACCAATCAACATGGCTTGAAGGAATCTGATAGAGGGTCACCCAAGGAACATTTCTACAAAATTATTTCAAAATCGGCCTTACACTTTCGGAGGAGAAGATTTTTTAAGTTTTCACTATAGCCATATAAGGCAAAATAGCCCCGCCCCCCCTGGCGGCCATGTTTTTCGACCAATCAACACGGCTTGAAGGAATCTGATAGAGGGTCATCCAAGGAACATTTCTACAAAATTATTTGAAAATCTGCCAACCAATTTGGGAGAAGAAGAATTTTGAAGTTTTTTCGGTTTCGTTGCCATGGAAACCAGAATTTTGCATGGATCCCAAAAATTTGAAGGAATTCTGGTGAGGTCAATGAGAGGATGCTTTCTGTGAAGTTTCATTCAAATTGACCCACTGGTTACTGAGGAGAAGAAGTTGACGCACGACGCACGACGGACGCCGGACAAAAGGCGATCACAATAACTCACCTTGAGCAAAGCTCAGGTGAGCTAAAAACTCACACAGAAACCTACAGACAGTCAGATCAGTAATTTGTTGTGTAATTCATTTACTTGTACAAGCATCATGAAAGCCCCCCAAAAATGGTTTGATGGTTTTTGTAAACACTATTAACCCTTTTCCTCATACGACAATTCTGCAGAAGACGACTTTGAACATATTTTGTCAAAATATAGAAAATCTCTATAATTGAATGGATAACCTATGAATAAAAGTGGAAAACATTGTGGCAAAAGGAGAAATTGCTTGTTTTGAGCAATTTCTTCTTTTGTCACTATGTTTTCAAAAAGCTGTCTGCTGTAGAGGCGTCAGAAAGCGTCTATATGAGGGAAAGGGTTAATATAAATATTAAGGTTCATTTACATCTTTCAATTAAAGGGGTAATTCCTATTACATTCCTAATTCTGTTACATACAAGGACAAAATGAATGTGAACATCTTTTTTTTTAAGTATAATCAGGCTTACTCATTTACCTGATATTATATTTTAAAGTCATCTGTTTTTGAAAACATCAAGCGAAAACAAATTTCAGGAGAATTTGAAGCAGAACTATCATACATTGTTGAAAATGGGTGATTGGCTCATAAAGGGCAATCACCCAAACTAACTGTCTTTTCTTAATTCATCTATTGCAGAGGTGCGAATGCTGTTTAACCCTTTCCCACCTGCAGACACATTTTGTCGCAATAGCAACAGATGACTTTTGAAAACATTGTTGCCAAAGGTAAAATTTGTCATGATGAGCAATTTCCCCTTCAGCCACAATGTTTTCAACTTTATTTAACAATTAAGCTATCTTCTATGGAGATTTTACAGGTTTTTGACAGTATGTTTTCAAAGTCGTCTGCTGCAGAATTGTTGCATGCGGGCAAGGGTTTAATCAGATCTGTAAGTAAGCCAAATTGTTTCAGATCACCTCGCCATCAGTTTCCTGACTTTCTCATACCAGTACTTTGCACAACATTCTTTCTAAGCAACTGGCAATCTACCCACATATAGTACTGTATACCCCAGCTGTGGAAGAGGAATGACCCTAGTAACACTTTCGTCGTGAATAATCAGAAAACTTGAATGGATTTGAATTCAAGAAGCTCGGATCAACTCTTTCCAAGATACAATAAATCTGCAGCAGAACTTTGAAAACGTCTCTGCAAAAATATGGACAATCCCTATATATGAGGGTAAATTTACTGAATAAAATTGAAAACATTGTGGCAAAAGGAGAAATTGCTTGTTTTGAGCAATTTCTTCTTTTGTCACAATGTTTTCAAAAGATGTCTTACTTCACAGGCGTCAGAAAGCTTCTATATGTGGGAAAGGGTTAAAAGCTCTCAATATTAAAGACTGAACTTTTTCAGGAGCTTGTCACAAACCTGCATATATAGTTCTAACAAATGTATCCTTGTCTTTGATCCCAGTAATATCTGAGATTGGGGAAACATCTAATTTGGCAGCAACTCTTGGCATCAAACTCTGGAATTAAAGATAGTGGATTCTTTTTACTGGACACTACATTCAGGAATGTTGGAACATTGTGAGAAAAAGAGAAATTGATCAAAGCAACTTAATAAGATAATTCGACTTCCATTTTTCCAGATATATAACATATTTTCCATGAGGCCCTGGAAGGCTGGATAGTGGATTGCTCATCTGAGAATGTGCCCTTTTAGAAAAGATTAATATTAACATTTATTTATTCTGACAAATGCAACCTTTAACACTTTCACACTTAAAGAGAATATGCAATAGAAGTACAACAAGTCCTAACACCATGACTAGGGCCAACTTTGTTTTTTATCCTATCTGCATTATTTTAACACATTTTATAAAGGTTCACCGTAGGAACATTTATGCCAAATTATCTTGAAATCAGACATGCGCATTTAAAGCTGAGTTTGAGTATACTGAAATCAGACAATTCAGTTTCAAACGAGCAGATTTTCAAAAATGTGTTACACCCGACCCCTCCTACAGCAAAGTTCTGAATAAAATTTATTTCTTGAACAAGTTTTAAAGAGAACCATTAAAAGAGCATTCCTGTGAAGTTTGGTTATAATGGGCCAAGTTGTTTAAGAGGAGATGATGTTGCTTAAAGAAATTGTTAAGAATGCATGACAAACAATGGACACAGGGTAATCAAAATAGCTCAAGGCTAAAAATAGTTTGGCAAAAAATAATATATTGGCCAAATGCAAGCAGGACCATTCAACCTTTCCCTGCTACAGAATCATATGAAGCCGACGACTTTTGAAATCATTCTGGCAAAGGGAGAAATTGCTCATAATGAGCAATTCCTCTTTGTGCAACAATGATTTCAACTCTATTCAATATTAAATTTTATAGTTCCCTTTATAGAGATTTCGCTGATTTTTACCTTGATGTCTTTAAGTTGTCTGCTGAAGAATTGTCATATTTGGTAAAGGGTTAAAATCGCTACTAATACAATGTTATGCACATTATATTTAAATATGGGACCTTTAAAAGTTTGCACAAAGATAAGGTTAATTTTGTCAGTAGATATCACCGTAAAAATACAATAGTAATAGTTTAGAAACTTGCTACAACAGAAGAAAGAATTTAGCCAGATACTTAGGACATACCTTTCCAACAGCAGTGGCACTTGCAAAAATGTATTCAAATTTGAATTGTTTTTGCATGGACAGGACCAGTGGTGTCAAAGACTCTGAAACAAACAAGAAAATGGATATTTTTATTTGGGTTTTAACTTTCTTGAAACCATATCAATAATATTTCAGTTATGCATGTATCACGTTGACAGTAAATACAGTAAAACTTATTTTAAGCTACTGAACACAGATAGCTGCTTAATACAAGTCATATAAAGAAGAAAATGATGTTCTTGTTTATCTTAAAGTGGCTGCTTAACAGAGGTGACAGCTAACACAAGTTTGATGTATATCCATGATGGGTGACTATCAGTATCAGGTACAAGACTAGTTTAAACTTATTTATTTTACATCGATTGCGAAACAAGCTTTGAGGTCATATTACGCTAAATACATCCGCTGTCAAGCTATATTCCCTAAAAATAACTTTGTTTGCATAGAAATGACTGTATACCATCACCAGAATGTATTGAATATATGACATTGAGTTTAAATTCATTGTAAATGTGTACAGGATGCACTGGAAATGATTGGTTTGATCACTTTAAGTATTTTGACCTTGTTTGAAAGTGAAAGTAGAGAATGTTAAACACCTGTTTGTCCGTGCCCGATTTGGTCCAAAATGACGGTAACCATTTACGCCTGGTGAGTTCTTTCTTGCATAAAGCATGACCCCCCATTTTCTTTGGATAGATATATGGTGTTCTACATGTGTACCACGCTTAAAAAGTGTGACAATTGAGGACTGAATCTCATCGATTTACATGGAAACAAATAAGGAATTTATTGTAACCTTTAGCTTATATTAATGATGCTTGATGTCTGCTTCCTGGAGACTTAACCAGTACTCGTGCTGTTTGTGTGGAAAATTCCTAAAGTCAGAACCCGCTCATCAAGGGACTTGAACCTGCGACCTTTGGTACAAGAGGCCGACACTCTATACCTCTGCAACACTCTCTTCCACGAAGAGGAACGAGACTAGGGCACTGAACCATTAAAAGCCAATAATCCCATTAGAATATAGGTAAAATTTAAATGCAATTTTTTGTAACTTATAGTTATCTCAAAATAACATTAATTAAATGCTTTGAAAGCTTTGAGAGCTTATAAAATCCTCTTTGTATTGATATATTATTTTTAAAATATTGATTTTGAAACAATTTTTACAGGATTAACATCAGTCTTAAATGTTATCAGTTTCTAGTTGGTCATGAAAGGTCACGCTAATTAATGTGCGTCTATAAATGTCACGGTGGTTGACCACGCATGCATAAATATAGTTTCTTTATGAATCTTTATGATATTTGATATCAAATCAGATGAGAATATGTAATTTGTTTAGAAATTTGAACGAATGTATTCGGACCAAAAATGTGGCCATAACAATTCCGTGAAGTTGGCCGATGATCACACGTCAACTACCATTTTTTTTTCTCGCTCAATATCAAATTAAACCATATAATCTTAGCTTTATTTTAAAATATAAATCTTTGAAATCAGTCTTAAATTGACATAACAATTTGAGTGCAAGCAATTGACGTTCTTGAGGCGAATTGGCAGCCATTTTTCTTTCTTTGTCAACACAGTGAAGAAGAGGAACAAGACTAGGGTACTGAACCATTAAACTTTAAAGGCAGCACATAACCAATCAACAGATGATAAAAATCAAACTTCACATTATATAGATATATTTTCATGATAAAACATCAAATATAATATCAATTTTACAATTATTCTTAGTACTTTTAACATATTTAGTTTTTAAACCAAAATATGCGCCACAGCCTCATTAACAATACCTGGCAGGAATCCTTTGAACGCTGCATTATCGGCGAGAAGAACTTTTGAAACACCTGTGACTTGACTGACTTCTTCAGCAACCTATTTCAAGATAAAACAAGATGTGTTTGTGAAACACTGATGCACCCGAATGGCAACATCTAGGTCAAAGGTCAAGGTCGCAAGGTGAACAATTTTGGTATTGACAGAAAGGTCATGTCACAAGGTATACACATGTGAAATATGGTAGCCGTACCTGTTATGGTTCAAAAGTAGTGGTCAAGGTTAAAGTTTTTTTCGAGAATGGCAACATCTAGGTCAAAGGTCAAGGTCGCAAGGTAAAAAATGTTGGTACTGACAGAAAGGTCATGTCACAAGGTATACGCATGTGAAATATGGTAGCCTTACCTGTTATGGTTCTAAAGTAGTGGTCAAGGTTAAAGTTTTTTTTGAGAATGGCAACATCTAGGTCAAAGGTCAAGGTCGCAAGGTGAAAAATGTTGGTACTGACAGAAAGGTCATGTCACAAGGAATACACATGTGAAATATGGTAGCCGTACCTGTTATGGTTCAAAAGTAATGGCTAAGGTTAAAGTTTTTTTCGAGAATGGCAACATCTAGGTCAAAGGTCAAGGTCGCAAGGTCAAAAATGTTGGTACTGACAGAAAAGTCATGTCACAAGGAATACACATGTGAAATATGGTAGCCGTACCTGTTATGGTTCAAAATAAATGGCCAAGGTTAACGTTTTTTTCGAGAATGGCAACATCTAGGTCAAAGGTCAAGGTCGCAAGGTCAAAGATTTTGGTACTGACAGAAAGGTCATGTCACAAGGAATACACATGTAAAATATGGTAGCCGTACCTGTTATGGTTCAAAAGTAGTGGTCAAGGTTAAAGTTTTTTCCAAGAATGGCAACATCTAGGTCAAAGGTCAAGGTCGCAAGGTAAAAAATGTTGGTACTGACAGAAAGGTCATGTCACAAGGAATACACATGTGAAATATGGTAGCCGTACCTGTTATGGTTCAAAAGTAGTGGTCAAGGTTAAAGTTTTTTTCGTGCAGACAGACAGACAGACAGACAGACAGACAGACAGACAGACGTGCAGACAGGCCAAAAACTATATGCCCACCGAATCGGTGATTCCGGGGGCATAAAAATATAATTAATGTTATTGCATAAATAGTTTGTAATATTAAATATATACTAAGTATTTAACCATGGACTTAATATTATTGTTGTGAATATTTCATTGATAATTATGTTTAAATAATTCATGATATATATAAATTTAAGCATTAACCTGATACTTTAACCCTTTCCCTCATACGGCAATTCTGCAGCAGACGACTTTGAACGTATTTTGTCAAAAAATAGAAAATCTCCATAAATTGAATGGATAACCTATGACAAAAAGTGGAAAACATTGTGGCAAAAGGAGAAATTGTACGTTCTGTGCAATTTCTTCTTTTGTCACTATGTTTTCAAAAAGCTGTCTGCTGCAGAGGCGTCAGAAAGCGTCTATATGAGGGAAAGGGTTAAGAATTGTAAGCTTTGAAAACATAAATTAAGTTTAACTCTTTCACATATACAACAAATTTGCAGCAGCAATTTAAAAATAATTTCAAACAAGATGTGTTTGTGAAACACTGATGCCCCCCAATGGCAACATCTAGGTCAAAGGTCAAGGTCGCCAGGTCAAAAATGTTGGTACTGACAGAAAGGTCATGTCACAAGGAATACACATGTGAAATATGGTAGCCGTACCTGTTATGGTTCAAAAGTAGTGGTAAAGGTTAAAGTTTTTTTCGAGAATGGCAACATCTAGGTCAAAGGTCAAGGTCGCAAGGTGAAAATTTTTGGTACTGACAGAAAGGTCATGTCACAAGGTATACACATGTGAAATATGGTAGCCTTACCTGTTATGGTTCAAAAGAAGTGGGGAAGGTTAAAAAAAAAAATGAGAATGGCAACATCTAGGTCAAAGGTCAAGGTCGCAAGGTCAAAAATGTTGGTACTGACAGAAAGGTCATGTCACAAGGAATACACATGTGAAATATGGTAGCCGTATCTGTTATGGTTCAAAAGTAATGGCCAAGGTTAAAGTTTTTTTCGAGAATGGCAACATCTAGGTCAAAGGTCAAGGTCGCAAGGTCAAAAATGTTGGTACTGACAGAAAGGTCATGTCACAAGGAATACACATGTGAAATATGGTAGCCGTACCTGTTATGGTTCAAAAGTAATGGCCAAGGTTAAAGTTTTTTTCGAGAATGGCAACATCTAGGTCAAAGGTCAAGGTCGCAAGGTCAAACATTTTGGTACTGACAGAAAGGTAATGTCACAAGGAATACACATGTGAAATATGGTAGCCGTACCTGTTATGGTTCAAAAGTAGTGGTCAAGGTTAAAGTTTTTTTCATGCAGACAGGCCAAAAACTACATCTAGGTCAAAGGTCAAGGTCGCAAGGTCAAAAAATTTGGTACTGACAGAAAGGTCATGTCACAAGGAATACACATGTGTGAAATATGGTAGCCGTATCTGTTATGGTTCAAAAGTAATGGCCAAGGTTAAAGTTTTTTTCGAGAATGGCAACATCTAGGTCAAAGGTCAAGGTCGCAAGGTCAAAAATGTTGGTACTGACAGAAAGGTCATGTCACAAGGAATACACATGTGAAATATGGTAGCCGTACCTGTTATGGTTCAAAAGTAATGGCCAAGGTTAAAGTTTTTTTCGAGAATGGCAACATCTAGGTCAAAGGTCAAGGTCGCAAGGTCAAACATTTTGGTACTGACAGAAAGGTAATGTCACAAGGAATACACATGTGAAATATGGTAGCCATACCTGTTATGGTTCAAAAGTAGTGGTCAAGGTTAAAGTTTTTTTCGTGCAGACAGGCCAAAAACTACATCTAGGTCAAAGGTCAAGGTCGCAAGGTCAAACATTTTGGTACTGACAGAAAGGTCATGTCACAAGGAATACACATGTGAAATATGGTAGCCGTACCCGTTATGGTTCAAAAATAGTGGTCAAGGTTAAAGTTTTTTTTGTGCAGACAGACAGACAGACAGACAGACCAACCAACGTGCAGACAGACAGACAGACAGGCCAAAAACTATATGCCCCCCGAATCGGAGATTCCGGGGGGGCATAAAAATGTTGCAAATCTCTTTAAATAAATGTTCAGTGTAAATCACTGTAGCAAAAGAAGACATTGCTCATTTTGAGCAATTTCTGACATGGTTTTCAATAGACATCTGCAGCAGATGCGTCAGAAAGCGCTTATATGTGGGAAAGGGTTAAAACTTGGTATCTAGGAATACTGTAAGTGTAGCTTTTATACAGACTAGAAAACATAGAGAGGTTAAAGGAGGAATTGCCCATTACAAGCCATTTAGTCCTTTTCATTTTATTCCTCCAAAAGAAGTTTACTAAAAAGGAGGTTACAATATATAATCTGGAGTCATCTGTATCACGGTAATGGCAAAAAAGTTTCAGCATAATCCAGAGCTTAAGATATGGGTATTTTGCATGTTCTAAATTCCTTATTTTACCCTCTAACCCTATGTTGTGGGTACTCAAAAGAATTGTCTCACTGAGACGATTCTTTTGAGTACCCACAACATAGGGTTTGCTTTAGTAATGAGAGAGAAATTGTGGGAAAAAGATCTGAAAACCCATCCTTTTCTAGACCTATGGAGTAGATTTTATAATCAAACATAGAATAATCAATTAGTATAGTCCCTAATTGATTATTCTATGTTTGATTATAAAATCTACTTTAAGGTAGTTCCACACCTTTGGCGAGAAAATGTTAAAGTTATCCAATATCTTTCAAACTTAACATGCAAGATCACTGACAGCTAGGCTTTCAAACGGCAAGATGCATATCGAATAAATATACGCGATCTTGACGTCAAATGGCGTCAAAATGGCGTCCTTAAGTCAAGTTATGTATGCGGGTCCTGTTCATACGACGGGTATATGTCCGAACTGTAAATACCGATTTTCATGATTTAACTTTCCTTTATTAGGTGAAATATTGTCCTTATTGTTAATCATATTTTCCAATTATGTAATTCACACAATTCGTTGGGATTTAACGATATAGCGATTTTCCATTTTTATAACGTCGTATATTTTCAATTTCAATGGTTCTATTTCTGACGTTTTTCTCAAAAAGTAGTTTGATTACCCTATCTGAATTTTGAATATGTTAGACTCGAAATGTTTTGACTAAGATTTATTGAATACAACCGATATGTCGTCGAACTAGATTTTTTTTAAATCGACGTTGAAAACAAAGTTGCCCTTAATATTATGTGTAAATAACAGCGACGACATATTATTTTCACGCAGTTACGATTATTTTTTCTTGATTTCCATAATAGATTTGCGCTCCAACTTTTTTATTGTATCGTTCCACAGAATAAAGTTGTATTTTTGTAAGTTTTTGAATCATATCACATGTTTTATTAAAATATCCAACCTACCTTATTAAATCATATATATATGATTTGATAATAGATGCTAAGAATTAAAATAAGTTGTCTGGACACATATAAAGTAACATAAGACATGTTAGTTCCATATTATAAATTCACATGTTATTAGTTTAACTTTTATTTTATACAGAATCATGACAATGAAAACATATTTTTATTTTTTGATGCTCACACCATACTGTGCGATGCAGGCTGAGCAGAGTCCAACCTCTTTGCCTCAGACACCGATTCGGTTCTATTTTGACTGCACGCATGGCAAACTAAGGTTTGGTCAGACGTTATGGTTTTCTCCTCAAAGTATTCAAAATATTTCAACACTTTAAAATGATAAGCTTTCCGTTAATAGTAGTGTTTTACACTGGATCGACATCATATTACTGAAATACTGTTATAATCGACTAAAACACAATACAAAGCCAGCACAAACTGTCTACAGAGGTGTGTAATAATTGTTTAAAGAAGATGCAATGGATGCTGGTGAAGCTTTGATTCGTTTAAGAATGAGTACAAGACGAAAGTTTGACGCAAAGCATCAACGAGAAGCCGCACTATTTCGTTGCACATGTAGAAATAAGCAAAAAAGAACATTCAAATTAACAAACATTAGAAATATCTAATCTGTAGTCAGTAATGCAGATATCGGTATTTGGAGATATAAGTTTTATGTAGGATATTTAACCTGGCAAAGTCTGTGTTTTAAGTGAATGAGATGATTTATGGTTAAACTAATCATGAAACGTGACATATAATATAAATGGACAAGAGGTTATGATAAATTTCAATTTGTACCAAAAGCAATCAACTATTCAGGTCCTGCTATGCGTTGGATTTTTCTTTCGCCACCACTTTCGCCAAATTGAAAAAAATATCGCCACTTTATTTTTTAGGAGCCATTTATATTCGCCACTTTAGATAAATATTTTATCCATTTGTTCGCAACTTTTCTTTATTTGGGAAGAGGAGAAGAAAAAAAGGGAGAAAGAAAGAAAGGAAACAAATAATCCCATAGTTTTTCCCAAATCAATATTGACAAACTTACATTGTAATTCAATCTTAAAAGGCCTGTGTCGATCGTCGAAACCCACTTTAAAAAGTGTGCCTATTTATTTAATGGATCTATAATGGTCAATTGTCATATGAAGAAGTTTATTTCAAATATAATATAAATTCAATAGGCCACATGACCCGTAAGAAAAACAAAATACACAAAAAAAACATTACAAATGACAGCAAGTGGAGCACATTTACCAATTTACAAGTACATACATTCATATGTATACGGCCTTGTATCAATATCGCCGAGAGTTGTTGGTCAGTCGGATTAAAAACTGAATTAACACAACAACTGTGACTACTAATATAATTAGTAGTCCTTGACAACAATAAAACAAGTGTGAAAAACACAAACTGTCAAATATGAAAAAAAAAAAACCCGTACAGGTAAATCTTGATATCCTTTCGCCAATTATTTTCGCAAATCACGGAAAATATTATCAAATTAAAAATAATTTTAGCATTTGACAAAAATGGCGAACAACTACGGTGGCACAGAGGTGACATATG
The DNA here is from genome assembly GCA_031761405.1 of Serripes groenlandicus. Classification (NCBI taxonomy): domain Eukaryota; kingdom Metazoa; phylum Mollusca; class Bivalvia; order Cardiida; family Cardiidae; genus Serripes; species Serripes groenlandicus. The sequence continues at coordinate 103,707,329 of JASEVX010000002.1, forward strand.
TATGTTTGCACGAGTAACTAAGTCGTGTGCACGAGATACTAAGTTGTGCGAACGAGATACTATGTCGTGCGCACGAGATAATTAAGTTGTGTGCACGAGTTACTATGTCGTGCGCACGAGTTTATAAGTTGTGCGAACGCCATAATTAGCCAATCAGGATACACTTTACATACATGAATGCTGCTTGAAAATGGCTGATAGCAGAAACAATTTTATTCTATTATATTTTAATGCAGGGTTAACGTATGAAGAAACTCGGTTTCTTTTAGGCGATCTGATTGGCTAATTATGTTGTGCGCACGACTTAGTAACTCGTGCGCACGACATAGTATCTCGTGCGCACGACTTAAGTATCTCGTGCGCACGACATAGTATCTCATGCGCACGACTTAGTAACTCGTGCGCACAACATAGGATCTTGTGCGCACAACTTAATTATCTCGTGTGCACGACTTAGAAACTCGTGCGCACGACTTAAGTATCTCGTGCGCACGACATAGTATCTCTTGCGCACAACATAGGATCTTGTGCGCACAACTTAATTATCTCGTGCGCACGACTTAGTATCTCGTGTGCACGACATAGTATCTCGTGCGCACGACTTAGAAACTCGTGCGCACGACTTAGAAACTCGTGCGCACGACATAGTAACTCGTGCTCACGACATAGTATCTCGTGCGCACGACTTAAGTATCTTGTGCGCACGACTAAGTACCTTGTGCGCACAACATACTATGAAATCATTAAAGATATTATACTGATCATGAAAGTCAGAATATTAAAAACAAAGCAAATGCATAGTTAGGATGATTGAAAAATTAAGATGCTACGATAAAAATGAAAATTTATAAATAGACTATAGATGAATGGTACTGTCTTTTATTTTAGCTCCTAACTTCATTCGGGAACCAGAGTTTGTGCGCGGCCGCTAACGTCATAACTCATACATGTATATAGAGTGTAAAAGGGATGTTTTAAAAGTCATTACCTTAAATTAATATACTTAGTAAGGACAAAGAGAAATCAAGATATGTGGTCACACTGGCAGGTCTAATTATCTCCTTGTGCTAAATTTCGAAGCATTCCTACAGGAAGCCGCTTTGAGGAGAAAACCATAACGTCTGACCAAACCTTAGTTTGCCATGAGTGCAGTCAAAATAGAACCGAATCGGTGTCTGCATGATGCATAAATGTTGGACTCTGCTCAGACTGCACCGCACAGTATGGTGTGAGCATCAAAAAATAAAAATATGTTTTCATTGTCATGATTCTGTATAAAATAAAAGTTAAACTAATAACATGTGAATTTATAATATGGAACTAACATGTCTTATGTTACTTTATATGTGTCCAGACAACTTATTTTAATTCTTAGCATCTATTATCAAATCATAAATATACGATTTAATAAGGTAGGTTGGATATTTTAATAAAACATGTGATATGATTCAGCAACTTACAAAACTACAACTTTATTCAGCGGAAGGATGCTATAAACCAATTGAAGCGCAAATCTATTGTGGAAATCTAGAAAAAATAAGCGTTACTGCGTGAAGATAATATGACGTCGACGTTATTTACACAAAATGTTAAGGGCAACTTTGTTTTCAACGTCGATTTAAAAAAAATCTAGTTCGACGACATATCGGTTTTATTCGATAAATCTACGTCAAAACGTTTCGAGTCTAACATATTCAAAATTCATATGGGGTAATCAAACTACTTTTTTAGAAAAACGTCAGAAATTGAACCATTGAAGCTGAAAATATACGACGTTTTAAAAATGGAAAATCGTTATATCGTTAAATCCCAACGAATTGTGTGAATTACATGATTGGAAAATATGATTAACAATAAGGACAATATTTCACCTAATAAAGGAAAGTTAAACCATGAAAATCGGTAATTACAGTTCGGACATATACTTGTTGTATGAACAGGACCCGTATACATAATAGACTTAAGGACGCCATTTGACGTCAAGTTCATGTGTATTCATTCGATATGCATCTTGCCATTTGACAGCCTAGATGTCAGTGGTATTGTATGCCAAGTTTGAAAGATATTGGATAACTTTAGCATTTTCTTGCCAAAGGTGTGAAACTACCTTAACCCATATGCTGACAGTTTTTCCATTTGTTTTGCTGCAAATTTGGGAAAATTCCCTTACCCTACATAATAGTTTTAGTGTTGTCTGCTTTGCAAACACCGAACGACAATTTCCTTATGTTTGCCTGGTGTGTGCTGCATGTTAGTTGTAAGCTATACAGGTTTTAACATACTACTACTAGTACCTTACCAACATTTGATTCAAGCAGTCAAAACAGCCAATTTAGGGGCAATTTCGACCCCTTTGTAAACAATGCAAATTTAGGTGCCATTGCTCAGAACAAGCAATGGCACCTAAATTTCCATTGTTTACCAAGAAAAATGTTTTAACGCTTATAAAGACTTTATGGCGAGGTGATTAACCTTGTTAAAAAAATACCAATTTTAGTTACAACCGTTTCACGCCAAGCCCTCGATATGTTCATTTCTATGGTTTTATACATACTTTAAAATTCAATTTGACCCAACTACAAAGTTAAAATACAGAGGGCTTAGAATAGGATTATTTATATGGTATTATACATACTTTACTATAATTTGACCCAACTTCAAAAGTAACAATTCACAAGGTTAGAATAGGATCATTTATACGGTATTATACATACTTTACTACAATTTGTTCCTGCTACTAGACATGTAACATCTCCAATCTGGCTGGCAGCAGTGATGGTATTTAATGTTACAGGGGTCAGTTTTTCATTGTTGTGTTCAGCTATGACCAGTGTGCTCTGAAACCTCTGCAGTAAACTGGCCTGAAGAATGAAAATAAAAAACAACAAATTCATTTTCAAATCTGTTTAGCAGCAGTAGCAAGTACAGATAGTATATTTTGCAATGTTAACAATAGCGCCAAATGTCACAAAATATGCCCGTCCTGTTTTTTTTAGACCAATAAAGTATAGTGATAATTGGTTGTACATTAGACAAATTTAGAGAGCAGACACTGTTAGTACAGTTTTGGCCATTTCGAGGGACATAAGTGTGTAGTGACTAAGATAACGTGGTAAGTTATCGAACTTGTCCAAGATATTATGCCAATATACATTCTGACCAAATTTGGTGATGATTGGACAAAGGCTTCTAAAGTTATTAAGCTGAAAATCCCAATTTTAGGTAATTTCTATAATTAAAGGGCGATAACTCTCGATTGACAAAAGCAATGTGGCTAGTTATCGAACTTGTCCGAGATATTATGCCAATACACATTCTGACCAAATTTAGTGATAATTGGACAAATGCTTCTAAAGATATTGAGCTGAAAATCCCAATTTTAGGTAATTTCTTTTATAAAAGGGCGATAACTCTTGATTGACTAAAGCGATATGGCTAGTTATCTTTGTTTGAGATATTATGCCAATACACATTCTGACCAAATTTGGTGATGATTGGACAAAGGCTTCTAAAGTGATTGAGCTGAAAATCCCAATTTTAGGTAATTTCTATAATTAAAGGGCGATAACTCTCGATTGACTAAAGCGATATGGCTAGTTATTGAACTTGTCAGAGATATTATCCCAATACACATTCTGACCAAATTTGGTGATGTGATTGGACAAAGGCTTCTTAAGTTATTGAGCTGACAATATACTGGACGCCGCCCGCCCGTACGCCGCAGGTAAAACTATAATACGATCCGTTTTTTCAAATCGGGCGTATAAAAAACTATGTCCATCAAATTAATAAACTGTGTGTCAATTATCCGACTATGCATATCATCCCAAAACAAACCTGTACTTTAAATGTTCTTTATAATGTAATGTACACTACCCTGTTTCAGCGACTGATTCAAATTGGCGATCTTTTTATTTTGCATGTAATCTTCTTTTTGAAATTAAGAACCCATTAAGTGATTAACTTCAGAATAATCAATTTAACCGTAAATATATTTAGAATCTTTTTCCAATGAGATTCAAACCTGTTAAACTATATTATAAATGAACAGAGAATTTAATAAAATGAGTCATGGTTATTGGGCAGCTGCCATCATGATAAACAAATGATGTTCACAACTTTAAGTACTCCTTTCCTCTAAATTCTAATCTAGTCTTAAATGAGAACCATACCATTAAACCCTTTCTATCTGACTTTCGAAGTTTTGACTAGCATCATTTTTTTTACTTTTTATTCATAATCTTCAACAGGAGATTCAGTCTGGCTTTTTTCAATCCTATCCTCTTAATATAATGTGGGCCAATTCATGTGTAATTGTGTTGCAGGATGGTCTCCACAGAAGATGTTGTGTGGTACTGTTGGTTATTAATATTAAGCGGATTTCTCTGTACAATCTTTAAGGTGTTCTTATCTTACTGTAGATATGGATACCATGCTGAACATGCATTGTTGGTTATTCTAAATAACTAATGATTAAAATTTAAATGATGTTTAGGCCTTTCTCTTTAGTTTATGTAACTGTTGGAGATGATTATGGGATCCTATTTGTATTGTTGGCATTTGACAAATGTTGTTTGTATGAACAGGCCTCGACAATTTTTTTTAGGGTCACGTGACCCTAAAAATGTACTCGCCCTGCACAAAAGTTACTAGCCCTGCACTTTTACGGGGGAAAAACTGCCACACAATATACACATGGGCTTGTTTTGCAGCCACTGACTCAAATTCACTGTAAAAGCAATGGTTTCAATCATTTATTGTTTCATAAGGCCATAGGAAACTTCAGCCTTACCAAATATAAAATTGATCGTTTTATAGCCTTTTTCAGGCGCTGATGGTATTTTTTTCTGATATTTTTTTATTTCTTGACATTTATGCTAATTGTCAAATCATTTTCATCGTATTAATAAATCATCTAGACGCTTTAGTTATAAATGCATGCGTCTTCAATAAGTAATTTTGTTCTCATTTATCCGCCGGCGCGGTTAACGTTATCATCATAGACAGCTATTGCAACGATAAAATAAATCATATTTAACATTAAATTGAGTCTAAAAAATATGCAGCTTATCATTTAAATACATGTAAATCAAATTCACATCAGCGAAAAATTTCGTCGGACGCCATGTTTTTTCTTAAAAACACGTGGTTAATTCGACAAGACGAAATGGTTCAAAAATAATTAAACGAAATATCACCCAACTCCCAATACTTATTGTACAAATAAGAAATATAATTATTTCGTTAAATATTTGTTTCGGATAAATAATTGCAACACATGAATGGATATACGGCACGGAGAAATGTTGCGATTTGTTTTAAAATGTAAACAACAGCGACAGGCCGAGAATGTTTTTGATTTTGTCAGAAAAGCAAGTTACACAATTAAAATTAGGCCCCTTTTGGAAAATTGTGAAGAGCCGTTTGTAATTGTGAATGGGTCCGTTAAACGGTACCAGCTAAAGAAGGAAAGAAATCGCTGCAGTAATTGAATCTGGAGAATCTTACTCGCCCTGTCGGGCGAGCGTGATCAATTTGTTTCTCGCCCGACATCAACATTTGCGAGCGGGCGAGTGGATTTATCGAGGCCTGATCATGATGAACATCCCACTTAGTCAGAGGTTATTGTGACTCCCAAGTATTTTATCTGATATTACAAACTCTTACCTTGAGAGTGTAGTTTTCATGGATTGGTTTCTTTATTTTGATATAGGTAGGGCTACACATTTGTCAGGGTGGAACTTCATCATTCATTTTTCCAACAGTTTGTTTTTAAGATCTTCTTGTGATACATAATTGAAATAAATCGTCTGAATAGGGAAAGGGTTTAGTATCTATGACTCTTTTCAATTGCTTCTGTCCAATAAAGTTTCAACTTATTGACCTATGTTGACATATTGATACCCCACCCACTGTCAACAAAGTTATGTAAGGCGTATTGTTGAATTAAGTTGAAGCAATATAATGACCTATTTAACATTATTTCTTTTTTTCTACTATATTTTAACTTACCCTGCTTGTTATAATACTTCTTGAACATCGCGAAAACATTGTTTTGTAGTATGAAATTCCTCCACAATATAACTTAATATACGACGTCCCTACAATGTCGTTATAGTTTTTGGCCCGGTTCCCGTTAGATTAAGAACAGTTATAAAATATACTATTTAGAAAAAAAACGCATTTGATAATAAGTATGTCTCAGCTGAGCCATATAGTACGGAATCCTGTTTGGCTCATGTCGTCCGTCGTCCGTCGTGCCTTAGGTCGACGCACGACAAAGCGACACGACGCACGACAAAGCGACACGACGGAATGTCGTTATGTCGTGTCGCGATGTCGTGTCGTGCGTCGTGTCGCTTTGTCGTCCGTCGTGTCGCTTTGTCGTGCGTCGTGTCGCTTTGTCGTCCGTCGTGTCGCATCGTAATGTCGTGCGTAAAGCGACACGACGCACGACAATGCGACACGACGCACGACAAACCGACACGACGCTCGACAAAGCGACACGACGGACGACAAAGCGACACGACATCGCGACATTATGATGCTTCCGTCGTGTCGCTTTGTCGTGCGTCGTGTCGCTTTGTCGTGCGTCGTGTCGTGCGTCGTGCGTCGTGTCGCTTTGTCGTCCGTCGTGTCGCATCGTAATGTCGTGCGTAAAGCAACACGACGCACGACAATGCGACACGACGCACGACAAACCGACACGACGCACGACAGTACAAGGGCGACGCTCGACGGACGACATAATGTCCCTTCCGTTGTCGTGCGGCGTGTCGCTTTGTCGTGCGTCGTGTCGCTTTATCGTGCGTCGTGTCACTTTGTCGTGCGTCGTGTCGCTTTGTCGCGCGTCGACCTAAGGCACGACGGACGACGGACGACGGACGACATGAGCCAAACAGGATTCCGTAATATAGGGCTATATCAACCTTCTGGTTTAATATTTAATTAAAATATGCCAAAGTTCACTACTCCTTAACTAGAATTATGCTTACACACCTATACCTGAAGTAATCATCACATAATTCTTGTTTTAATGCATCGATTTGGATCGAATCGTATACAAATATATCAATATTGTTTTATTTCAACTCATCTGATCACTCACCGTCTAGCATCCGTCAGATCCTTAACATTTTCCTACAAACAGAGACCTAAAATAAAATTAGTTTAGGTCTCTGCTACAAACAACTTCTCCTAATTCAAAATAGTTCTATATGAATGTTCCTTAGGTGGTCCTCTTTCAATGGTGTTCAATGAATTGAACTTCATGTAGAACTTTTGTAAGTGCGGGATTAAAAAGGTTGAAATTGCCAGAACTTTAAAAACCTTCTTCTCCGAAATTACTAGGCCGATTTGAAAATAGTATTCATTCAGTGACTCCCTACCAAGATTGTTCAAATTATACCGATCAATTGAAAAACATTGCTGCAAGGGGTCAGAGCATGTTTTTCTTATGCCCTAGTCATAGTGTCTCGTTTTGGCCGCCACGTTTAGCTACGTTGCGAAACGTGGCTAAAACGTGATCAAACGTGTCAAAATGGGGTATCACTAAACAGAGTCTGGTAGAGTCTGGTAGGCAAATATTTAAAAAAAAAAAAAACCTTTATTTCTTTCTTTTAGATACTGTAATGTATCTGGATGACCCCAGTCGCGGCACTACGGTCATGGTGGAATGCCCTTGGGCAAGGCACATTTTCTAGCCTAGTACTGGTTTGTTTACCCAGGGATCATGCATAAGTGAACTGTCGCCGTGATATAACTGAAATATTGTTGAAAGCGGCGTATAACCCCAATAAATAAATAAATAAATAGTATTTGGACGTATTGAATGCAAATTAGGCCCTATTTCAAATTGCATGGCCATCACTCATTCAGAAGAGCGTCAAGTTCGTGAACTCGTCAATTTTGTTGACGAATTGACGAAAAAAATATATTTTTAAAAACTTTCTTTCTTTCTTTTAGATAATGTATCTGGACGTATTGAATGCAAAGTAGGCCCTATTTCAAATTGCATGGCCATCACTCATTCAGAAGAGCTTCGTCAATTCTGTTGCGAATTGACGAAAAAACCATTTTCCGGAGCCCGCGCCCGACCACGACCCCGACATCACTTCTGCAGCGGGCTACTACGACATTCGTACTCTTCCCGTCAGTTAATATAGCACTTAACGACGAGTCGGTAAACTTTATAAGGGAAGACCTGCCATCGGACGATACACTCCAGTCAAGTGCTGGGGGAATAAATGGTGTGGTGTATCACCCATATCTTACCGACCAGTCAACCAATGACGACTTGATTAAAGAAGTCAAGCGATCCGAATGTCAACATAATTCGTATGCATCTTTGGAGACAAGTTGCTAGTTCGAAAAAATTTCAACTATTGGCCTCGTGAAGTCCGACTGAAGATTATCAATGGCGAAGCAAATGCTTACAGGAATGTGCTTTATGTCTGCACTTAGACATATGGATATCAACATTTATGTTTTCAAAAAAAAAATTCTGCTGCAGATTTATGTTGTTTTCAAAAGGATATTTATGAATTAAAAATGTAGCCTACCTAGTATCACTTAAATCACAACCACAATTACCTTGCGATAGGTTTGCGAGTATTTTGTGACCGAAACTTCATCGCAAACTGATCGCACATTTATTGGTTGATGCCTGGCCGATGTCCGGTCGGGCAGCACACATATCGGGCGAATGCCGGCCAAATTCGCCGCTCAGAGCCATGCCGGAAATCGGACAGACATTGACCGGGGACAGGCCGGCGTCTGACCGACCACCCACTGTATCTCACAGGTTATAAAAGCCGGCACATCGCATCATTCATCAGATCATCCAGTCGCGCTCTTCACAGAAAGTAACAATTTAACACACAGTTTATAACAAAAGTGTCAGAGTAAAGGTACTACAATATGCCCTAGAAAAGAAGGGATGACTGCGGGAGAAGGAGAGGGCAGTACCCACAAGAGAAGGAGAGTGGTAGTGAATTGAATGAGACCATGCCTCTCCTCTTCCACCACCAACGCACCAATAGCGAAGTTGTAGCTGTAGCGTGCAAACGCCAACCCCTCCCTCAACTCGGCGACCCGATCGCGCTGTGCAGGTGCCCGCAAGCGCCGTGGAGATATCAACGGCATTGTCGTAAGAATGTTTGTCTTAATGATATCTCAGTCAAGTTCGAATACGGGTCATATTGGGTCAGAAACTAGGTCACTAGGCCAAATTGAAGGGAAATCGTGTTAACACTCTGGAGGCTGCATTTTTGGAAGGTGATTATTATGTAATAATCTCCTTCCTATGCGATTGCCTGCTGACCCAAAAGGAATATGCCCTATAACATTTAATTATACAGGAACTTTTTAATACATACGCTAATCAATATAGTGCGATGAATTCAAAGTAAAATCTACCTAATATAGTCTTTTTCATGTACAATCAGTTGAGTGCATAATACAGTTTGTACACTTTATTTTCAAACTGAAAATGTATTTGCGTCTTTTGAAATGGATTTTATTTTAAGAAATGCAAATATTTCTGCAGTAAACAATACTATGTATATTCCTACGCGCCACGCTTTTGTGAACAACACCGATACACGGATCGGATATATACATACACGAACTAGGTCAATTCGAGGACAGACCGTGTCGTCGAATTAATACAATAGGACAAATCGACATTTCGTAGAGAAAGCAAAAGTTATATAATTCAACATGTAAACAGCGTCGTTGTTTAGATCTATAATCAGGGATTTACGTCCCTGCTATAATGAAGTTATTGAATTATTTTCATACTTTATCTTATAATTATGTTTCGTACCACTGCCTTTACGCAATTCGACAATGTCGGTCTCGTACCACTGCCTATACGCAATTTGACAATGTCGGACATATACATTTCTGTATAAACCAACTATTTGATAAACGATTGTTCATGCAGATTTGTTGTATTAGGGGGAAGGGGTTAATTTAAGTTGCGGTTATTGCCAGAAATATATTAGTGGGGGAAAAGTGGGGACAAATCAAAGGGTAATTTTCAAGTTATGTTTTAAGTTTACAAAATGATAATAAAGGAACGAAATCAACAGTATTAACAACACACCATTGAATGATTAGTTATATTTTATTTCAAATCAATAGCTATCCTAAATTAATACTTTCAGTAATGGATGGGAAGTGTTTTCAAAGCTGCTGCAATGAGTAGTTTCCCAAAAACATGTGCTAATCTATCCTTAATTACGACTTTCAGTTATCTTCCTAACATTTCCTCTAGTATATTCATTTATAGGTATTTACATCATTTATATATATTATATATGTATATATATATTTACTATAAAAAAAAAGATATTTCTAAAATCGTCTGCTGCAGGTTTCTAATAGTTACCTCATAACTTGTTGAATACATATTTTCCCTGAAAGTAGTTTAATGCATTTACTACTTGCAGACACAACATTTGGAGACCTGGGATAAATTTCTCATGATTTGTCACAATGTTGTCAATAGTTGTGAGCAAGGGAGAAGTGTTAGTTATCTGGTAATGCACGAATGTGTTTGTGTTCCCCGAACGCGGCCTACTCGACTTAATATGTATTAGTGGATAAGGGGGTATTGTAAAGGTTAAGTTACAGAATGGTTTTATGAAAAGGATTGATTGAATTGGCTTTAACGACGTGTTCAACAATTGTTCAGTCATATCACGGCGGCCAATTCACATATCCTTGTGTTTCCTGGCTTTCTCACACAAAGAATCGACACAACATTCTTTCCAAGCAACTGGCTGCTTTTCGACATATACTGTTAGCCAATTGGTGAAAGATGAATGACGCGTGTCACATTGACTTTTGTCAAACGACGGAAAAAATGTTGGCCGTGCTTGGATTCGAACTCACAACCGCTGAATTGACAGCCCGGGGGAAAGGAGAAAGATTTGGAAATCACTTTTCCTGAATTGGTATGGTAAAATCGAACTCATGCATACTGGATAAACCCCCTAACACGTTGCCTCTTTAGATATTGTAGCTATTGAAAGAAAAAATTAAATGTTGTGGGAAAAGAAGCTTTTGGTTTTAATATGAATTTGCTCTTTTTTAACATTACTTTTCAATCAATCAGATGTTATCCGAATATCTAATTGTTTTAAATTGTCTAATATTTGGAAGTGTTTGAATGCACACTTTACACGTAATACACATCAAAATAAAATTATATCTATAAAGATCTGATCATCGTTAGATGTCATGATATTATTTAAATAACACCTTCTTAATGTGCTTGTTATGTGAGAATTGATTTGAAATGAGGGCACACTTATACTTAATTATGATTTTATGCAAAGAGATCTGTTCATACCTTGCATACAATTCATTATCCCATCTACACCTGTCTGACATCACTCTAAAATCACCTTCCAGCAGTACTTTCAGTACTTTGATTAACTTGAGGATGTTGAAAAGGTAGCCAATTTATATATATAAGAGGACAACTATAAAAGCTATCTCTATAGCAAGGCAGTATAAGTGTCTTCTTATACATATACCTTGGCTACACACCTGTATCAGAAAGTTTGTCTTGATGATATGTAGGCCAAGTTTGAATATTGGTCATGTCTGTTCAAAAACTAGGTCACTAGGCCAAATTGAAGGAAAATCTTGTCAAAACTGTAGAAACTACATTTTTAAAAGTTGGTCAGAATGTTTATCTTTATGATATCTAGGCCAAGTTCGAATATGGGACATGCCAGGTTAAAAACTAGCTTACTAGTCCAATTTGAAGAAAAATCTTGTTAATACTCTAGAGGCCGCATTTTTTGCTTCAGCAGCTTAAAACATTGTCAGAAACTTGTATAGATGATACCTAGTCCATGTTCGAATATGGGTCACTGGGTCAAATGAAGTAAAATTTTAAAGACATTCGGGATGTTGCATTTTGAATCAGGTAAACATTGAAGAGAATATTTTAAATTTGTTAGGGTTACTTGCTACGATTGTTACCAGGAATGTTGTGTGACGAATTTGAGGAGAGTGATAATTTTGGATACAATTATTTTACCTATCCCTCTTATCTACGTCCGTGGTTAGAGACATTTTTTTTTCAAAGACTAGAATTGCATATAAAATGTTAACTATGGAAATAACGTAAGAAGACGTTGTTATAAAAACCTGTATGGATCTAACTCTTGTCTGATGTATCATTTATTGTTGTTGGATTTTCTATGCGATAAATCGTTGTCTTTGAAATTTTGCTGGTTTGTCTTTACTTTATGAGTGACGTGGACGACCTTTTGGGCTAGTCAGTACCTGTTCTCAGAGGACTAGATAAGGGGCATTTGCTTTGCGAACCTACTCGATAGGATTTGATTGATTAACAAGAGTCATGTGGAAAAGACCAGATTACTCCTCCTAATCTAGTCAAGGAGAATAAATCTGTAGTTTTGAGTAGTCCCTACTCGCTAAATAGGATTTGACTGAATAATAAAAGTAAGCTGTCGCGGGAAACCCCAAAGTTTACTCCTCCTCAGAGAACTAGACAAGGAGGAATACTCTTGTCTGTTCTTTTAACTCTTTCATTGCCGAAAATGACAAAGTCTACTTTTCCATGTTGAATATTGGACCAAACCATTTCTCGTCCAACAGGAAACTTGGATAAATTCAATGGCTTAGTTGCAAATAATGCATATTTCATGTTTTCTCACATGAATCTGCATTATTTGCAAAAGCCTTTAATTGCTTTTGGCAGCAAAAGAGTAAATCAAATGCAAAAATCAAAGACGTGACGGATATTGATTTGGTGTTGCCAGCCCGTACTATGGGTTACTTTAGGGACATACGTATGCAATAATGAGGAATACTCCGCTGATTTCTAATGATTAACTAATCAAAGGCTATTTCTGTTTTCGTTTGCCATGTCAATCTGAATAATGCATAGATTAAAGAGATTTGCAGAAACTGGATTGAAGCATTTAATGAACCGTTACCTCCCGAACTCGAGGCGGGCGCTCTACCACTATACCACCGAAGCGGTTCACTTTTGAGAACATCGAGCTCAATGTTGTGTGTATTCGTCTTACACGGGCTGATATGAACCTTCCCGCGAGAGAACCAACAATATGTACTCTGCGTAAAGTACGACTCGGATCAGCCTAAGCATGCCGCGCAGGCTTACCCGGATAGATACTATTCGGCTCCTGTGGATTTTCTGTTTCAGGAATCATTACTCTATACCTCTACACCCCTGAGACGGAATGTGTCGACCCAGATCAGTCTGCGCGGAATACGCAGGCTGATCTTGGTCGATACATTACGCAGGGGCTAACTGTTAATTTTCTCGCTGGACGGCTTATTTTGAGATCGTTATTTTTGTTTAGCTCATCACAACATACGATGATACTTCTTTGATAAACTGGTTTACAAATATATATGACAACGGGTAGAGGCTAATCTCTCCCTGGTTTTGATTGGACGTGCTGCAGCCAATCAAATTTAGCTTTATAGATAACGTTTGGCATTATTTCTAACTTGAAGCTATGTCTATACAAAAACATAAAACCGTACCTAAGACCGCGTGCTAGTCTGTGTTAGCATCATGGTGGAATGAATAAATTATTGTTTATTGTCTTAATAATGCAATGAAATGGTAGAACATCGAATGCCGATCATTGTTTAGTTGTGCTTCGAACTTGTACACACTTGGATAAATGACATGTAAGCGATCCGGTTAGCTCAGTCGGTAAAGTATTCGCCCTTAAAGCCAGACGTCAAAGGTAGAGAAAAATACGCAGCCAGTCCGGAGCATGAATCCGGGACCTCTTGCGTTCAGGGAGAGTAATCTACCGATTGATCTCGCCAGGTCGCTTACATATCGAGGGCTTGGCGTGAAACGGTTGTAAATAAAAACCTATTTTGAAAAACCTGGATTAGGGGCAATTTTGACTCCTTTGTAAACAATGCAAATTTAGGTGCCATTGCTCAGAATGAGCAATGGCACCTAAATTTCCATTATTTACCAAGTAAAATGATTTAAAGCTTATAAAGACTTTATGGCGAGGTGATTAACCTTGATAAAAAAAATACCAATTTTAGTTACAACCATTTCATGCCAAGCCCTCGATATGTAACTTCTCCTAATTGGGACATGTTCGAACCGCGAAATAACTATATTCAAGAGATTGTTTTATTTTACTTGGTGTTTACGCCGCTTTTAATGTTCAGTATTTCGGTTATATAACGGCGCTATTTGACTTATCATGATCCCAAATGTGAACACACACGTTCTTAGTTAGGAAATGTGACTTGCACTCCATCATGACCCCCGCCGCTCGGGATGGAACCCGGGTCGGCCGGCTCCAATAATTAAACTTATAAAATAATATCATTGTAACAATGTTTTCAAAATCCGTCTGCTGGCAATGCACCAATCTGTGTCTTCTTCATGTGGGAAGGGGCTATTCCAAACGAAATTCAGAAATACAATAACAGGCACCCCTAAAATGTCCTCGCAATTGAAATCATTCAGATTGTTCTAGCAATCGAGCAATCGGATATGTGCTAGCCGAAACTACCAATTAAATTACAGGTTTTTGGCTAGCATTCGCCGAGCACTCGTTGTGTTAGAATATCTGAACGCGACGCTTTCTTCTTGCAGAATTTAATAGATTAAACCGGTTTGGTTCGGGAAAAAGGTCGTTTCTACAACCGTTTTCTTGATAATCCATGTCCAATGGGAGCAGCCATTACTGGTGAATGTATGACTCGATAATATAACAGTAGGCATGGGTAACTTCTGACTAACATCAGCTTTATTATTCATTTATTAATTTTATTTAAATCAGTCAAGGTCCGAGACAAGTTGGGATGTTGGGGTTTAACATGCGAGTGTTGCTTCAGGAAATCAGATGAATTTAGCATGAATCGAGGATTTACTCGAACATGTCGATGACTCGAGGTAATGAATGGGTCTTTTTCGACTTTTCGAGTTATCGCGAATCCACTGTAGATTGATGAATGGATTTATCTTTAGTTTAAAATCTTGAGGTATTAAGAACGACGCGTGCGTTGATACTTCCCTTCGCGATGTCCTATTTGAGGCCCTGTACGGCGCTCGTTCTTGTTAGCATCTTCAGTGTTTTCACCCGTTTTAATAGAATCTTCTCTTTTAAAGAAACGATTGATTTTCGTGATCTCTGCAGCGGGGCGTTTGCTGATACTTCTCTTCGCGCTTACTATTTGAGGCCCTGTACGGGGCTGGTTCTTGTTAGCATCTTCAGTGTTTTCACCCGTTCTAATAGAATCATCTCTTTTATAGAGACGAGCGTTTCTTTCTCCATCGTACAATCCGTTTACACTTCTCTTCTCGCTTCCTTTCTGATTCCTTGTACCGTGCCCGACTCTGATTTGTCCACCGACGGAGACAACTGCAAACACCACTAACAGACAAATTTGTATCATCGCTCTCATCTCTGAAAAAAAAAATGGAATTCTAAACCGGGCGCCTTATATTGACTTCTAAATGAGCCCGTCAATACAAAATGCACAGGTTGACATTTGTTTGTAGTGTATAGGTTGAACTAAATGCATCTTTTTTAGATCAGGGTGTGCGGATGAGCTGGCTGATCTGAATCTCTATACATTTAGCAATGGGCAGTGTGTACACTTGAACATGAACAGGTTCAAGTATCTACGTATTATTTAAAATAAGTTTATATCAATTGAATTATTTGGACCAGTGCTTTCGAAAATAGGTAAGTTCGGTACATGTTCCTTCGTGAATGATTTTTATAATCCAACCTTGATTTGTAAACATACAGGTCAAATCACGCCATTACATTCTTTTTTTTGGGGGGGGGGGGGGGGGGGGGGGGGAGGGGGCGTAAAACTTAGTGTATTATTATGTATACCATCCCCAGAATGCATTGAATATATGACATTGAGTTTAAATTCATTGTAAATTTGCATAAGATGCACTGGCTTATAAGATGTACAAAGCAAGATGTGCATGTCACAACGCAAGATGTACAAAGCATGATGTGCAAGTCACAAAGCAAGATGTGAATGTCACAAAGCAAGATGTGAATGTACGAATGCAAGATGTAAATGTACGAATGCAAGTTGTAATGTACGAAGGAAACATGCAATGTATGCGTTAATACCCTTCCATAGAGATTTGTATCGCCGGCGATGGTCTTGTTTACACATAGAAACGACTGGTGCATCTATATAATTTGAGCACTCATGGTTGAAAAATAGACAAATATATTCGCACAGATAACCAACCTACAGGTTTATGTTGTCGGATGCGATTTAGGTTATATATGTTGATGTATCGCATACAATGTTTCAATGAAACGTGAAACGTCCAAACCTGAGCATAACATTGAACCAATTAGATGATATAGTTGTGTAATTTAATCAGTGTTTTAAGTTAAGCCCTATCTAGTACCACTAACCATCGTTTAATATTTATTTCCGCTCTCTGTCTCATAGGGTTCGAAAAGACCGTGTGAATAACGAAAACGACACACGTACCAGTCGCCGCTTTTCTTGAGGTTATTATCACTTTTAAAGAATTAAAAAACAAACATTGATCACGTAAACCGTTTCCCACAAAAAAATAAATTTGCAACGGACGGTTATCAGACAGAAGTTAGTGTATTATTATGTATACCATCCCCAGAATGCATTGAATATATGACATTGAGTTTAAATTTATTGTAAATTTGCATAAGATGCACTGGCTATGATTGATTTGATATGTTTTAGTAGTTTAAACGTGGTAGTAGAACATGTGAAACACCGGTTTTGTCCGGGCCCTATTTGGTCCAAAATGACGGTAACCATTTTCGTCTGGCGAATTCTTTCATGCATAATGCACGACTCACGTGCATTGGTATGGGTAGGTCGTGGCCATCCTCCCTCATACCTTACACTGAATATGTTATAAGTCGCCGGGCAGAAGCCCGCGACTTCTATTTTTAATAGGTTTTCGGAAATGACATGGGAGGGGGGGTTATTATTAGATTTATTTTTTTAAATGTCTTGAACATATTACAATTGTGTTTGTTTAAAAACACTAAATTATGACACATCTAAAATGAAATAAATATTCCGATGTTTTAAGTATGTGCAGTTTCTTTATTTTGACTGGCATTTACGTTTTTGTGTTTTATTTACGAAGACAAAACAGTCCCTATTAGCTAGACTGGGATACTTTATTTTCATAAACTATGTAATCAAAAGGCGATAAATACAAACCTTTACGTCGCACAGTCTAATTTGTTTACATACGCGCACCTGCTTGCAGCAGACTATCGATATGAAAATCACGTCGAATTCTCCTTTTAATAGATAAGTATCAACATAAACTGGTAACAGAAACAAAAATAAGAATTATTTGTGAAAATATGTCTCAAATATAAGCCTGTTTATCGGTCGTGAACGTCGAAACGCCGTTTCCTCAGTTCGTGACCTAGTTTCATATTGCCAAAATGTAAACAAAGCGAAGTAACCGGAAGTAAAATGTAAACTTAAAAAAGTGACTTGTTTATGCAGACAAAAAATGTCGCACGACAAATTGATTTTTTAAACGTCACGAAACGAGTGCATGGGTCGAATATAGGAGAAAGACAGATACTATAGAAATGCTTTTGTCTCTCGAATGCAGTGGAATAAAACATGCACTAAAGCTTTGCCTGATATTTTATTCACTTTCTTCGATGTCTGACACTACGACTCGATCTTGAAACGAGGGTCAACATTTCGAAAGAATGCTCAAACACCTTATTACAGATAGATAGCTAATATTACACACTTAAATGATTAAATATATGTGATATTAAATGATTATTTGGCTTGAAACGAATTAAGAGAAGAACAAGCATACTGCGACGATGGTTCTCTCTTATCTCTACTCTCACGACAACGCACGAATAATGAAAGAAGCTATCGAGTTGTCGCGAGAACAGCGTCAAATTCACTTGAATATTTCTTTTCCTCGTGTAAAAGTACGGGAAACGGAAGTTGTAATGGCTATGTGAAGTGCTCTCTGTTTGGTCGATATTTGGTCGCGTCCGGATTTTTAGCCAATCAGCGATCAGGTAATAGGAAACCATTTCTTTTTGTGTCGATATATTTAGTTTTGACGTGTCTGTGTTTTCCGCGGAAATGGTACCCCTTACGGCAACTCAAATATTAAGAAAACGAAGAGACGGATAAAAAATCGGGACGATCATTCGATGTAGCAACTGATGGGCTACACAACGCACACAGAGTGGTTCCTAAATTCGAAAAACTGTGGGAGGAGATAGTTTTCGCCCGTTTCCATAGCAACGATGGTTTCTATGGCGACCATACTACAAAAGGAACAACTAGAGCCTAAACCATTCATCCCTACCAAGTTTGGTCGAAATCCGTTGAATAGTTTTGGCGCTACGCTTGCCACAAACTAACAAACAAACAAACATTTTACAAACGGTCAGAAACGAAGACCGACTTTAAGGGTCTCTAGAAGAGAGAACCAACACACTCTGATAAACAATAGATTTAGAAATAAAGAAAATCTGCTCTTTCGCTCCCAATTAATTTCATACTTGCCACCTATTAAATAGTAATAGGACTCGCAACTGGCATTTCTGTTGCGAGCCGTCCCGCGAGAAAACCAACATTGTGGACCTGCGTAAAATATCGACCCGGATTAGCCTTTTCGCCTCCTGTGGATTTTCTGTTTCAAGAATCTTTACTCTATCCCCCTGAGACGGAATGTGTCGGCCCGGATTAGCCTGCGCGGACTGCACAGGCTGATCTTGGTCGATACATTACGCAGAAGCCATAATGTTGGTTTTTCGCGGATCGTTTCATCTGCCTTTTAAACGAAAGTCAGTCCTATTTCGGCGACCAGTTTATCTTGCCAACACCAGTACTCCACACAACAGTTTTTCACAATCAACTCCCTGCTTTTCCACATACACTGTGTGACGATTGACGATCGTAGCACTGCCTTTTATCAAAAGACGGAGAGAAAGGTGTTGGTCAAGCTGGGGTTCGAACTCACAACCCCTGGATTGACAGCCCGTAACGCTACCGACGATAATAAGCAGAACCATGAGCTACATGTAATCAGAGTAATTGTCAGATCAAGATATCGTTGGCTCAGCGCGAAATAATTGTAAATGATTCTTAAATTACATGCAGTTACAACCGTCTCACGCTTAGCCATCGATTTTTGTTTCATGCTTTTTATTACCAGCTAAGTTATTGGCTGATTTTAGTCTGAAACCTTCTTCAATAACAAAACAATAATAATAAAGAGATACATAAATGAATAAATTATATACGTATGTATGTGTTTATGTGTGTGTTTATATAATTGTGTGTATATACTGAGACACCCCTCGTATGTATGTGTTTATGTGTGTGTTTAAATAAGTATGTGTATATACTGAGACAACCCTCGTATGTGTTTATATAATTATGTGTATATACCGAGACACCCCTCGTATGTGTTTATAAAATAATGTGTATATACTGTGCCAACCCTCGTATGTGTTTATATAATTATGTGTATATACTGAGACAACCCTCGTATGTGTTCTTATATTATCACCGTCCCGATGGTGAAGTGGTAGAGCGTCCGCCTCGGGTGCGGGAGGTCGCGTGTGCTATCCCCGGTCGCATCATACAAAATACTTAACAAATGGTAGTAATTTCTGCCGCTCAGCCTTTGCGTGGTTAGCATTACGACTGACTGTCTGGTGTCAGGATAAATGGACTAGTAGTACTGGTAATTTACCCAGGAAACGCAGTGATATAACTGGTGTTTTTTTTTTTTTTAAATTAACCAATATTATCATTTTTTCTAATTATCATACATCATTTACAGCCTATGTTTTATGTGTCGGGGGATTGCTTGTTCATAGACAGAAGTAAAACTTGTCTGTGATTTGTCAATCTCAAGCAATATTTTCAAATCATGTTGTCATTATATTTATAATTCATTTAAGTTATTTGATTAAATGTATTATTTCTGTTATATAGTGTCAGTGGGCTGGTTAGGCCCAATGTAAGATTATAAAAACAAAAGTATTAACATTTTCATTCATGAAAACAATAACAGTTATTTGCATTTGAGCCACTCTTGAAAATATCACTGTTTGGTACTCACTCAATGAACCATTATTCGATATAACATCGGAATAAAGAATAATCCTAAATTGAATAGTTTGTCAAGTCTAAAGGAAGAACATAAACATACTGTATAAATCTTACTTACTTGACGAAATCAAATATCTTTAAATACTGTATTCTTAAATCAGCGTCGTACGTCGACCAATGGCATCTACAAAATGTTCAACACGGGTATGTTCAATTTATACTTATTTTGTTTTTTCTCTATCAAACACCTGCTTCAGCCCCCCAACAGCTTGGGAGCTAATTACGGCGACGCCATACGAAAATCGACACTCGAGACTGCATTACCAGTGTAGATAAAAATCAACCTGTTCCTCTGAGATCACTGATCAGGATCTTCACAGTTCGCTACCTAGTTAGTTTAAGGAGGAGTAAGCAATTTCCGACATACAGAAAATGTACAGCAGACGACTTTGAAAATGTCTTCTAAAAAATAAAGGAAAATCTATATTTCTACGTTGACCAATGGCACCCACAAAATGTTCAAAATGGGTATGTTCAATGTATACTTATTTAGTTTTTTCTCTATTCAAACACCTGCTTCAGCCCCGAACAGCTTGGGAGCTAATTACGGCGACGCCATACGCAAATCGACACTCGAGACTGCGTTACCTGTGTTACCAGTGTAAATAAAAATCAACCTGTGCCTCTGAGATCACTGATGAGGATCTTCACAGTTCGCTACCTAGTAGTTCAATGAGCAGTTAGCACTTTCCCACATACAGCAAATGTGCAGCAGACGACTTTGAAAATGTCTTCTAAAAAATAAAGGAAAATCTCTATTTCTACGTTGACCAATGGCACCCACAAAATGTTCAACACGGGTATGTTCAATTTATACTTATTTTGTTTTTTCTCTATCAAACACCTGCTTCAGCCCCGAACAGCTTGGGAGCTAATTACGGCGACGCCATACGAAAATCGACACTCGAGACTGCGTTACCTGTGTTACCAGTGTAGATTAAAATTAACCTGTTCCTCTGAGATCACTGATCAGGATCTTCACAGTTCGCTACCTAGTAGTCTAAGGAGCAGTTGGCACTTTCCCACATACAGCAAATGTACAGCAGAGGAAAATCTCTATAATTGTAGGTATAATTACTGAAAAAAGTAGTTGAAAACATTGTGGCAAAAAGGGAAATTGATCGTTTTGAGCAATTTCTCCTCTTGCCACGATGTTTTCAAAAGTCGTCTGCTTCAGATGCGTCAAAATGCGTCTACAATTGGGCAAGGGTTAAGCGCCTGATGGACCGTTATGTATACAAGAATACAATGTCAATGAGCTCAATGAGATAGCCATTTACCTTTTTCAACATAGAGACGCTTAATTTCTGACGCCTTTCCAGCAGACGACTTTTGGAATCCAGCAGTGATTTACCCAATTTACGTTTTTATAAAACTGGAATATTGTTAAAAGCGGCGTAACATACCATTCACACAAATGTAGACATCTAAACGGACCAGCAGTATTGGTAATGTACTCAGTTTATGTTGTGATAAAACTGGAATATTGTTAAAAGCGGCGTAACATACCATTCACACAAATGTAAACATCTAAACGGACCAGCAGTATTGGTAATGTACCCAGTTTATGTTGTGATACAACTGGAATATTGTTAAAAGCGGCGTAACATACCATTCACACAAATGTAAACATCTAAACGGACCAGCAGTATTGGTAATGTACCCAGTTTACGTTGTGATAAAACTGGAATATTGTTAAAAGCGGCGTAACATACCATTCACACAAATGTAAACATCTAAACGGACCAGCAGTATTGGTAATGTACCCAGTTTACGTTGTGATAAAACTGGAATATTGTTAAAAGCGGCGTAACATACCATTCACACAAATGTAAACATCTAAACGGACCAGCAGTTATGTACCCTGTTTACGTTGTGATACAACTGGGATATTGTTAAAAGCGGCGTAACATACCATTCACACAAATGTAAACATCTAAACGGACCAGCAGTATTGGTAATGTACCCAGTTTACGTTGTGATGCAACTGGGATATTGTTAAAAGCGGCGTAACATACCATTCATACAAATGTAGACATCTAAACGGACCAGCAGTACTGGTAATGTACCCAGTTTATGTTGTAATACAACTGGGATATTGTTAAAAGCGGCGTAACATACCATTCACACAAATGTAAACATCTAAACGGACCAGCAGTACTGGTAATGTACCCAGTTTACGCTGTGAAACAACTGGAATATTGTTAAAAGCGCCGTAACATACCATTCACACAAATGTAAACATCTAAACGGACCAGCAGTATTGGTAATGTACCCACTTTATGTTGTGATACAACTGGTATATTGTTAAAAGCGGCGTAACATACCATTCACACAAATGTAAACATCTAAACGGACCAGCAGTATTGGTAATGTACCCAGTTTACGTTGTGATAAAACTGGAATATTGTTAAAAGCGGCGTAACATACCATTCACACAAATGTAAACATCTAAACGGACCAGCAGTATTGGTAATGTACCCAGTTTACGTTGTGATAAAACTGGAATATTGTTAAAAGCGGCGTAACATACCATTCACACAAATGTAAACATCTAAACGGACCAGCAGTATTGGTAATGTACCCAGTTTATGTTGTGATACAACTGGAATATTGTTAAAAGCGGCGTAACATACCATTCACACAAATGTAAACATCTAAACGGACCAGCAGTATTGGTAATGTACCCAGTTCACGTTGTGATAAAACTGGAATATTGTTAAAAGCGGCGTAACATACCATTCACACAAATGTAAACATCTAAACGGACCAGCAGTATTGGTAATGTACCCAGTTTATGTTGTGATACAACTGGAATATTGTTAAAAGCGGCGTAACATACCATTCACACAAATGTAAACATCTAAACGGACCAGCAGTATTGGTAATGTACCCAGTTTACGTTGTGATACAACTGGTATATTGTTAAAAAGTGGCGTAACATACCATTCACACAAATATAGACATCTAAACGGACCAGCAGTACTGGTAATGTACCCAGTTTACGCTGTGATACAACTGGTATGTTGTTAAAAGCGCCGTAACATACCATTCACACAAATGTAAACATCTAAACGGACCAGCAGTATTGGTAATGTACCCACTTTATGTTGTGATACAACTGGTATATTGTTAAAAGCGGCGTAACATACCATTCACACAAATGTAAACATCTAAACGGACCAGCAGTATTGGTAATGTACCCAGTTTACGTTGTGATAAAACTGGAATATTGTTAAAAGCGGCGTAACATACCATTCACACAAATGTAAACATCTAAACGGACCAGCAGTATTGGTAATGTACCCAGTTTATGTTGTGATACAACTGGAATATTGTTAAAAGCGGCGTAACATACCATTCACACAAATGTAAACATCTAAACGGACCAGCAGTATTGGTAATGTACCCAGTTTACGTTGTGATAAAACTGGGATATTGTTAAAAGCGGCGTAACATACCATTCACACAAATATAGACATCTAAACGGACCAGCAGTACTGGTAATGTACCCAGTTTACGCTGTGATACAACTGGTATGTTGTTAAAAGCGCCGTAACATACCATTCACACAAATGTAAACATCTAAACGGACTAGCAGTATTGGTAATGTACCCACTATGTTGTGATACAACTGGTATATTGTTAAAAGCGGCGTAACATACCATTCACACAAATGTAAACATCTAAACGGACCAGCAGTATTGGTAATGTACCCAGTTTACGTTGTGATACAACTTGAATGTTGTTAAAAGCGGCGTAACATACCATTCACATAAATGTAATCATCTAAACGGATCAGCAGTACTGGTAATGTACCCACTTTACACTGTGATACAACTGGAATGATGTTAACCCTTTCCTTCATACGACAGTTCTGCAGCAGACGACTTTGATCATATTTTGTAAACAATAGAAAATCTCTTTAATTGAATGGATAACCTATTACTAAAAGTGGAAAACATTGTGGCAAAAGGAGAAATAGCTCGTGTTGAGCAATTTATTCTATTATCACTATGTTTTCAAAACGCCGTCTGCTGCAGAGGCGTCAGAAAGCGTCTATATGATGAAAAGGGTTAAAGGCGGCGTAAAATACATGTTCCATTCACACAAATCTAAACATCGGGCAACTAACAATGGTTAACTAATAACAAATTCATTGTATGGTTCTTGTATGAGAGAGGATGCTTAAGACCTTCACATACCTATGTACGTGGCTAATCCATTTATATTAGAGACATATAAGTATTGTCTTATATGTCTCTAGTTATTTATATATAAAAAGACATTCGAATACCGCGTTTCGTATAACGTGCGTCAAAAGCAAAGCCGATATAACTAGCGTAAAAATGGTGCGCTAATTGTGTGTTTTTTATTGCCTTATGGTTCTGGACCGCAACCGATCTGTTCAAGACGAAACATAGAAAAGCCCTACCATCTTTGGTTAAATTATAGCGATAGAATACATGTATTGATTTATTTGACTGTGTTTGGACGATGTCCTGTGGAACGGGCATGATCTGTAAAAAAAATCATTGTGGTTACTTGCCAATTGAGTCCAGATTGCGTCCAGATCTTGCAGATTGCAAACTGTCTTTACCGAATACGTTCAGGAACAGTCCCGTAATTAATACGAAATTCGGCAATGATACCCACGTCAGAATCCCGACAACAACAGAACACGATACAACTGAGTCCAGACAAAGCCACTACCAATACGATTAAGCAGTCTGTGATAGGATTGCGGCCCGACAGTCTCCCGAGCATCCGAATATGGCGATAGGTGTAGGATTCCAGATGCTTGGATTTCCAGATTCGGCTGAGCTGCTCACGTCTGGAGTATAACGTGCGTGTTTGTGTCATTTAGTGGCAGTTCTTTGACCGGTCCACCATGAATACTGCTCGTAGGCTGATACTTCTGCAGCAGGTTGCTTTTACGGAAATGAAAGAAGAAGAAGACCTTCTATTTGCCAATTATTATTTGAACAGAAGAGCACTGCGACCCGGTAGAATTAGAAGATACTGGGTCAAGCCCTAGATATCCTGAAGGTTGCAGCTCGGCCAGTATGACACATATATGAGGGAACCGAGAGAAGAAGATCAAGAAGCTTTCATCAACTCCATAAGGCTGCCCATGAAGCCTAGCATTACCAAACAAGATGCCTGACGGAGGCAAGCCCTTGATCCAGGACTGAGGTTTGCCTGTATCATGAGGTATCTGGCATCCAGCAACAGTAACAGCAGTATAAAGTGGGACTTTAGTTTTCCCAATTAAACCATGTCAATGTTTGTCCCTGAAGTCTGCCAAGCCATCATTGATGAGTACGCTGCAGAGATAATCGCATGCCCCACTAACCCAGCGGACTGGAAGGAAATCGCAAATGAATTTCTTCGCAGATGGATCTTTCCACATGCGTGTGGTGCATTGTACGGAAAGCACTTCCCATCACATACCGGATATACTACGAAGGCATATTTTCCATAATTCTGATGGCCCTCGTAGATGAAGACTATACATTTATCTGGCTTGATGTTGGGCCAGATAGAGCAGCTTCAGACGCACAAATATACAACGAGTTTGAGCTGAAAGAAGTCCTGCAGAACAAGAACATTGACTTTCCTGATCCTGAGCCACTTCCCAGAGATGACATAACTATGCCATACTTCTTTCTTGCTAACAATGCCTTTCAACCGAGAACTGACATGATGAAACAATTTCCATTCCATTCCGTAACATGACACCAGACTCTTCAGCATATGAATGCATTGGAGAAATAGAAATAGGTTTCCTTTTCTTTGGTTGTCTTGCAGATTTCTTCATGTTAGGCACTTCTTCTTAGAAGTGAAGTAACTTAATCCTTTTAAAGATGAAATTATATAATTTATTGGAGACAATCTGCCAATAACTGACGGCGATGCTCTTTGTAAAACTGCTGAGGCTGGAGTGAGAATCCGCCGTCGCACGATTCTCTTATAGGACGGGACTATCACATGAAACGGTTTTCTAATAGGACGGGACTATAGCGTGAAACGGTTTTCTAACGGATATCTTTCGTCAGCGTCGGTACACTGCCTGGTCACTGTCAGATCTCTGTCGGGTCGCATTCGGGAGACTCGGAACGATTTCGGGACAGATTCGGTCGTTTTTGACAAGATACAAATCGGATTAAAATCGGATTGAGATCGGGATAATCGGAACGAATTCGGCTGGAAACGGCTGAATCTGGACGCTTCATGACCAATATCTGATTATTGTCGTGATTAAATAAATGTTTTTTACAAATGTTAATAAAGCTTGAACTTTCAGCCACGAAACACCGGATCTTGATCAGACACTTGACGAATTTTAATCAGGAATGGTCGTATCAAGGACGGCAGTAAAACTCCCGAATGACTTAACGCCGTTTTCAGAAACAATCTGTCATATCACGGCGGCCAATTCACCTTCTCACGTGTTTCACACCAGTACACAACAAATTGTCCAAGCAACTGGCTGTTTATCCACATAGACTGTTAGCCCATTGGTGGAAGACGAATGACGCTTGTCAAAGTGACTTTTGTCAAACGTCGAAAATAATGTTGCCGAGCCGGGTTCGAACTCACAACCCTTGATTGACAGCCCGCGACGCAACCGACTAAGCTATCAGGCCCTGAGAATACATTGTGAGCTTACTTTAGGTTCAATGGGCCATAAAGGTACACATATGGGCGTCCTAAGATCAATTTAAGCGTTGTTCCAGAAAAAAACAACCATAGCGTAATTATGACACCTGTAAACAGATTTCTACCTGAGAATCCGTGCTATTGGATCCAAATAGAATCTGCTGTCTGTCTGTCTGTATATCTGTCTGTCTGTCTGTCTGTCTGTCTGTCTGTCTGTCTGCATGTATGTCTGTCTATATGTATGTCTGTCTGTAGCTCTCTCTCTCTCTCTCTCTCTCTCTTCATCTCTCTCTCTCTCTCTCTCTTCTCTCTCTCATCTCTCTCTCTCTCTCTCTCTCTCTCCTCATCACTCTCTCTCTCTCTCTCTTTCCTGTCTCTCCCTATCTCTATCTCTCTATGAATCTATCTTTTTCTATGTCTGTCTGTCTGTCTCTC